>CM073778.1:83602590-84011285 GCA_037158775.1 Hetaerina titia
ATTATTGTTTAACTAAATTTTTATAAAGCATCAATTCCCCCTATTTCATCCGTAGTACGCGTAATTTCGGTGCACTGAGGGGTACTTTTAATGTTTTGTTGTTGGTAATATCATAACAATTTGTCCTACACTACCCACGTTTCTGCCTCCCATTATAGTTAGTCTCACGCAGTTTAAACATGTTGGCTCCATCTTTTGAAAACATTTTTACTGAATTTTAGTCTAATATTTTATTTTTTTAAACATTTGGAAAGCTTGATGTCAAAGTAAATGCCCATTCAAGGTACACCTAATAATTGTTGGGCGTGAGTGGTGAGTGAAAATAGTTTTTGCGAAGGATTATGCTTTGTTTCGATGCTGATTTTCAGTTTTTAAATAAAATTTTATTTGAAATAATTTCAAGTTTCCAGATCATATTTTCAATTTTGCGCGAACGGTGAAAAGTCCATCGTCTAAGGAGGATTACTCGCCTCTGAGCCATTCGGATTGAAGCGAAGTTTTAATGGAATATTATTTACTACACTTTACTTGGCTCCAACATGTGTTGAGGCTCTCCGGGATTTGACGTCTTATACTGGAATTTATTCAATCCGAATTTCCATAATCCTATTTTAAATTCAATTCCATCTTCTATCCCATTTCCATATCTTCTACGTTGACATATTTTACACTTTACATATCTATATCGAATACGGCACATAATTCGAAAAACAGTCATATTCACTGTTTAAAAATTAGAGTATGTGTAAAAGATTATTTTTATAATACACAACTCTTAACGTCATATACGCGTCGTTATAACAACTGTTTAAACTTAAGATTATTAACTGTTTTATATTAGGGATTATTAAAATAAACTGTGGAACTTACTTTGTGCAAACTAGGTTACTTATAAATCGTAGATATAATTATCAGGAATTACTCAATTTAATAAATATTAGTGTTTTCTAATTCTTATATGAATGTTATGTATTAATAAATAGAAATACATACATTAGAAGATTGTTTTATGCTCAACATATAGGTTAAAAATCATTGTGATTATAACTACAAACTGTAAAAGCCAAGATTTACACAATGACCTTTTGACTCAATACATAATGGCATTAATAACTACTTTAAAAGTGCTGGAGGAATCGAAATCAATGCAGGTATTCCTAAGTTAATGAATATTTTTCTAATTATCTACATAAAATGAAAATATTTTAAAAAGGTGATAAAAACTTAAAACAATACTTTCTGGAAAATTCCAGGTGCATAGAAGCTCACAAAAATCCGAAAGATATTTCTTTTTTTATGTTTTATTGGAAAAGTAATTTAACTTGCAGAAAAACGAACAACTCATTATGAGTCAGAAATATGCTCGGAAAGACTATAATGAATATATTAATGTCTTATTATAAGCAATATGTTAATTATTTTGATACATGTACTTGCTCTTATTTTGCATATATTTTTGTTAAAATAAAGTAATTTAATGAATTTCAGTTTTTATATCATTCAGTAGTCATATTTTATTGATAAATTTATCAATAATATTCGAAATATTTAAATGAAAAATCAAACACTGATTTAATTAGATCTAAAAATCGTCAAAGAAACGAACTCGGTAGGCGTGATCTATATAGCATAAGAAACGTGCCCAGCAATTCATAATTTCCTTTTTAAATATTTTTGGCACCTCCACTAAAAAGAAATTCAACAGTAGCATAAATACTCGTATTTTGGAGAAGGTATATTACTCATTCTCGCGAGTACTGGCCAAAGTATGAAGCAAAGATAAAGTGATACTTCTTGATTCTTGGTTATATCCTGAGTATTAAAAAACGGCTCCTCCAATTTTCCATAGGATCCCATTGCAATTCGCCTTTTGAAAAATGTTCTCCGGAGAAAACTTTTCATTCAATTTTTCAATGTTTTCAAGCATATTTTTTTCGGTGTGCTGTATCATTCTTAATTCACCGGCGTAATATCCCTTCTTAAACGTCACTTCGTCATTGTTGTTGGACTTAAAGCGTCATTACGAGTTACAGTTGTGCGTGAACTAGTAGCAGTATTTCTATTTGATATCAGGTGGAGTGACCAAATAAAATTCTGCGTGATATATAATTTATCAATTTTAATTTATGAGAACTGTAGACATAATAAAATAGTATTAAATAAAACAATTATATAAAGTTTAGAATCAATGATACATTTTTAAAAAAAGGGTAAAAAAATTCATCAATTTTGTCAATTGTCAAGCACAACAATGTTAACCATTTCCTAAGAAGGCATTTTGGAAAGATTTCCTTTGGTACATTTATTTAAATGTAATTAATTTATTAATTATTATTATTTTTTATTAATTTTTAATATTATTATTAATTTTTTTCTTAAATATTGGGATAATCCTAAAAAAAACAATTCTCCAATTTACAATAAATAGAAACACTCATGTTTTCATCATTTCAGTACATCCTTTTAAAGCTAATATTATATCCTCTATTTCTACCCATAATTTCAATTTCGGTTGATTCATATTTGTTTGCGCCGGAGCTGTTTTTGTATGCCCATGTCGCACTTGCTCGTCGGAATGCCATTGAGGAACCGCTGGATCCTCTCTTTCACGCCGTCGTCGTCGCTGAAGTTCCTTTCGGTCAAATATTCCTTTAGCCTAGGAAACAAGTGGTAGTCACTGGGTGCCAAGTTCGCACTCTAAGGTGGTGGTAGATGATGCCTCATCACAACTGCAGCGGAAGAGCGAAGATTTGATTCTGAGAGAACGTTGTCGTGTAGAAAAGTTTACACTCTCACCCCAAATTCCTCCTTTCTAGCTCTGAATCGCCGTCTTAAGTTATTTGAGTATCTCGTAATAACTTTCAGCCTTTATTGTGGCCCCAAGAGCCATGAAATTGACCGACGATATCTTGTTTTGATCAAAAAACACTGTTTTTCTGCGGTGATTGCTGTTTGGTCACAGAATTTCGCGGAATACTCACAACGGACCATCACCTGACATAAGAATCTGTGAAATGATGCATTTCTTTGCCTTTTCTAATAAAACGCAACCTGCCATTTCAATAAATGCGTCTTTAATTCCACTTACTCCATTTTCCAATTAATCCCCTTACAAATGCTTTCCTTACCTACTCCTTCCTTGTTTGTCGAAAGTTGTGCACTTTATCTCTATCTTCATTATTCCATCGCCAATTCAAACTCTCTTTATCCATCCTTCCAAATTCCTATGGATTTCTTCTAACAATTCCCTCTGCTCCAGTATCATACCTGACACTTCCTCGAATCTTTTTATTTCTGTCCATGTCCCCTTCTCCCTCCGTCTTCACACCCTCATTGAAAAGCATCCGGTCCACGCCTTTCATCTTGCTGCAAGGACCGTGTTTCACCGCCGCATAAAAACCTTCTGCATAAACGTTTTTGTGAGCCTTTTCTCAGCATTCATATTCAACTTCCCTTCCATCAATTTCCTCTTATATGTCGAAGCTTCTTTGCTCATTCTAATTGTTCTTCTTAATACTTACCATTTTGGGACACAACTTTTCCGATGTAGGCAAACTGTGTCGCCAGCTCTAGTTTGTGACTTCCTATTTAAATACTTAAATTTCTCTTGCTCAGTATTTGCAAAACCTTTGATTAGTTTGCACTTCCATCTCATCCCAATAACGTTCGCTTTTACTCCATGAGTCTCTTTATTAGTGACCTTATTAATACTGTGGCATCATGAATGCTTCTCCAATTTCTAAACCCAAACGGAGAATTCCCTATATTATCTTAAACCATTCCCTCCAATCTCTTTTTAATGATCATGATAAAAACCACTTTAGTTGAGTTATAAGTCCGCCTTATGGGTCTATAGTCTTCACATATGGACTTTTCCTTTTTGGAAATGGGACCTATCACTGATCTGACGAAATCTTCCGGCCAAATTCCTCCCTCATAAATGCTAAAATTGGTCCATAAAAACTCTTCTTCTCACGTTTTTCTAAGTCCTAAAGTAATTGCCCTGAAGGGTAATTTACTGCCACGGGCTTATCTGATTTAAATTCCCTCAATGTCCTTTCTATCTTGCCATAAAGTACGCATAGCCAACCTATACTCATTTTCGTCACAGCTCTTTATACGACTTAGCTTCTTGGCGTGATTTCTCTTTTATGTATAGTTCCTCATTGTATACTCTATACTCTAATGAATCTACTCATGCTTCGTTAATAATTGTCTTGACTTATCTTTGATGCTTGCACGAATTTTCCCTTCTTACTTCCTGAGAGTACTTTCACCTTCCTGTAAAGCCCACTGATTTCACCGTCTTTTTTTAAACTTTCCATACACGAGTGCTGCGTCTTTCCTCACGCTTCTTTCGCCCAATTAATTTGCTACAAATTTTCATATTCAACTTATATCTTGATATCTAACTCTACTATGTAACTTTGTTTTCATCATACCGTTATTTAGTTAGTAATCAGTGTTTTTTTGATTTTTCTGTATTTATTGCTCCTCTAGTTTCCCTTGACAATTTTTATAAAATGCCATTACTTTTTTCTGGTACCAATCTTCCTTTTTCACTCATAATACGTATGCTCAACAGCCCGCTTACAGTCCCGTATCGTTCCTGTTAACGTGTCTACATTACATTTCTTCAACCGTATTCCCTGTTTGATCTTCTTCAATATCATGTTATATTTTATCATTACTAAATGATCACCTGATATGCTGTGAAAGGAAGAATAAAAGACTGGCTATTATACAGAATGGGTTAGGGATTGGAACGAAACGTGACACGATAAAGCTTTGAATTGCATACACTTTAAGCCCTCTTTTTTGATTCGTGACACCTGCTGCTAAGCCAGAACTAAGAGGCTTGGTTAGACCAGAATGATTATTCAATGCATATATTTTTAATATATACTGCTATCGTATATTATGAAGATCATATCACAATGGTATATGATAATGATTGCCTGTAATTGTATGTTGTATTGATTGTCTTAATTCTTTGTAGATCATATGTGATGAAGATTATACTACAATTTTCAATCACACACAAATAAATAAAGTATGATTATCCTTAATCCACATCCGATCCCGGTGAACGGTGCCGTTCCCTAACCAGTACTTAGCCATAGCGTAGTGTAAATTAAATATTCCTGAACCCAAGGGCATTTTCCATATATACCTGCGTCTTATGCTGCCAAAATATGTTAGTGTTTCAACCATGTATTCATTAAGTTTTAAACTCTGTTTCCTGCAGAAGTCTATTTCTTTCTTCCCGTAGTCATTTCTTGTTCCTTCACCGTAGTTTTCTACCTCACCACCGTCTCTCAAATCTCACGGTCACGTTTGAATTCTCTATCACTCCCAAATGCTTCCTTACTGAGTGATGCCTGAAATTATGTCCTCTGAGCGGTCATATAACCTATCGAATTCTTACTCCCTATGATAATTTGTTTGCTTGCAGACCTGAGTATACACCAAGTTTATTGATATGAAACCATGAAACCATAAACGCAGTAATCGATCCGAAGGTTGGTTTTGCAGGTGATGGTAGAGATCGTGTGTATTCTCACACCAGGGTTGAGGGGCCAGTTCCTATCCCTGAGGCGGTTATGGTTTCCCAGAAACATCTGGTACGCGAAAAATCAAATCGCTTGGGTGGAGCTGCAAGTGCCCATAGAAGCTTGCCCGGGAATCAAATCGGCCCCGGGCCCTCAGGTCAGTAGTCCAACGCTCTACCCCGCGACCCACTTTATTAGTATACCTTACTAAAATTTTTCTATTAGTCGCTTGCTCTGTTTAGCATGCTTCTTGCCAGATCGTCGTTCCAAACTACTGTCACCATGCACTGGCTCCCTTATTCTACACTGTATATTACTCTTTAATTATCACTCCAGTAATCCTTGCTATACTTCTATCTTACCCTCCACTGCCCTGAAGTATCTATAGTCTTCTTCATCGGTCGATTTATAATTTCCGATTTCCCTATCCCTAGCATTGTTCTAGCAATCAAATTCCCAATCTAACTTTTTCGGTCCTTTTCTATGTCTTAAGTGCTTGAACTGTTGTGTAGCACATACATATATAAGAAATAACAGGTGCTTAGGCTGTTGTAGATTTCGCTTTGCAAGTACTGGTGTTTCGGGGAATGGCGCCTACAGAAACCTTGTCTCTCCCACTATCGACTATCCTATGCGTTCTGCTTTCGAGAGACTCACATCTGTGCCTAAGCTCATCATTTTTCATGTTGTTTTGAGTGACAAAGGTTGTTTCCCGTTACTTTCCTGAATAATGGTTTTAAGATGACATCATCACTAAATGGCCGGGCCACTGTAGTATGGTATCCTTAGTAGCCGCCTCACTGAAGAACAGATTCTGCGCGGACTACTTTCCGTCCTTCCCTTCGACCTATCTGCCTGGGGTGACCCTCACCGGAATAATCATCATAGCTTCCTCGGGGACATATCTAGGGGTCATCACAAGGCAGTATATCTTTCTCCACATTTTTTTCCCAATTTAGAATGCATCTCTTTAAAAACCAGGTTTTTTTAATTGGCGTTAGTCGACATCGAGACCCCACGAGCCATCAAATTGGTGTGGTCAGGGCGTTAATACGTTTAGTCAATAATTGATAAACAAAAACGTGAGAATTCTGGGTCTGCAGGTGAATAATTTGATGTTGAATTGAAACAACTCCATCCAAATGTGTGCCAAAGTACATTGTTGGATTTGGTTGGAAAACCAATAATTATGCTCGTCGGAATGGATGTAAATCCATCCACCATATATTTATGCCCTGTTGTAGGATTTAGCAGCCCTAATTATTAGTGAAAAAATTATTTCCCGGGAATATCTTATCCAACTTTCATTTTTTTGGTTGTTTTAGAGTAATTAAATCATGAATTCTTGTTGCAGTTGATACTTCCTGAAGTGAAAACCATCATCCTGAATTTTCGTTCGAATCGTTGCATTTAGGTTGAAATGGATCGATATTTGTTTGTATTAGCTTAGTATATGAAATCAAATTGGGAATCATTCTTTCGTATAGCCATCGGGCAGACAATTGTATTGATAATGAATGGTATTTTCATCAATGCGATGTAGTTTATTACTAATAAATTCCTCTAGGAAAACCCAATGAAAAAATGTAAAATAATAAGGTTCCGTACTTTTAAATAGACATTTTTTACAAATATATCACCTTTACAACATAAAATGTCAACTATTTCCCTATGCGTTACTATTAATTTATACGAAACGTATTGACTTATATACAATGGATATTATTTAAACAGTTAGGTGTTTCTTCGTCAAGAAGTTTTAGTTACCTTCTAATTCTTGGCATTTAAGCGAACTTATAAAATATTCCGATAAAAAATACAAATAAAAAAAACTACAATATTTAATGTACCTGCAACTATTTTTTAAACTTTAATTTATACATATAAGTCTAAGTTTGCTTCATTCCTCGCTGAGTTGTGGTTGTTGTGGTTGGTTGAATTCTATTAACCAGACTCGGAAATACTCAAGAAATTTCAAATTGGCATTATTATGCGTTTAAATCATACTTTTTAACCATCTTCTGCGACGGTATAAACATATAGCCTTCTTATCACTTTATTTTGGACTCCTTGGAATTGCCGAAGGAGATAGCCCTTTAAAAGTGATTTGAAACCAAGCGATCCTCCCTTAAATTTTCTCGAAACGGACCAAGTGGCCCTCTATCGTGCCGGGAGCACATTTTAATGCCCGTTAAAGTCACCCATTAAAAGATTCCCTGCGTTTCGAATGTTATTGAGGTGCGCCCGCACTGGGCGCGGGGGAAGGGGGGGGGGGCACGAAAGCGGCAAGAACAAAACGCACCCGCCGCCTCCCGTGGAGTGGTGTGGCGGGGAACACCCAGAACACCGGCTATCAGAGCCCCCTTGATTGCCCGGAGGTGTCCCAAATAGAGTTTATCCCGCCACCCAACATTTCCGGTCTCCCATCTCACGGCTCCTCTTTCCCCCGCTGGACCAAAGCCAGGAACATCGCCCTGGGGACGCATTTGTTGCCCCTCCACCCGCCCCACGCCCTCCCCTCGCCCCAATCCCATTCCTCTTTCCTGGACCCCGCACCTCTAGTCCCCTCTACCTATCAACCCCCCCACTTGCACCGATCCCGCCCTTTCCTCCCTCTATCAACTACGCCCCTCCCTCGTCCTAGCCATCTCTCTTCCACAGCCGAACCCCCTAGCTCATCCGAAGATTTCCTTTAATGACATCTCTGGACCTTAATGCGCTTGGCTCCCTTTAACTCCGGGCCATGCCCCACTCCTCCCCCTTTCGCCTCCATCGACCCCTCCTCCATATCTCTCTCTCCTCCTTCCCCCGCCCCTTCTGCCCCCATTCGCCCCCATTGGACCCTTCCCCTGTCTTCCATTATCTTCCCTCCTCACTTCCAACTCCCCATCGCTGCCGCCTCAGCAACAGCTCTTTAGCCAACAAAAGGAATTCATCCTAATCTCGCCATTGTCCCAGACGCTCTACCGAGGTGCTATCTCCGCGTCAATCTATACTAGCGCCCCTAGATCATTTTTGTAATGTAGGGAATCAGCAATTTTTCCTTATCCATGCTCTCTTTCTCTCCAGCGACCACACATCAACTTTGATGTGATTGACTGTGAGAGGGCTTTGTTCTCCGCGGACTCAATGATTTGGCTTGTTTCATACTTCATGATTTCGCTTGAGCAATTACTATATATACCCTTTGAGGTTCTTTTTAAATAAGACTCTCAGTTTCATCTCCTGAATTCCGACGAAATATTGCTCGTTATCGCCTAACAATCACGAGAGTTTCAGGTCTATTTTTCTCTCTTGGGTCTCTAAGTTTTGAAGGAAATGAGTAAAACCAATTTAATTACTCATGCATGCATGAGTACATGGCATGGCCAAAATTACACCATGGACAACATGGTCCGATGTTATATTTTGCAAAGTGAAATAATGTTTTCTGAATAGATTGTACGTTTAATTTGAATACATTTTCATTTTGTTTATTTTAATGATAGCATAGAGTAATTCCGGTTTACCTTGTCATGAAATGAATTCAGAATTCTTTGTAAATGTAACTGGTCATTTTTCAGTCAATTTTCATCGGTGGTTATTCGAATTTTTTTCTGGTGCTATATCTTATTCAAAAGCTCGAGGAAGTTTTCTTTTAAATATTTATTTTCTTTATGCTACTTTGAAATTTATTTTAGATTTTTTTGCAATTTGTTGAACCTTCAAACATTTTTTGAAGAGTTAGGTATATAAAAATCACATTCCCTTGCGGAATTCAATACAGGATAAATCAATAACCTAATATAAATTTCGAAATACATTTATGAGGCTAAGGATTGACTTTGCGTTTTAGTATGAAACCAAAGTGTGTAACGGAAGAGAGAAAATTTGCGAACATGCTTATTAGAAAACACAAAAAATGTAATTGATTGGTTGGTATTATTTAAAGAAGGCGATATCATTGATGTTATGATTCCAAATGCCTATTTAAAAAAGGTTTAATTAATTACCTAATAACTATGATTAAGTAATTGATTAGCTAAAAATAATTATTTTCGTCTCTCATTTAACTTGAGAACCTTTATGTAACCATCTCTATCCCAAGAGTCATCAAATGTGTTCATTATATTTCAGGGAAATCATTATGGATAAAATGCTGTTTGCCTAAAAAGTCGTTACGCCAGCATTCAATTGTTTTATCAGCCCATGTGGTCGCAATAATATTACTTAACGCCTGTTTTATTACTTTTTCGATTAATGAATTCCAAAAGGTGAATATTGTAGTAAACTTATGGGAAAATAAGATAAAACGAAGATCTAAGGTAATGATTTATTAGTAGATGCAAGCCTTGATGTTACACATTGGTAAAAATAGTCATTTTCATATGCTCTGTTGGTAAGCTGTCATTGCACTTATGTGTGCACATGTTTTCATTACTAATGTAATGAAGAAAAATTCCTCGAACGTGAGAGATCTTTCTTTTAAGTTCTACTCAACTCGTAAGTTTTGCTGACGTATGAGACAGCATAAAATCATCTTTCTTTCCGTACATGAGTGTTTGGGGGAGGATTACAAACAATTTTTGGAAAAAGAAACGGTAAAAATTTCATGTAACGTTTTGTAAATGCCCTATCATGTATACTGTAAACATGGTTTGCACCTGTAGAGAATTTATAATTTACGTGGGATAAAAAATATGGTTATTTGCATTTTATATCATTGCGGCGTAAAAATTATAGGTATTTTTATGTACTCACAATAAAAACCTGTCAATGCTCAGACCACTGCGCCATCCAGATCCTCAGAGCTGGTGGCAGATATAGTAGATTAATCGGTGAGGAGAGCAAAAGATAAGTAAAAACTTTAAAGAGAGGCGTAGGATGTAAAACCTGGTCTTTGAGGCAAATAGAAAGAGGAAAAATTGGAGACTTTAGGCATTGGGTTTGGAGAAGAATGGTGAAAATAAGTTAGGCAGAGAGGAAGACAAACGCTGAAGTTTTAAATGAGGTGGGAGAAGAGAGGAAGCTGCTGGAGGAAATCCTTAAAAAACAGAGAAAATGGGCGGAGGAAATATTAAAAGGTAGAGGGATTTGAAGAACGTTAAAGAAGGGAGAATAGGGTAGGGGAGTTTGGTTAGCGGGACGAAGGAAGGAAGAGGGCGGGCTTTCCAGGCGTATGAAGGCAGGCAGAGGTTATGAAAAATGAAGAAGGATGTAAAAATGTAGGTTTGCAAGAGGAACTTCCCGTGATGCATAGATAATAGTCTACAGGGACTGTAAAAATATCTTTCTTATTGTTTAAATCTACCTCATTGAGTATAATACCATGAACGAACCGATTAACTCGTCTTGCTAATTGAAGACAAAACTCTATTGGGAAAATTGAAATCATGATTTTGTACTAAATAATAATCCCAATCCTTAGCAAATTATATTTCAGTCATTTCATACTTTCTTTGATGTAATAATAATTAAATTCAAAGTTGAAAATCATTCGGTCAAGTTAAATTTACTTGTAAAATTATTGAAATTGGTATACGAGTGGGCGAAGAGAGTTAAATTAAAAATTAAACAAGCAAAAATTCAAACCTTACCTTTGCTTTTATTTAATTTCTTACATTTTTGTTTTAACAAGGTGAGTCACCTCAATGTGATGCTTCAAAATTTTTTATTTCTCGTTTACTTATCTAAAAGTAGACATATTTTGCACAGTTTTAAAAAATATTGCAATAAGTCAATGTTTTTGCTCTTAACTTATTGCCAACAAAGGTTAACAAAAGTAATTAAACGCATTGGTAAAGCAAACATCATTCTGCATCAAATGATACACGTTTTATGATTCAAGCATGAATATTTGGGATGGACGCATTTTTGACGCATGTACACGTACGATAAATAGAGCAAATTCCTGTTTAAAAATCAATTATTTTTTTCCCATCATAATACAATAAATTAATATTGGATAATTTATCGATAATTGTTAACGTACTCTCTTTCCCTATAGACACAATCTTTTGAAAAGCTTTTTCGATTAGTGTTCGGTTTTTTTGAAAAATATGTAGCATCATCTTGTCATTAGATCCCATTTATGAATGACATATTTATCTTCCAGCCTACATTATTAACTCTTAAAAGTTATCTTCCTTTCAATTAAGGGTAATTCTAATTAAATTTAGGTTTGGGTCTGAATTCGTTTTTGAAGAATTACTCTATTTTAAATGTTTTGTCTCGAAACAGCTTTCAGTTCTCCTACCATCCTCTTTTTCTTTTTTCTAACCATTCCGGACATCCTTATTTATCTTACCTGACCCAGCACTACCTTTCGGACCGTATTCCCTTTCGGTTTACATTCTGCATATCTCTTCATGCAAAGTTTCCTATAAAACTTCTCAAGTATCAGATTACCTCAACTCATCCAACTATTCACACAATTTCATAATATTTCTTTTCTTTGTGCCTTAATTTCTGTAAGCTTACCTCAATTAATACCATTACCTTGGTTTTAAATTAAAAACGAGACTAAGGACATAAATCGGTGGAATAATCCTCAAAATGGCATTACATATTATGATTTAATTGGTCATGCATCGTGCCGTTCCGTTTAAATGATTTATTTAATAACCCAGTCGATGTGCTTGAATCCTCCAAGTTAGAGCTGTTGTGGTAAGAGAATTCATAGTTGTACCTAGCAGGGCTAAATTTGTCGGCCACATCGGAGATTAGTAGCCGCACAAATTGTGCCTAAGTACAGTTGTTACTCGGGTGAATATACAATGACACCATCGGAGAAGCCACTCCGATGAGGGACTCATGCTAAAATATTTTGGAAGAACTTAGCTTATCTTACCTAGCATTACGGATAGGGATCGAACAAGGTCGTATTAACGGTGATCAGCAGCTGTAGGGCTCAATCCACTGAGTCTTGCTTGTCAAGTCCGCCACCGGGGATCATAAATTTCTGTAGAATGCTTAACTATATAGTTAACATGTCCATTCTGTCTTAATTTGAAACTATATTGCTAGACTTATAAATTAAAGGATTCAGAATATTTCCAATTGACAATCCACCTACATGTGTTAACGAGTTCTGTTAGTTTACATGTAAAAATATTTTCTTTATATCTTTCTATTTGAGTTTTTTTCTAAGAAAAACAAAGTACCAATTAATTTTTAATAAAGGAAACCTTGCTAATTTCCCAGTAGTGGCTACTTTAATTGAATTATTTCTTAAATTTAATTAAACCAAAACTTTTACGACAAATGTACTCTGATGCTTCCCATAAAAATAGCTAAAATTGTACTCTTATCATATCCATAATGCAACTAATCCGTGTTGTTAAATATGTTACATTGAGAATATAACAGACATCGACTCATAGTAATTTATTAGTGTGTGCATTGTGGTGTACGATGGTTCGGAGGAAACGTTCGAAATGCTATTCAGAAACCTTAATTATATTTTTTGTCGAAAATCTGACCTGTGAGAAGATGCCCGTCTACTTAACAGGATTAATCAGAAGAGGATTGGAAGTTTCCGGGAGGATATCATCCCTTCCACTTTCTTAAAACGCCGTACCCAGTCACCCCTCCAGTTCATTCTCCGCCCGGTAAACTCCTCCCTCCCCACCATCAAACCACTCTGCTTCGACCGATCTGAGCATTCGAACGCTGATATATCACGCTATCGAAATCGCCTAACGATAAAGCATTATTGACACGTCCATCTGAATAAGCATTTCGAGGCAGAACCATTTAATTCCCGTGTTTTTGGGGTGAATGAGGATAGGTAGGTGCGGGGAGTGAGCGAGGGCAGAGCGGAAGAGGAGGAATAGGTTTGGGTTTGGGATGACGGGTGTGTGTGTGGGGGGGTGGAGGGAGAGACGGGGAAGGGATCGGATGGGTATTCGAGGCTATGTGGCAGAGAGAGAAAGAGATCCCCTTGGACTGAATTGCGAAAAGTGAATCTTCTCGGCTAATGGAGATTCCAACTCTGGAGAAATCTCCCCCGCTTTTTAGAGGGCGAGCGACTCGCTCGATCGGGGCGGGAGAATGGTTATGAGAGAGAGCGGTGGGTGGAGAAGTGCGAAGGTTAGCGTGAGAAAAACGGCAAGAAAGAAGAAATTAGCGTCGTGTACGAGGGGGGCTAGGGGAGGGACTGAAAATATTGCGGGGAGGGAGGTGGCGGGGGAGGGGTGGAATTGGCGTGACGGTTATGCGGGTTATGCGGAAGCGTTGAAAAAAAAGGGAGCTAGGCTGACGGCGAACGGGGCGGAGCGGAGTTTTTTGGGGCGAAGCGGTGGGAAGTGATGGAGGGTGTTGGTGCGCCGGGAGAGGGTAGGGGTGTTCGGTGACGCCGATATTGGTGTGGCTCTGCCGGGAGAGAGGGGTGAGAGAGTGCGCTTTGGGGCGGAGAAGTGTGAGGGGGCGGCGGTGGTACCACGGAAGCATCTCCTAAAAGATCTTGGCACCGATTCTTACATTATGGGGCGCCGGGTGAAGGTTGGTGTTGGATGAGAATGGGGGCGGAGGGAGTGAGGGGATGGGGGCTGAAAGATGGCTCCATTTGAACCCGAAAGAGGGGTGTGTGAGGGCGTACGGATTTATTGCTGAAGGTTACCAATGTCAGCTGGGGAGGTTTTGGGCCGGGAATCGACTTCCCCCCCTCCTTCCTCCATCCGACCGACCCTATACATCCCCCCTCCCCCACCATCGCCGTGTACATATGTGTCCATGCATCTGGGCCTGGCACATATGTGCCCAAGGATCCGCGTGCGTATATATACATTAGCGTGAAGTGAAAACCGTCTTTACCGGATCCCATGATGCTCTTCCCTCGACGTTCGTGCACGGAGTGATGCGACGGGGTGTCTCGTAACCTTTTCAAGACTGCGTAATCCTCTAGAACCGCGGCCCATCCTTTGCTGATTAATATCCCTGCCTTTCTCTTAGTATTTATATAAGTAAAAACTTTTATTTCGCCGGACAACGAAGCTTTACTCGTCGCACACTTACGTGCAATGGCACAGAGGATAAGTTCTTTACGCTGTAAAACCATGTAACCAACTTTTCCAGACCGGTCAGAAATAAAACCTTACACGGGATATCTCTCTCTCTCTTTTTTAAGTACTGGTTTAATGGTCTTGTTTGAGTGTGCGGAAAAGTTGTTAGTATATACTCATTAATGCCGGAGCAATGCGAGTTCAGCATTTATTTATGGTCTTCAGAAGTTTAACCGGTACAACTTCATAGCAAATTTTGTAGGATTTATCTTTTTAAGTATAATCCAATTTTATTACGAAGTCATATGAATGCCATGCAGATTACAGCTACAACATATTGAAAGATAAGTGGAAAAAGTGTGTCCGCAGAAAGTACAAGCGAGAGCAAGCTGTAGAATACACGAATCGACCGTTCTTAGAGTACATCACTTTAACCGCAAGAAAGGAACCCTCAGTCGAGCAAAACAGTATCAATAATGAAATGTTGACTCTTTAACAGGTGAGACAACACATGAACTTAAAAGGTAATTCTTAATATGGCCTATGATAGAAGTAATGATTGAGATTTGAAAACAGCTGTTGAGTCAATTCCGCATCCTTCTGATAATTCAAGAAATTTCACTAGTTCTCTTATTAGCCTCCACGTCCAGGGGGCGATTCAAACCCTTTAGATAAATAAACTATTCATCAAGCTCATGGAATATTCATAAGGAAGATAACATTATAAATATATAAAAGGAATACACCTAATTTTCAATAAAGCAAAATAGCATTTATTAAATGTTTTGGAGGTGATTACCTGAAAAAATTCTAGCAATATTATGAGAGTAACGTCATTTATCAAATGTAATTCAAGGACTTTTATCAACGGCCGCATGATATGGTATGATTGGCGATAGGAGTTTCGATTCTTAATTTCTAGAGACATTTAAAAATGTAAATCAGCTGCTTTAAACGTTTAAAGCATGTGTGTAATATATCTAAATACGCGAACCTACAAATTCCACCTGAAATTGTCGCCCTATTCGGATGTAATGGTCATGATTAAAAGCCTCCTACGAAATGCAAAAAAAAGGTTATCTTTCGCGTTTCTTCGTTGCCGTATTTAAGTATCAGTATTTTCCAAAAGTATTCAGTACTTAGTTTTACTGGGGAGGCGACCGACAGCTAAGGTCATTTGGCCATTGGGGGAAAGAAAGGGTGGAGAGAAACCCGGCGTCGGCATTAGCCTACTCTTGTCGAGAGGAACCAAGCGTTTCGCAGTTTAACGTCCCATCCGATGGACGTCCTACTCACTCAAAGTGCTCTCCACAAATCACGTCAACTAGCTATCGGAATACCACTGTATATTTTTGTTGTCTCCCGGATTTGAACCCAGGCCTTCGCAGTAAGAAGCCTGTACGTTAGCCACCGCACCATCCCTAGTATTCAGTATTTTTCTAGTCTTACCACGCAAGAGTAGATTGCATAGACACAATTCATCTAATAAATTGTGTTATATTGCAAGGCTCTTAAAAATTTTTTTCATGGTCTCTAGTAAAATTAATGTTCATAATCAATGACAAAATAATTAAGACCAAAGTTGTTTGAACAATCAAACAATGAATTCCGATATATTTCAATAAAAATTATTTTTATTAGGTATTATTTTAGGAAGAAAATTTTATTAAAAAAAAGTCTTAAAGCGAATATGAACATCTTCAGGACGAAACTAAACGAGTAACGTATACTCTAAAAAATATTACTCAATCCACGCCAAATGCTATTTAAAAACACGCGTTTTTCACGACAGTTGTATCTATAAAATGAAGATATTCCATTATTACGGCAGATTTAATCGAAATATACAATAAAACCAAAACTAATTTCAAAGACCGGTATCTAATGGCTTCTTCAGCGGTTGATTCTTTAAGAGTGAGGACGTTGAGGTAAATGTTAGGAATTTAATGTGTCCTGGATCGAATGGAATCAAGTGATAACTTATCGAAGGATTTAAAAGATTATGAATTCGATATTAGGCGATAGTTTACTCTATAATATCATTACTAAATGTTTTATTAAATGAACATACTATAGAGTGCAAGCACCTATTCATTTTCTAGTTCATATAATTTTTTTTTTATTTTGTACGTGAATGTATGTGCAGACATTATATTTATCTTTGCGTTTCCAGTGGTAGCACTTTGCCTTACAATACTCTCTGCGCGTTTCATTCAAATGAATAGTCAAAATTAATGTCTATTTGTGAATTGCTCATGCATGAAACACTGATAGGAGTGGGCTAATTTGTGACTAATTCCATTTTGTGCATTCCATTTATCGTTAGTAATATTATATAATGGCTTCATCAGCGAACTAATTTCGCATTGGTTTTAGAAAAATTTGTTGGAAGGTATCTTACGCTGAAATTTTTTTAAGTCCCAATGCTCTAGCCTTTTGAGCATCCATCTTCAGGCATCGCGTGCATTGTGAAAGATACCCGTGTAGTTTTCTTCCAATTGATAATCTTATAGAAAAATATCGTCCTCAAGCAAGTCTGAAAAATATATTTTAAAATATATATTCTTCGAAATTAAATTTTACATAAGATCAAATTAAACATAACATCAAACACGCAGTTGAAAGGTTTTTGCGTACTGCTAATTCTTAAGAGACAGCTTCAGAAACTAGCAACGTTAAAAGCATTGTAAGAAATTGTTTAAACATTCCAATATTTCCATATTTCAATATAATAATAATAATATATTCCAATATTTCAAGTTTACGGTCTCGGAATTTGTTTTTTTACATTCCAATATTACCAAATTTTAATTGGTGTACATAGTGGGCGTTTAAAATTATGGCTGGTCTATCAATCACGTTGAAAAGTAAAACATGATCAACTGCCGTTGGAACATTAGACTTGAAAGGGAAAAATTGATTGCTTCGTACAGCTAGGGATGTAATCCAGTTACATTTTTTCTTAAATATTTGAAGTATAAAAGCAAAAATACAGTAAATCAAGCGAAGCTGAAAGATTAAAAAAAAATCAGTGTAGTCATATTTTTTGGAAATAGACATGGCATGTTTTCGTGAATAAGTTGACCGATATTCGCGGTTTAATAGCATATTTTGTGTTGTTTATGAATGTCGTTATTTTAATGTTAAATAATATTCTCCGTAGATAGTAGTATTTAATGTTTTCTCTTTAAATGTTTTAATAGATATTCACAAACTTACTTATATTTCGGTGGTCCAAGTGGCTGTGTGGTGAAGTGGCTGTGACCACAGAAATATCAATGATGATTTTTTTATAATTGTTACTGAACTATGTATATAGTATGTTCTACTAACTATATAACGTGTTATTTGAGCATATTATATAAATATATATGTACGATATATTTTTATGTATGCATAGTATGTATGTACGCATGTCTTTCTCATTCTTCTCCATCTTCCATTTCTGTCCGCCCACGAGGCCCTTCGAGGGGCCTCTTGGAGTGCCTTAATATCATCGGAAATATGACGTAGCGTTTAGAAGAGGGGAATCGTTTGTCATTTTGGGGTACCGCGCCCCCCCCCGTCCCTCCCGCCCTTCGGTTCCCGTCTTCCCCTCCGCCCCACCCTCTCACCTGCGAATGCGAAGATTGAGATTGATTCTTTCGGCTCCGAGGGTGGAGTGGTTAGGGGGAGGGCGCGGGAAGGGGCGGGTCTGGAGGAACTAGGAGGGAGGAGGTGGCGGGGTTGGGGGTTGTGAGATTCTGAGGCATCATTTCCATTCTTCGGAATTCCCTCCAGGGGCGTGCGGATAGCCGAGGAGATGTGGGGTGGGTCGGCGTGGAGTGGGGTCGCGGGGGAGAATGGAACTCGGGAAAGGAGAAGGGAGAGGAGGATTCAATTTGGGTATTTTTGTCTGAATGGATGGGCGGGAATGATATATATTACCCCTCCCTTTTTAACACGTGTCATCCAGTTGGCCAGTCGATGAATCGGTTTTCATTAACTCTCACGTTTCCCCATTGCGAATGACGACGCGTTTTCCCTTTCGGTTTGGTTTAGTCACTATTTATTTGCGTGAGACGACGTATTTAAAATGCTCAGAAAAGAGTAATCATGCCGATAAATTTCCTTGGCATGATGTGTAGTTTTTATCTGAGGAAAATATCACCAGTACAGAATAGAAAGAAAAACATTGGCTCATTTTATTTATTTTCTGCCATCGAGATTGATTTATAAAACAGTTGTGTTGAAATTAACACCTCGAACTCTTCCCTTTCATTCAACGCATTACCAGAGATTTATTTAAATGCTCATATGCGTATAAATTCATAATCATATTCATTTATTGCAAATTATAATGCAAGATGGATTGTGCTCTAACAAAATAATTGACCCAATATTTTTTTAATTTTTGACGCCTTGGATAGTTTCGAAAGAATGCCGAGGAATAACACTTAAAAATTAGGTGAAATTAACAAAAATCTGAGAGAAAAGTAATTTCCTTATAAATTCCACTGATTTGTGGACGTCAAGTGATAATTTTCATCGGTATAAAATATTTGAAAACCTTTCTATCAGCTTAATGAATCTCCATGGATCGGAATTGACACTGACATTTGCAAACTGAATGCGCACCTCTCTCTCATGATATTCTGGTAAGCAATCAGAACTAGAGCATGTGTTTGCCAAAGGAATAAGTGTGTGTTTCCCCATTTGAACTGCAGCTGTCTTAGGATCTTCTAAATTCTATTCAGGAGGTGCAACAGAAAATTTTCTGCTAATTTGAGGAAAGTTGTTTCTTCGGCGTGAATTATTTACCGCCCGTAAATTCATTTCCTCTCGTGAAGAGGATAATGGGACTTGTCGCAAATCTTGTTTTGGTTGGTAAGGGCATGCATACGTTATCTCACTGGCATTCGTCTCCACTCACCGTCTCTACCAAAGCAGAATAAATTCGTTCTTTTTAATTACCCTTTGCCCAAAGCATCTAGTCTTCGAAGACTTCGATCAATACCAAAACCAGTGAAATGATATAATAAATATTTTACTCGTATAAAATTCAAGGAAGCCTAAATTTAGCATCAAACCTCTTGTTTGGGCCCATCCACTCATTTATCAAAACTCTGGCTTTGTTTGTTACGTGTGTTTAAGGGTGCTTAAAATAAATGTTCGTACTTTACGATAAGCAAAAGGACGATTATGAGTAGTGCGTTCAATGTACCAAATGTTCGCGCGAAGTAATAAACATAAAGGCTTTGTCATAGCCCTTTCCGTGTGTTGAAATATATAGGGCGCGATCGGTCTGGGATCTGTGTGTGTGTGTGTTAGTTCCCGCAAGCAATGTTATTGAAACTTGGGGCGCCACCAACGCTTCGTTTCGTATCCTCTGAGCCGTGTGACAGGCTGTTCTCCCATCTCCTCCTACGGCCGCAGTGAATATGAAATACGCTCGGCTTGCTGCTACGTGCAGAGCTTTTGACTCATGTGTGAGGTATTAAGCCAAATACACGTCAGCCGGCTTCTACCTTCTAAATCCTCTCTCTCTCTCTCCCAACCGAAGATTTATGATACTTAATAATCCAAAAGGAGGGCGTTATGCTGCTCAGTAACAGGATTTGAACTTGGCGGCAATTCCCTCGATGGAGAGAGCTTACACTTGACAGGCGGAGAAACAAACGGTCAATTTCAATGATGCCCGCCGTTGAAAATTCACGTTTCAATTTATTCCCCGCGCGGAAATCGATACTCGCATTCTAGTCTTTTTTTCTTTGTCCATGAAAATCACGTGGTAGAAATTTTTTTCAGGAGGTTTATTTCAATGCTAGGCCGACTTGAGATTTTTTTATTCTGGCGAGTAAAGAGAGAGATGTTTTCACCTTCCTCCCAAGTGTCTATTGGAAAGTTGAAAATGTTAGCAGTGAAGAGACATGGATTTTCTTTTATATGCCCGTTATAATAACAAATTGTAAGGAGAGCGTTCCCAGTCGAAAAATAAAATATTTTGGATGCATATTTTTTGCAGTTCCATTATTGAAGTTACCTTGAACGCAATATGATCGTTATCGATGGGAACAGCGACGATGCAAGGCTCGTGAAAATGTGCCACTTTGATTGTTTGCATGTCGTTTATGTGTTATTTTTTGGACCGTGGCCATTGAGAAAACTAACAGGCGTACACTTCGTAAAATGCAGGAGGAAATAATGTAGGTATGTCATATTTATTTTGTGTTAACAAGTATAGGAAAATCAGTAGATATATAATTTTGCTTGAAAATAATTTTTTAAATAATCCTAGGTGATAGATTAAAATTTACATTGTATTGAGGTGGTTTTTAAATTTTCCAAAGTTTATAATACTGTAAATTAAGTCATCAATTTCTCTAAAAAATAGTGGCTGCTTAGAAAAAGTAATGTGTTGAATTAGTCGGAATATTTTTAGTAGTTTTTGAATTTGGACCCTATTACCCCGTTCAATAAATACGCGAACTGAGGCCATAAAAACTTCATTTTTCCAAATTTAGTTTTAGTGCTCTCCAGAGCATTATCACCGCAAAAAGCTGTCAACATTTCAGTAATTTCTCGAAAACTTTTACCGCACTTCACCGAAAACTTGATGTTAATTCGTTGCTCCGTGTTTTCGTCAATTTCCATTTTCGACAAATAGTAAAAACAAGAACAACAGAAACTAACATAACTGGCACCATACGCACAGCTCGACGATCCGCCAAAAACAGACGGCTCATTGGGCCTATGGCAACTAGCGCCGCTAGTAGGCGGGGCTATAGCCCGCGTCATGACCGCCAGATCGCACCAGTTGCACATTTATTGCACAGACCGCGTATATCAATTATCACAGTCTAATAAGTACAATTTTAATAAATTTAACCATTTAATAAAATAAAATTCTCATAAACTAGGAGAATTATTGGAAATGGGCCTTGGGCAAGGTTAAGTTTCTTAAATGGCATGTTCAGAACGCAAGGGAAATATATTAGAGGACGGATAATGTTTTATAGCGGGATGTATAGACTTCCTGTTTGAATTTTTAAGATTCGCCAACCGGAGAACACGCTCACTGTCGCTACTTTGGAATCATTGATTGGACGATTTTCTCTTTCGGAAGTGAGAGGGAAAGAAGCAAACGGTGTAATTCATTTTAATTTTCATTGCGTCGGATATAATTTACCCCCTCGGTTATCGGAGCTAAACTCATAAGAAGGGCGGCGTCCTTTTTGCATAAATTTCATCTCATTAAGGACTAATAAATCTCCATTCCGCATTAAGCGGCAAGTATATTACCGTCGCCTGCCCTCTGCCCGCGAAATCGTGACCCCCTTTCCATCCTCTCTTCCCCTCCTCCCTCATCCCCCAGCATTTCTATTTTCCCCAGCTGTAATAATAATAATATTATTTTTTTAATATAATTCTTCCGCCTTCGCCACCATTATCCCTTCACAATAACAAATTCCGCCGCCTTTCACCGGCAAAACTCCCTTCTCCCGTTTAGTCGCATAATTCATCCTCTTAATATAGAAAAGGGGGAAAGAAATATAACCGGAATGAACTGGTCCTCTGCCGCAAAGCCTACTCCTCCACAAACCCCTCCCAATCCTCCTCATCCCCTCCTCCCCTTCCCCGCTCCACCTTTTCCCTTTCCTCGTCACTCCCTCGGGCAACTATCCCCCCGCTCCCGTCAAAGACTCCATTACCACGATCCCTGGCTCTCCTCCAATGGGAGTCCATTCTCTCCGTGGCTGCGATACATGGAGGAATACCGAAAATTTCCAATTTTTTTCGAGGATTGCATTAAAAAAAATGATGCGCATCGTTTGAACCCACTCGTCTCATCAATCTGAATCGTGAATTAAACTCAGATTATGTATATAGCTTCGTATTTTGCCTTAAGGGGAAAACTAAACGATTGCTTACTATTAATAATAAAAATTATTACGGGGATAACGTTAATGGATTGAATATTTATATTCCATTCGGCATTGTGCGATTACTTTATTCAGTGCGGAAGCACGCTCTTTCTCTTACTGACGAGCAATGGCCGAACTGCGTTGTTGTGGTAACAAGAAAAATTTCTTGCAACTTAATATAATAGGAAATCTGTAATTCTTGAAATTCATGTATTTTTCATGGATGACCCCTTGTTTGGACATAAGTGTTTTGTTAATGACTCAAGTTTCGCCTATTTTAAATGAAGACTCAAGTGCTGCGACACACCACGGCGCAAGGAGTTAATCTTCACTTTGGTGAAATTAACGAATGCCTATAAATCTTAGGTCATACCTTCGTGCTACATATGATTCTAACCAACACATTACACTCCAGATTGAGAGTTTTTTTGTGGCTATATTAAAAATATTATTTCATTTGATGCAAAAATTCTCTGTAAAAAACGTTTTGCATGAAGTTACACGTTTCTAAGATTTAACAATTCACGTTTAAATAGAGATGAGGTGCAATCGATATAACTTTTTTGAATATAAGGACCAATATTTTTATATATGAGGATGAGAATTATTCACTGGGATGATTCTACGGTGAATTAATTTTTTTTTTGCTCGTGTACATTTTAAAATGTGAAAAACTAAGTTGTTCTTTGAATAGATAACCCAATATAGATTTATTGCTGCAGTACTTTTTTCAATTATTAACCAATTTTTGATAGATTAATGCATGGGCATTTTCCGCCTCGTAAGTATTGGTATAAAATTAGTGAAGTGTCGTGTTATTTTCATATTCAAAGTTAACCTTTTCCATTCAATGGTATTTCGTACATTATTTTCCCAATAGAATCTAACAGAGGAAGTGATTGCAACAAAATTACCTACATTGATTACTTCCCTTTGATGATGCGATCTTGGGACTATTTATAATGCACTATTGATTTATTCAAAACCGCTAAGGATAAGTAAATACCCTGAAATCATCCATTTAATGATCCCTGGAAAAAAATATAATATTTCATTGAAATCATAAGTAGTGTAGTAGACCTTAGACTAGACTAGACTAGACACCTTAGTAGACAGAGTTCAAAATTGCAGAATGAAAAATTGTAAATAATGCTAATTTTTTTCTGCTTGTAAACCATTTCTAACTGTATTTCACAAATAGGTGGCAGAAATAATTCATTTGCTGTGACTGGACATTGAGTAGAATAACTCCTACTCATTTTGCGGAAGAGCTTACTACGTTCACCGTACGTTCTGGAATTTGTTTTTCGAGTCCCATGTGGCGACGTGATGGCCTATTTGGTAAAGCTTTCGACTAATCACAGAAGAGCTCCGAGTTTAAATGTGGATATTTAATTCCCTACAGTTAAGCCTGCGCTGTTGATGTAATTAGTGCTCTCATGAACAGATTAAATAACTGCCCTTCTCATTTTGAATGTGCACGTACCACGTGTTCGGCTTATTGTCTATCGTTATTGTTCGCCGTTTTTCTAAAAATAATTCGTACACTTACTTACACTACGATATGCAAGCACAAAACCTGTAGGTATATGTTTTCAAATTAGTTTCGATGATGAAGAATGTATAAAGATGACAGTTTTACAATATTCTGCACAGTTTTTTTTTTCATTAGAAAAACGTAGTTGCACGTTGCACTATTTAAGTCGATTATTCATCTAAGAAAACGCTAAAAAATAATTTTCAAGTTGAGTTTGTAGTGTTGAAGCTGTTTCAAAAATAAAATATA
Organism: Hetaerina titia; assembly: GCA_037158775.1. Lineage (NCBI taxonomy): Eukaryota > Metazoa > Arthropoda > Insecta > Odonata > Calopterygidae > Hetaerina > Hetaerina titia. The sequence continues at coordinate 83,626,814 of CM073778.1, forward strand.
ACATGGCAAACGAATTATTAACAGTGTTTCACATTCACATTTGCTACATACGTATATTTGTTAAATGCCAGATTGTCTTAAAATTATTTTGCTCAAGAGCCTTCCTTGTCTTCTAATAATTTTAATTATTTTTGTTGCATACATTTAAGTTATTTTTCAACTCCTCTGTGCTGAAAATTATTTTATCCAACTATCTTTGCTGCAATGACTCAGAGAACATGCAGACTCAAAGGGGTATGGATTGGCAAGCGATTGAATTGCAAATATGTTCCGGTACACTAATTAACATCAGTAAACTAGAAAAATAGCCTGAGTGTTAGCTCAAATTATGTTTCTTAGAAATACTTAACATACTATGGAAGTCAGATTCGTTCAAGTACACCTAGTTTGGAATTTGTTTCCATAAAGTACGGTTCTGGTCGGTGGTAAATATAGACGACTACGTATTCTGTTTCTTATCACTGGTAAACCCTCGTAATCTAAGTTTTCCGCGACACTCCGGTCATTTCTCTTATCTCATACTAAAATAGGCCAACTTCTTTATGCGGCACTATTTCGCTGCCACTAGTTTAACGTGGTATATCGTCATCCAAGGTATTCCTACGGAATTCTTGTCGTTTGCATTTCCCCCGAAAACTTTCTTCATCTATCCGTACGGTCTCAATTAACATGTTATTTTTAGCCATATATCCTTTTTTCCTCGCTAACTTTTTTTTCCATTGGTAGAACTACTTCGGTGGCCATTTGATCCATCTCTTTTTCATCAATGTAGCACCATATTTTTGATGAGTAAAATATTTCCATTTTGTCAATGCCTTATTCATTGAAGGTCACTGTACAATCTATAAACATTTATTCTCCAATAATGTTTTTCCCTACTGCAAGGGAGGATTGGCATGGTGCGGTGGCTGTCGTACTGGCTTCTCACAGTGAGAGGCCGGGTTCGAATGGTGGACCGAGTGGTATGATTTTTTTAGTGATATCCTGATACTTACTTGAGCTACTGCGTTGAGATAACTTCAAGTGGAATACGCCGTCCGTCGTATGGGACATTAAGTTGCGTGATCCCGCGGCACCTTTCGCTGAGAGAAAGCTAATGTCGACGGTAGGTTTCTCTCTTTCTCCCATAATCTTGAACGTCCTACCCCTTCCGAGTCACCTACCAATACTTAACGGTGGAAATGACCCTAGCTGTCGGTCGCTTCCCCTATAAACAATTACGATATACTTCAAGACTCGTGCTACCGGCTGCTAGTAGACTTAAATTGAGATAGGCTAAGGTGGATTTGCGGAGGAATTAGTGGGAAGTATTACCAGAGCACCTACGAACCTATTCCAAGCAACCATTAAAACCGCCGGACGTGTTCTTGGTGAGATCTATGAGAGTGAAAACCGTCTTCTCCGGTCAGGGTAGTCACGGGAAATAGGAAGCTGAGCAGGGTTTCTTTCATTACCTTGGCCATAGTCATGAACCCGATTGTCTCCTGTGGCATACTTTTCCGGCGGCTTAAGGAGGAAGCGAACGAGGGCGACACACTCGGAGGTCTCTCGACCACTCTCCGGCCGGGTCCGCATCACCACCTCGAAACCCTCGCTAACCTTATGCTTCGGCCGTTTTAAAAGCTCTCTCGCCTCTTCTCCGAGAATCGTCCCTAATCCTCCCCACCCTTTCCCCTCGCCCTTCTGTTCTCCCATTCCCTTTCCCTCGCCTTTTGCTCACTATCTTTCTCTCCCGCTTCTTAAGAAGTGCCTTTGCCCACAACCGCCCCGGGAGTACACGGAATGGAGAACTATGCGGTCAACCCCTTTTTTTCCCCTTCATCTCTCTCCCACAATCCTCTTGTGAGCCTCGTATATCATTAATCGTTCTCGTGCAACCCATTCCTGTCGCACGTCTAAATTAACATAAATCCCTGCAAGGAAAGGTGTGTGGTAGGGGGTGTATCCCCATTTCTTCACAGACCACCCTTCAGGATTCAATGGAAAGCATAGGTACGTTTAAATATGTCGGTTTATCTTAATTTTTGAATTACATAATTATATTCCGATTATTTTTGGGGGCACCTCGAGCGTGCTGGTAAAAAATGTTGAGAAAAGGGAGCTTTGTCGATGAATGATCGAGGGAAAAGAAGATGCATGGTGTTTCGCCAGCCCAGGCATAAACGGCCATATCTGCCCACGTGGAACGACGAGAAAGGCGTGGGTTAGAAGGGGCTGAGATAAGAAGAGGTGGATCGAGAGAATTACTGAGGCATGCCGGGTGGGAAAGCAATGGGGAGGGGGTGAACGTCTGCGTATCCACCCTATCTTTCCTCCTCAATGTACCGAACACGTATGGATGTGTCGGTGCTTGTGTTAGCCGCATGTGTCTGTGTGCGTGTGAGAGAGAGAGCTACTTGAAGTGAGTTGATGGAGATTGGGGGGGGGGGGTTGAGTGGTCGAGCGTGGGGGCGAGGAAAGTTGACTAAAACCCCATCGGATGCTCGTTAGCTTGGAATGCACGGAAGACCCCACCGTCGGCCCCGGGTCGGGTGCGGGAAGGGCGAATGGATACGCCTCATGAGCGAGCGAAGGCCTTGAGGAGGGAGAGAGGGGGTTGTAGGAGAAGGAGGAAGAGGGGTCCGGAAGGGTGGGAAATGGGTTGGGACCGAGAGGAGAGGGTTTGAAATGGCGACGGGGGAGAGCGGGGCCGGTCTTCCGATTGTCGGCCGAAAGTCGGCGAGGGTCGACCGCCATGGAAACTACCGCCCGGCGTCGAATCCGACGCGAACATTGATGATTAAATTGAGCGTGATTAAATCGGTGATATCCGGGTTTTTGAGTCCTCTCACGTTCACGTTTTTCTTCGTCGTCACAAGCGTCCCCATAGACGGTTGACGTTGCAAAGATTCATTCCAATTCCAAAAAGATTATTGCTGTCTCGTCTCACCTACGGTTTATCACTCCTCGCACTGATAACATTCAATGCAAGAACCGTCATTTCATTCTGTATAAGGGCAACATATCCAATAGGTCTGCTTTTTCACTGGCAAAATGCTATTTTTGCCAAAAAGTGTGATTAATTTAAAGCATTTGCCGACAATTAACCAAATTCATGGTTTTTCTCAAATTTCAGTAAAGCATTTTAAGACAGTTTCCCTTAATTATGCGTTAAATTGTTCGTATTTTTGTAATACTCATCTACACCATATCAAATCTAGTTTTATGCTTACCTTAGCAAAGTATCCTTGATATTCTGTTTTCGCGAAAAACAAAAGGTGGATTTGTCAGGCTTTTAAAGTGGTTCCATTTAAAGTTGAATACCAGCAACAAAACCTAGATCAAATTTTTACCTTACAATACGAGTTACGCCGATAATTTAATGTCCCAATTTCTTTCTGTTTCAGCAAAATTGCATTAAAAAGAATAATAGTTTTTTAATGCGAAAATGTTGAATGGTTTCCGACATTAATTAATAGATACCCAGGAAATACACGCATTCCTAAAATCAGCTTCTTTTTATACTTTGACAGGAAATAATCTATGGATTAAACCTTTGCCTGATATACTGATGTGCAACAATTGCACCCAACTAAAATATAATATCTAATAATAATAACTTAATCATTATGTAATAATATGGGTTATTCAATTTTTCCATTCCATAAACTACAGCATTAAATTGCATTGCCTAATATGGGTTAATCATCGTGTCTTTATTCCGCGCTCGGGACTGAACTCAATCGGTGCATGATAAGATCCTGTGACCTGAAAGTAGGTGTGCACAAGGTGCACAGCTCACACTTTTTTTAGGAACAAGTTCCTTTATCTTAGGAACAAGTTCCTTTTTTTTAGGAACAAGTTCCTTTATCTTAGGAACAAGTTCCTTTTTTTTAGGAACAAGTTCCTTTTGTCCGGAAACCAACGCTACTCCAGAAACGTTATGTTACGAATGTTGTAACTCAGCGTGGGCTTAACTGGGAATATTAGGAGGCATGTGTATTCGGAGTGCTACTACGTTGCCAACTTAAATAGCTTTTACAATATTAGCTAGCGGACTTTTTGGGGCTCTTTGGATTCGTAATTTAATTATTTTTTCCTGGCCTAAGAAAATTTCGGTTTAAATGTAGAATGAAATTAAGTGTCAAGCAGTGGTACTCTAAGTTTTCTGCGCTTTCCTCAAACCTGTGTTTAAAGTTTTAAGTGCATTCCAAATTATAAACATACAGGTACATATGCCAGGGAAGGACCCTTTAGAGAGACAGTGTTAACTTCTCAAAACCTGCCGTGCATGAAACTTAAAATTGAATTTTCTTTATTTGCCATTTTTATTGCAGGGAAGAGTTTATGCAATTTTATAAATAGAAATACCATTATCTTTGAAGTTTCCGGCTTGACTTTTTGTAGCTTATCAATTACGTCAAGAAAATACACTTTTTTAATAGGAATTACAAAGATTATTCCTATTTTCTTTAAAATACCGTACAAAAAGTTAAGATTCTAACCATCTGATTTTTCTTACTCCTTGAACCGGTTCCGTTAAGTTCGGCGGGTCTGATTAACTGGTCTGGTTCATCTGGATTATTTTGAAGATTTGTTTCAACGGCTAGGGCATCAAAACAATGTGAGAAATGTCTATGTCACTGTGAGGTTTTCATTAGTTCACCACTGTTTCTAACAGTACCCAGAGTTCATGCTTATTCAAAGAACCGGAGTGGTCATGTTCGCCAGCAACGTATTACACTGAATGTGATACGAATACAGTATTACCTAGAAATGAAGACCAATCGTTTTCATTAAACATTTTCATATCAAATGCTGAGAAACGATTTCAATAATTATGTTTTTGGTCTTTCTATGTCACTTTAGAGTTACCTACGAACAAATAAATATATTGCTCATAACGGGCGATTATTTCACGAAATAAAAGGAAATTGGAAGTGCCAAAAAAATTTCGCTACCTTAAAATTATAAAATAGATGATGACCTGAAATAGCAAAAAATATCCAAGTTCATAACGGGGTAAAAACAAGATTTAAGCACATAGAGATCCTATGTAAAAGTAGGTCCAAATCAGGTCGTTTAAAATTGGTATTTGGACTGGTATTTGAACGTTTGCAGGCAGATCGAATCGGCAGATTTTTTGGCCGGCTCAGTGGACTTCAGGCATTTGAAAAATTGACGATCTTTTGACTCTTCACCGATTATTTCCGTAAATCTTACGATTTTGTTCCAATACTTTGTACGTTTTTCATTTATTTCAGACGCGTGTCTAACTGTGCTGAAAATCTTTCGGATGGCGGGGAGGGAGGGTGTAGGGGAGAGTGAGGGGTCGAGGGTCGGAGCGTTGACTTCTTTTAACCCGGCAAAACCCCGCCTTTGACGGTTAAAAGATTCTGCCCACAAAAGTGAGCAAATCGACTAGAATGGACTGATGGAGCATATGTCGCGGCGAGTATGGGTACTGGGGAGACTGTGGGCGGATGGAGTTTCGGAGGCGTCGGGTAGGCTGGGGAGAGAGGGTGGGAAGTATGGGATAAGAAGGTCGCGGGGAGGGAAACTCCTTTGATAGAAGGAGCGGGAGAGAGAGAGATATGGTCGGTAGATTTATAAGCCGTGGGTGGAGACGGCAGGCGAGGCGAGTGAAGGGTGTGGGTTGCACTCGGGTAATGGGGTGCGGGGTGCCGGGGAGGGTGAAAGGATCTTTCGTCGATACCGGGGGGCTGCGAGGAGGGCGGTCTAAGGTTGAAGGAGGGAGTTTGTTTGGCTGGAAGAGGGGATCTTAGAGGAGAATGCGAGAATTACGTGTACCGTGACGATGAGAAGTTGGGTGGGTGATAATGGAGTGGGGGTTGATGGGATAGGAGGATTGGCAGGCTAGGCCGAGGGGTGGGGGCGGGTGGCGTTGGGTTTGGAGCGGTGTGAGGGAGGTTGGCTATGGGAGGATGCAAGGAGCGTGAAGATTAGGAGCGTGAGGGGTCGGAAGAGGGGGAGGAGCATTTCTGGGGAAGAGGGGGAGGTGGCGAGGGGGAAAAGGCGGAGTGAAAGTTTCGGGGCGAGAAGGGACGGATTGCTCTGTGTGATGCGTGTGGTTTTGGTATGTGGATCAGATGGAAGGCAGGAAGAGACTGGTGTTAAGAATGATGTGATTAGCGAAGAATGGGAGGCGGAGTTAGCGCCTTGTCCCTATTGAAGAATAAGGGGGAAGGAAAGGAGCACTTTGAGATAAAGACGGAGGTACGTACACCTTAGACCGCTACAAAAAAGTCTTCGGGTTTAATGTACGATTGACATATTAATCCTGAACTCAGATATTACCCCTTATGTACTTATGTCAGTGTGCATTTATCATTGCCTTCACCTTCATTAACTATTTCGAAATGTTATATAATTTTTCACTCATTGTAATAACATTAAAGACTTCAGTGCTGGTAGTCATACGGAAATGCGTCGAAATTTGAAATGTGATTCCTTTTACATTTATTTGGATGTAAAAATATTGCTATTAAAGTTCAATTCCTAACGCAATTAGGAATATGATTTAAATAATCCTTTTTTTAAATTTACAGCTTAGATTTATTTCGGTTATTGTCGTCGAAAAAAAATTATTAATCTTTAACAGATTGATAGTAATACTCGCACCTCGGTATATTTCGAAACTATCTGCAAACATTCATGCATCTGACCTTTTTTAAGTTAAGTGCCAATGATAGTGACTTTTTAAAATATATCAAGTAAGTATTTTTCTTAATACTTCATTTTTAGAAATAATTTATGGAAATTCACTTAAACTTTATATTGTAGAATAGCTTAAGACATGACGATTTAGGTACGTTGGTATATCACACATGATTTTCTTCTCAACTACAACATGTATAATGTAAATTTATACAGAAGTAATACAATAATGAAGGAAAGATTTTAAAAACATAATTCCCGGAAATCACTTCTGTCCATACCCCAATTTATAATCATGTCCTATAGTCACTGAGAATTTTTACTAAAATGTTTTTTTTATTTAAATACATTTTAGAAATAAAAGCCTTTTAAAATTTTTAGAAAAAGTACTAATATTCATGAAAAATTATTTAAAGGCATTAATTCAATGGCTCGTTACTGAATGCCTTATGACTTGCGGGATCAATAAGGCCTGCGATTCCTACACAGTGGTGTTTGACCCAATTTATGATCGCGGAAGTCCATGAGAGTCCATACATTGTCAAATTTTTTGAGAGTTGATGCAAAATTAAAAATCTTATAATTTTTGGTACATTGCTGAATGATAATTTCTAATAAAATGATGAGTAATTAAGTTAATGAATATACGTACATTGTTTTGATTCTTCGTCATAATATTGAACTCCTAAATTCATAATTTCTGGAAGAATCTAAGAAAATCCCCTTTTTTAGCTAAGTTAACTTGTCGCAATTTTCGATTCGAAATGTCCCCTGCTAATAAAGTAGATACTATTAGAATACTACTAGATACTACTATTAGATACTACTAGAATAATAAACACTAAAACTGAATCAACTAATTTTTCTTTTTTTTAACAATGGATTTTTAATGGAATCGAGAATGTTCATACTTCAAACGAGCCTGGATATGTTGTTGCTAGCTCTCCAATGTAGCAAAACTTGCATTGCAACCAGATCTAGTACGTCTTGAATGCAGAATAAGGTATAAGTTGAAATGCAGATAGTGTGGTACACCGATGACTGTTTTTTCGAGTTCCACTGTTCGACTTCTATTCTTTCTCATTTTGCTCCTAAAATTTGAGCTGTATGAGATGTGGATGGTGCCTGCCGGGACTGAATCTCACTCCACCTTTGAGTGTCTTGCAGGGCACAGTGGCTAAATCCTTCGAAGGGCGACTGCGCCCTTCGCCGTACTCGACGCAAATCCGAGCGCGCCTGTGAGCGAGACCCACTCCGCCCACCTGGCCGCCGTCTCGCCGCTTTTAATCCGGGTGCGGGCAAATCTCGGGTTGAATGCACCGGAGACAAAAGATCCACGCTTCCTCGCACCTACTCCCGCCGCTCCTCGCGGTCAGACCGTCCCAAATTTCCCCCGTCCCGCTTTTGAGCTCGCGCGATGTCAAAACTTGAACCAGTCGTCCGTCGAGGACCGGTTTGAGAACGGATATAATCCCGGCGACGATGTGTTTGGTGTAAGACGTCCGAGATATGGAGACAAAAAACAAGACAGGATTACTGTCTGCATGGAGGCAGTCCCAAGGCACTCGGGTTCCTTCTGACAAATCCAGTCCGCCTTATTACTGAGCGAATGACTGTCATGGTTGTGTGTTGTCAGGAGTGATAAGGTGATTATTTCGGAATTTGATAATCTCCAATAAAACCATTTAAATGTCAAGATGAAATTCAAGTATTGTTATGGACAATAGACTCGATTCAACACTAAATGCCAATATTTATTTCCTACTTTTTTCGTATGTCAAAGAGCTTTTTCAGGCAATGAAATTAACACTCATTTTGAACTAATTTTTCCGTCAACATGTATATGAATTAACAGGTTTTTTCGGGGTTTCAGTGGACTTTTTTCCCTATTTCTTAACAAATAAACACCCTTTCCCTCCCTTGACCTATATCCATCCCACCCGGTGCTTTCACTCCCTGCCACACATCTTTTCGGTGGATCGGAGGATATTTTTTATGCAGATTTATATGCAAATTTAGAGGTAAATTTAATTTTACATATTTCGTAATACTGTATTATTCAAATGGAATTAATTAAGGGATGATATTTTAAAACGAGTTTTAGTAGAAAATTGGCCTTTTAAGGATATTAGCTTTTGTTTTACGAGTTGAATAAACTTAAATGTCGTTTTTGCGAGAAATTAATCTTTTTTATTTAATTATTCCAAAGTATTCTCACACAGAGAGAGCATGTCTCAAATGTATCTGAAATAGTCCACGGTTAATCATTATAAACACATCGCTTATACAGCGTCCTTAAAGTTGTAAATGTAATTCATTATGCTTTACTATTATTTACTTGGATAAATCAAGGTGGAATTGAAAATATTTGTTCAAATCCAAACCCAAATTATCATATTCAGACAACTATTCTAAAATGCCACACTCACGTGTTAGAATACTTACATGTAGATACCGTGACAGTGTTACTTAATGAATAAAGACTTAATATCAGAGAGAGAATTAGTTAAATGCACCGTTTTAGGTTTATTTTCATTTAAAATTAATTTATTAACATGTGGTCATTTCAATACGTTATCAAATCTTTCTACATACTTTCAACAGGTGCAGTAAAAGTAGCATGGTTGCGCATCATGGCAGTGTCATCTGCATCTAGAATTAATTTAAAGTCATTTGCTTACTCATATATTAATCACATTAGCTCCCGTACGTGATTTATGTCGAATAGATTTAGCAATGCTCTCTAAGGCCAAAAATGCCTTTATTTTTTGGAAACCATATTGATGTCTATGCACGAGTATTATATTACTGGAGCCAAAATCCTTTGATGTTGCCTCTCAAATACCTTTCAAATAATTCACTGAGAATTGGTACAATAAATATAAGTATATGGTCCAGAGTTTCAGTATGACACCCACCTTTATGCGTTGAGACGAACGATGGTTTTTTATAACAGTATTTTAAACTATAATACATGTTTTTTTTTCTTAGAGCGATGGTTTAATTTTCAGTCACTAATTTTTATGCTATCAATTCCACCGGATTTATTTGTCATTTGCTGAAATACTGTAGTGTCATATTTAAAGGCAAGGTGATTGATTGATTAATCAATCACGTATTTAATGATGTGCCTATGTCCCTTGCACATTTTTCTGGACTCGTTCATTTTTCCTGCATACTGATTTATAGCTACATTAACCACATCTTATGAATCCATTAAGCCTTTGAAATATTTCATAACAGATGGATTCGGCACCCTTATTTTTCTATTAACAGTTATATATCTTATTTGTTCACCCAGAAATGTTGTCATATTACCTGAATTTTTAAACTTACAACGGCATACTTAAAGTTTATAGCTACCCAAATATTTATTAATTTACTTTATTGTGTGTTGATACTGCCATCTGTGACTCTTAGTTGGACTCGGTTTTCCATTTCTTATAGACTTTATTGCTTACTTTTTATTTTCTAATGGACTTTTTCATTAATCCAAAGTTTCATAATTTCTTTTGTCAATCATATAAGCATATTATTAGCAGGACAGCATTATACGCTTTCCTGAAAATATATTAAAATAATATCTCTGTTTAAATCAGGTAGCATATTGCGGTAAATGATCCACTAAAGTAATTATTATTGATATTAAAATAAAGTTCTTAAGAGCTTGTGTACAAGTATATGACTCAGACTGACTGCTTTCTTTTTTATTTATAAGGGTAGAGAAAGAAACTTTCCATTTTCACATAGAGGTTAATTACTTCATACGACCATGGTTTCGATACTGCACATCATCATCAGGTGGCATATATGAAACATATTTCAACTGCCTGATAAGATATAGCCTAATAAGATAAGAGATTCCTGGCTCCAAGAGGGGAGGAAGGTAGGGACAGCACGTTTAAAATGGAATTTTTATTTTGCATTCCGGACATAATATGTATGTACCATCCTTTAGTAAATCCCTCATGCACATTAAACATGGCATTGTTATCTATTTGTTATCACAACAAATGTGAACAGTCAAGGACTTTTATGTTATTTTGATTTCCGTACACACTATTCTTTCGTGACAAAAGCACAGAATAGCTTGCATAAAATTACAATAGGGAAATATGTCATAATATGTTTATTAAACGTTTGAGCCCCATGAGATTGTGAAACAATAAGTAACTACCTAATCATGATTTTTATATTCTCATATTACGCGAGTTTAGATGCGTATTTTTACCGCTAATCATGGCACGAACGGATGAAAACCTTTACCTGACCCGCAGCTAAGCTACCGTGTTCAGCCTCCCCATCTTCGCTCGCTGGGTCGAGGTTCCGAAGTAGGGAGATGGTAGTCGGGGGTGGATGAGGAGGGCGGGAGGTTAAGAGGGAGGGGGAAGGGTGGGTGTGTGGGGCGGATATTGCTGCTGGACCGTAGCTCGTCGGCCGAGAAGGGACTTAGCCCATCCATGCGTGCGCGCATTAACTCCATCGGCCAAGATGGGCACGGCAATTTACAAGTTGACACTCCCATCTCCGCCCCCAACTCCCAAACACATACGCTCCCTTGAACCTCCCTCTCTCTCTCACTCTCTCTCTCTCTCTCTCTTCCTCGTCCCCGCCTCGCCTTCTCTTCTTCTTTCCCTCCCATTCCTTATGCTCTCATTCCTCGATCCTTCCCGTCTCTGTCTTCCCATTCTCTCCCTTTAATGAATCACGGCTGCAATTTGATTGAGTTACTTTTGCTTCACAAAAGGTGGTAACCTGACTTGAAATTAAAGTAAATATTACAGCGCCGATCGCTTCAATCCTTCGAACCGGTTAGCGCAAATGGATATAAAGTGACCCGATTTCCTCTGGTCCGCTGCCCACGATTCAAAATATGATAGAGGACAATTAATTTGCAAAGTGAAATTAGTCCAAAGGGAAATTTTCAAAGCAATACTTATCACGATATTTAGTGAAACAATTATACCGTACTTTACACTTTCAGGCTTAAATTCGTGTAATTTTTTTATGTCCACGTTATACTTGTCCTGTTTCAAGAGCTATAGAGACGTTGTTATAACAGGGATATCGAACTAATTTTGAATAATGTACTCAATGTGGATCTGTGTTAAACGACATGCTCGCGTTTAAAATGATGAAGTAAACAATTAATTAGGAACTACATATTTACATCCCATAACTATTCTTTACATTCAGGTGAAAATTGAGTGTTGAATTAGTCATCGATATTAATATGTTCTCTAATGCCATCAGTATTAATATTCTCTTATCCTTTCAGTGTTTCTAGATCATCTCGCGGTAAAAATGTTTATTGAAATTGTGCGGATGGTCGAGGCAGTAGTACGCTACAGATGGAAAATAAGGAAATTCTTCTTCTCGTTCGCCATCTAATTACTTTCCAATATCCATAATGTATGAGAAAACACTTTGGATGAAAGTAACTGTTTAGAAGTAGGTGCAAATTAACCAATTATAACGATGCACTCGTGCATCACTTTAGCAATAATCCCAGGTAAACGGATTCCCAATCTGATTTTACCACTAACTAATCATTTTCTATTTCAAGATACTAGTGGATGTAGAACTCTCTGTTTTGATGAAGTATCATTAATATGAATGTATCCAATGTCAATTGTGAAATAAGTTTAACCAGCAGGAAAATTGTTTATTTGACAAGAATTTAACGAATGTGATTATTGATTGATACATTTAGCTTAAGTGCCTGCTAGGGCATCTTGAGTTACTAAAAGCTCAATCAATGAGGTAAACATAATCCCAATAGTTCAAACCTTTGCTGCTTAATTTGCCTATTACCAATCAGGACCTGGATAAAAAACCATTTATTATTAGAGAACCTGTTTTTATATGGCTAAGGATGATTTCACTTAAGGTAAATTCAACATGTTCGTCATCCATCATTTGAATAATGCTTGCGCTAAAATGTGCGTTTTCCTGCCTTTTTTGTCAGTTTGTATTTTTTAACGCCCCTATCTCTTCTGAATCCAAGCGTTCTCACTTTTCTGCCTTATTTTAATTGTTAGCAAAGAACTCTGAAAGAGGAGATTCTTGTTATGTAATGTTCCTCTCATTTTTTTCATTTTTGCTATATGAGAATAATTTCTCATTGAATAGAACAATACCTTTAAAATATCTTTTTTAAATGTGTCATCCATCAAGCTGTAGCTTCGGACTTATATAGAGTGAATTTTCGAAGCAACTTGTTTGTAAAATTCCGACATCTATAATTTACAAATATTTTTTAAGCTAACGAGATTATTACCTATGGAATTATTGATTTCTATCTATGGTATTGTAACAGATCAAGACCCAAGTCTAATTCTCATTAATGTATTTTTTTTAGATTTTAATTTTATAACATAATGAATGAATAATATTCTTCTTCTTGAATATATTCTTATATACATAATGAATATATTCTTCTAGTCTTATAATGTTGGCTAAAGTTGTACTAGTGGCAATTACAATTAAAGAGCAGCGGAGTGATTTTTTTCAAATTCAAGTTTGTGGTTCTGTTTCCGGTCATGTTATATATTATTTAACCTTATGCAAAATTCCATATAGTAGGCCATTATATAATTTCGGCAGATTCACGCTGGGAGTAAAATAAAGGAGAAATATTCTAACTTTATGGAGGAAAAATAAAAAGCTAAACTTTAATTTAAGTTAAAATAAGTATGAATGTTTATGTTTGTGTGCTAAAATACCTTTCATAATTTAATTTCTGCACGACTTCTTTAGTGCTCCAGGAATACGAACAATTTAATTAAGAAATATTGTCACCACAAAGAGGGAGTTGATTAGGTGGGAATTATTTTTACTCGGGTCTTCGTTTGCGGGGATAATGATATCACAATTTCTTCCCCATTCACAAACCGTGCTTCGTTGTCTCGGTTCAAGATTTTTTTCACATGATTTTTTGGTCAGCATGTAAAAATATTAAACAGAGATTTATGTGTGGAAAATACCACAGTGCACAGCGTGAAGCTTTAGGAAATAAAGGTCGTGTTTTCGCTCAAGGGCACAAAGAAGTCTCATGCCTCTGGGAGCCGAGCCGAAATTGCACGACCCTGAGCGGACCCTCTCTGCGACACACTTCCTCCCAGAGCCGGACTCCCCGCATCTCCTCCTACCATACAGAAAACACCCCCTTTCTCTCGACATCCCAACCCGGCGCAAACCGGAAAACCGCCAGTCAGTTGAGATGCTGCCGAGCTTAGCGGATGCGCGCATTACACCGGCCGAGATTTACACTCGAGTGAGAGAGAGAGAGAATTGTCCCTTTTGCCTCGCCGCCTCTCCTCCGTGTTTTCTCTCTCTCTCTCGTACCCCTCTTCTCCACTATCATTTCCTTTGCAGGTGCCCTTATGAAGTACATATAGGTACATTTACATATAGGTAGGTACCTTGAATGACGAGAAAGGGGAGGGGAGAAGAGCTTGGTGACTCTTCCTTCCGTATGTCCACACAATGTCCTCAACGGGAGGAGGTAGTTCCTACGTCGGGATTTCTGCGCCCTTTTGTGAAAAGAATAAGCGGGAACCCATTTACGGTGGGCTCGACCAATAGCGTGCCCTGTTCTACGACTAAGCCCGGAGCGACATTTTATAACTGGAGAGACATTCAAGGAAGCCAGGAATAAAATGGAGACAATTTTGTTCAGGCAATCCCGAAGGTATTACTTCAGTGAAGTCGCAAATGATTTTTTTGAGCTCGTGGAAAAATGTCGACGGTTTCATATACTGAAGCTGTAATTGCCGAGATGGCAAACTAGTTTGTGGACAAAGTAATGATTCTTAACCAAAAGCGCGGTCAAAATCTAATTTATATGAATAAGTTTGATTTTAAAACTTATATTAATAAGTTAATATTCAAAATGTAACTGCTAAAATAAACAGCTTCATCCTTTTTTATGTAATTCCCTATTTTATGAATTCATTAATTATGTTTTATCATTTGCATTTCCTTCATATCAGCAAAAGCTCACACACACAAAAAACTTCAAACAAATTACATGCTCGATTTAGTGTCTCACTATATTGATTGAATCGGGTCGACCTACAGATTAGAGACGTTTGCCGCTAAATAAACAAGTGTCCTGAAAGAATATGTGGTCGTGGACAGTTAACAGTGGCAATCGGAGGTCATCCATATGTAAGATGGCCTAATTTTTTATGAAAGGTTATGTAGGTGCTGTGACTTCCAGGTTGCTATCGCTAAAATACAGACTACCAATTTGAGAGAGTATTGGGCAGCATCCCTTCTTTAAACGAGTGAAGACGGGGAACATAGTATCTGTTTCGTGCGGCGACAGTCATCCAACCGCAGACCTAGTAAAACTTACTTAGGTGGAAGACCACAAGGAGTAACAAAATTACCATTCTGAGTGACAGCAGGCTACCAATTTACTCTTTTTATTTTAAGGAATGAAATAAAAGACATGGTGAAACCGTCAGGCGTAAAATGTTCCCAAGGTAAACTTCGGATCTTCGAGCGGAGACTACTCGAGAGATACTTCAATCAAATTTCTCTTGGATTGGAACGTGTAATGTTTTATCACTGTAACCATGCAAGATGTTTGAGAAAGAAAAAGTAGAAATACGTAGAATGGGATTATACTTTTTTTGGTGAAATGAAATGGCCCGAAAAAGGAGACTTCCGGAGCGCCGCCTGCAGAATAATTCACACTGGTTCCATTAGTGGAAATTATGGAGTTGGCATAATACTATGGAAATTTTCTGCAAAGAGATGAGGAGCTTTCTGTAATTCAATGAAAGGTTCATTATCATGAAGAGCAAGATTAGCCACAAAACCTGCGGTCACCGTACTGATACATGTTTAAATGACAAAAGCAGACGACGATGATGACGAAGTGTAGGTGGAGAAATAAAGAAAATATAAGGAGAGAAAAAAAAATCTAATTAGTCCCTGAGTCTGAAATAAATCGTTGGAGACGACCAGGAAGAAAAAATGGGAAATTATGGTCTAGTGAAAGCAGCGTAGCAAAGTGAAGAGGAGTAATGCTTTATGAAATCAGAGAAAAATACATGTTATTGCTGAAAAACGCACATTTCAGAGCTCCCCATCATGTCAGTAGTAGCGAAAGTTACCTGAAGAAGTAAGAAGATACCAACTTTATTGTATACTTGTATAGGAGATAGGTAACAAATTTAAGTCTGCAAAATTTACCCGTGGACGGACAAACAACAACAAATTTTAGTGCCAATGAATTGGCATATAAAATACAAGAATCTAGAGAATTGAATGTACATAATCAGTTGGAGTTTATTCTTTATAAAATCCTCCCCTCCCCCTAACGTGGTCGGGCAACGTTATTCTGATCTCTTATCAGTGATAAAAATAACATTCAAATGCAACAATTTCAGAATTTAAAAATAATTAACCTTGACCTGGATTGAATTTCTCCAATACAAACACCTCTATATGAAAGTTGGCTTTCACCTCGTGAACTGTGTGACGCATTATGCCCGACTACGAATATTTGTGATATTATATGCACAGTATTTTTTCCCATCTTGTTCCTTAAAACCTCTTAAATTTAGTATGGGAAAAAATACCTTAAAAGGAAACTTAAAAAAGTATGAATAAGTGGCTGAAAAAGTAAAATTTCCAGACAATCAAGTTTAAAACTAACGGTAAGGTAAAAGTAGGATTGATAAACACCATGCACGCCTGCAAAATCCTAGGGAAAGACTAAATGGAAAAATTGGAAGAATTTTGCTATTCAGGCAGCACGATGGAAGGAGCAAGCAGATATACTGAGTAGAATACAAATGGCGAAAAACGCCTTCAAAAGAAGAAGCAACTGTTAACTAAAAAAGTGCGGAAATACATGAAAAGGAGGAATTCTTTAATTGTTTTCATAAATGGGTCGTTGAATAATTTCGTAGAAAAAAAAGAAATGGCTTTCGTGGTATCGGAAAATGTTTCCTTTTAGTAAGCCAAGTCTCTCATTAGATTGCTGTTAAAGTTTCACACACCGTTTAATCATTAATTAGTTTCATTTGCATGGTGGATAGAAGTAACAAACTTTTGTTTGTGTAGAAAAATGGAAAAAAAATAAGTTTCATGCTGTGAATAAACTCTTCCATTTCAAATGCTTAACTTTAAAAGAGGTCAAAGCTGAATCGGATGAAGTTCATGGGGCATCTCCTCTTCTGTTTACGACTGTTTACAATTGGGTAAGTAAGTTTAAACATGGCCGTGCATCCACATATGATAAATATCGTTCATGGAAGTAGCTTCCTCCGCAATGACTGGCGAAATCCAAGTTATGGTTTTGAGGGATGGACGAATCAAAGTTTGCGAAATAGCTGGGGCTACTAGCATATCACATGGTGTAGTTTATTTCAATTTTGTACGAAAAATTAGTGGGGAAAAATCTTTGTAAAGTGGGTAAAGAAAGAAACCTATGAAGGACCCTTACAAGAATGAAGGTCAAATAAATGAACACTTCCTGAGGCTTGATAACATACTGAACATCGTAATACAAGGATATAGGGAGGGAAAGAGGAAGGCCAAAGATTAACTATAAGCAGGTAATCAAAAATTTCGGTGCGAGGAGCTATGAGGAAATGAACAAATTGACATGGGATGTGATGTTATGGAGAAATAATTCGGACCAGCGGGTGGGGCTGAGACCTAGTTACCGATATGCATTTAAGATAACGGTGCCGTGCCGCTTCACTACTCCTGACCGAGGTTCTGGTACCAAAGAACCTAGCGATCGAAAAATACCTGGGCTATTTTTCCTAAGTACCTCGGTAGTCCCATCAAATTTCCATCGATGTGGAATCCAAGGTTAATGGTTGAATTAGCTTGCCGTTCTGTGGTCTGTCAGCAACACCAGCTAACAAATTAATTTGTGCTTGCCATATTTTGTGGTGTAAATTATTTACCTTATTTCCTAAAATAATTTCTATAGTACTACTAAAATAAAAGCGTAAATTAAAAAAGTACTAAAATACATATTATTACCTATATTAGAAAATAGCACCGGTTTTACCCACAAGTTGGGGCAAATCAGAAAAATACCCGTATACTTATATACCGATATATGGGGAATATACATGTATATTGGATTCCAGTAGAAACCACCCGTAACACAAACGACCTGAACACATTTATTACTGATCTGCACACCATTGTAATAATAAAGACAATGGAAGTAGTTATCCAATGCAAAGTTGGTTAGAGTTGAGTCTTAAATAGGAAGTATCGGTATTTTTGTGAGTTACGACTCAATGTTTTTGATAATCGAACATATGGAGATGAAAATGGATCCATTTGTTATGCAAAATAATTGGATTTAGTATAAAGAAACATAAAATGTCTTTTACTTCTATAATACTTATTTTCGTCAAATAAAAAATGTCTTGGAGAGAGATGAAAATTAAAAATTGTGACTTCCACTATACACATAGTATAGTGGATATCACAATTGTCATGTATCTGAAGATGGTTGAATGAACTGAAACTCTGAACTGAAATTTGTAATACGTTGTACGCGTTGTACACGCGTACAACGCATTACAAATAAATCTGTGAAAAAGTATAAATTTTGTTTTTCCCATAAAGAAATAACAATTCTTAATTATTATTTCTCTCCAACATGGAATGTTTCCACAAAGCCAAGCCTGAAACCATACGGTTCTTTACAAAATACAATTTTCTGGTAACCTAATAAATTTTGCATTGTAATAATATGTTTTAAAATGTATTTTCATGTTAACTTTTACTCTTTTTGAACCATTTGAAATTTTAAGATACAGATATTGTGCTTCAAGGATATATTTGGAAACTATGGAACATGTCCTTATTACTCTTTTAAAGTCTTCAGTGATGAGATTCTTCGCCAATATTTTTGAGCATAGAACATTTCTGAATGAGTAATTAGATGGACATATTCTTCAATATTGCGTACACAAGCTAAGGACCTTTTCTACTGATTTTAGTCCCTTCAGATGGAGTATTTTTCTCATTCAAGTTATGGACCGAGATTCTTTTCCCCTGGCTCTCATTAAATCCATAATACGTCTTACATCCAGGAAACGGTATGCGTTCGGTTATTGTTCATTATCCTCAAAGGCATTCGGTGAAAGATTTACCTGAATACCGGTGACCGTTTGCTCGGGAGCGGAGTGGCCAACGCAGGCGGCTACCTTTCCACTGATAGCGGGGCCTTCTTAAATGGATTATTCGTCCTCCACCGGTGAAAACAATTCTTCATCAAGAACTCTGTTTGTGAGATCTGGATAATTGCAGGTACTTCCGATAATGAATTTGAGTCAAATGCATACACGCCACTTAAAATCGCCTTCTATCCCATCTTCTAGGCTCATTACTATGATAAGTTTTAAAGAAACCCCAGAAAAAGGTTTACAGAACAAATTAATGAATGTTTCGATGCATTCAGTGGAAGAGCCACAGAAAATATATCTGTTAAGATGTCACTCCTAATTTTTGTAGCGAAAATAAAATTATTTGTACTTTTACTCCGGGGGCGTGGATGCCGGATCCATTATCAGTTTTGTTTTGAGAAATCATGGCGTCTTTGGTAAGTAGCGTTTATTAAAGTTTTTGAAATACTGGCCAAAAGGAGATTCGGTTTTTACTATAAAGAAAAAGCAATTGACACTAATGTATTCAATGGACTTTTACAATGCGTAAAATACCAAGCAGGTCGCGCGACCTCTCCCTTCTGCGATGCAAAGGGCGTCTACTACTATGGTATTACTCTTTCATTGCGATGTTCACAAAATTTCCCCCACTTTCACTTATTAATTTTTGCTCATGCCAAACCTTTTTTAAATCGCTTTCTAAAGCGTCATCGTGCGAAAATATTTCAGGATAACAAGGATTAAATTTATGATTTAAACAATGATTATTAATCACACTAATAGCTTTTGTTGTCCATCCACTTTAAATAGTGTGGTCTAATTTTTAATTTAGAAATTATCACCTATTAGGTCTTAAAGTTAGGATTCGGTAATATCGCTGGAAATTTTACGATTAATATGAATTATTAATTACTAAAGGGACACATACAAATGATATAATGGTGACACTTCTTGACTGTTATACACTCATATCTGAGAGGTACTTACGCAAATTTATTTTTGGACGCTGAACTGCACTGCTACGTAATAATACCTGGATAAAACTCACACTTAATACCCCATTCGGTAATCTTCATTTGAATTATTCTATGTAGATCCGGTGTCTTTTATCTATTGTTCTGGTGGTGTATTTTATGCACGTGGTGTGTTATACCCAGGCCTATGAAAATAACTTGCAGGTCGATTGTTGTAGCGGCATAATCATAAAATGTATTTTATCTAATAGTTGTTGCACATGGAATGCAAAGTAAACTGCGAAAGTTATTGGGAAAATAAATAAACGGGAAATATTATTTATTCATATAAGGTTCAAATTAATATCATTCCTGAGGAAACATTAAACTCGGGGTTATGTTCTTTGTCATAAAATTCCGCATGGAATGGTGGTTATAAACATTGCTAAGTTATTGAATGAATGCTATACGACGCGTGATCCGGACTACGTGCAGCAAAAGCGGAATATGTGGCTTACTTAAATCCGTAGCAGACTCAAAAAAACGAAACAATAATGAGAATGTTAGAAACTGCTCTAATTTCACTCGTTTAGCTCCGTAAGTCAGTTTTCATAATTGGTAGCAAGCTTCAAATAACATATACTCTTGGTCTTTACTTTTCCAAAATTCCCGTTTCAAACTGTTCCCTCTACCAAATACCTCATTTGAATGGTGGAAATGAACAAGGTTGCCTTTAACTCTTTAATATGTACTTCAAATAATGCAAACGTTTTTATGAATAATGAAAAGTATTTTTGTTTGTCCTTTTGGCCTAAAGTAATCTCAATTAATAAGTATATGTCATCTTCTAGTACTATATCTATAAATGATCACCAAAGATACATATTTATTACTTTTAACTAATACAACACCTGCATAGTGATAATGTTTCCTTATTTGGTCATCCTCCGTGAGGGTTAGATAATGAAAGTACGGCAATAGAACGTTATATATAGGAACTAAAGTATGTATATATTTTATAATGATATAAAAAAATGAAGCGGTAAATACTTTGGAGTTAAAACGTGTTGAAAAAATGACGTAATGGAAAGAAGATATTACAATGATTGGAGTGTGTGTTCACATTTTATTGCATATGGCAGGAGTTGCAAGGTTTTTCCTCCTAAAGTTACAAATCAATTTTGGAAGGTCACCTCTGTCTTACTGAAGCGATTCGGCAGTGACCTGGGAAGTATAAGTAATGGAATGGGGATCCAGTGGTCAAGTTGGGGCAAAAGGTGTGTCTGGAAAGAGCTTTTGGAGGTGTTAAGGCTCCTTATTGCGGAAGAGAGTAGAGAGGAATGTAGTCTGGAGGTATTTGTGCTGGAAGTTTGAGGAAGGCCATCCGGGCAGCCGGAAATTTGCAGAAATACGTTCATGACGGGGAAGATTGCATGTGAATTGTACATTTAGGTCTATGGTTGATGTGATATCGAGCCATATTTGCATAATCGTCTCTCCGTAATTTTTAACAGAATTAATGGTGAAAAAAGAGGGATTTTTCGAGTGAAAGGTCACTTTTTTATTGCAAGAATTATTTCCCTTGCATATTTATTTTAGTTAATTATTTTCCCACATTACATTTTTCATTAATCTCTAGCGAAGAGTTTCCTCCCTTAATGGTAAAATTTCGGTCATGAATTAATGTCTCCCGCCTGGTTGTTCCATGTTCTGTTCCGTTAAATAACAGCGGCCGTGGTTTTTGTCCTCGCTCTTTCTAGTGGTCATGTCCAAGACCGAAGCAAAGTGCCTATCCATCCACCTATCTATCTCACGCAGCGTTTCCTCCTTTCCATTATATTCCACGCCTCCCCGCATTTTCCCTCCGCTCGGCCGACGCCCCGTAATCTCTCTCACTCCTACCTTTCATGACACTCATGCGTGGACATAATAACGATATCCGGCGGGTCCTCGTGGGAGGAAACTGCGAGGTGGTGCGCGAAAGTGGGAGCTGGAGGAGGGAGAGGGTATAAGGCAAGGAGAGGAATGGCTAAGGAATGGTGGGTTCTTTTAAGAGAGAGAAATGAGACATGGGAAGAGAAAGAGAGAGAGAGGAGTGAGAGCGGGAAGAGAGTCCATATCTCATGGTCAGTACAAGAGAGACCAATTCAAGTAGCGGTCCCCCTCTTTCTTCCCACCCCAACGCCCAGCACATCTACGTTGAGAGTCCAGCTGCACAGAGCAGAGATGATAAATAACGGCGAAAGTATTAACGGGCGCGGCTTAGGAGAGGCGATAAGGGGTTTCCAGTGGGTACCAGAAAAGGAGTTACTTAGAGAGTATTTGAGAAAAGGTGTGGTCAGAAGGTGTGCTAATGTATCTTAATATATGTAAGTACACAGTTATATACATCCATGCATCTGCATATATATATATATATATATATATATATATATATATATATATATATATATATATATATATATATATATATAAATATACTGTGTTTGTGTCGACTAGTTAGTGAATTTACATTATTGTGCACGTTCGTGGGTTCTTCAAGAAAGTGACTTTATGCCTGTGTGTATATATATATATATATATATATATATATATATATATATATATATATATATACATATATATATATATACATATATATCGATGATATAGAAGCACTCACGAGAGTGATATAATTTTTCAACGGTAAAATAGAACACAAAAATTAATCAGATGAGACTTTTAAAAGTACACTCAACTTTTAGAAAGTTTAAGTTCTCGGCCTTCTCTGAGGCCTTCTTCAGGTCAGACTCAATTCAAATATATATATATATATATATATATATATATATATATATATATATATATATATATATATATATATATCCAAAGCGAGCGAATCGGTCACCAAGTCCCCCGCTAAAGGCCCGGCCGCTTCACGACCGGGACCTTCCAGCTCTTCCCCTACCGCGGCAACTCTACCGCCCCCTGCCATTTCCCCCTCCCCCACCTTGTCCGCTTCCCATTGGCCCCTTACCTCTCCTCCCGTCACCCTTCTCCTGCACATGCCCTCTCCGCTCTTCCCCGACAACGGCATTCTGATGACGACGGCCGTGCCGTCGAAACGTAAATATCCAATGTAAGTGTCCTTCTTTTATGTTTCTATGTGTGTAGTGTTTTTTGTGTTAGTGTTTGTGTGTATATATATATATATATATATATATATATATATATATATATATATATATTACATACATATATACATGTATATATATAATATATATTATAATAATATAAATAATAAATATATTGATTCACATGGAATTAGATATAAGGAAAAGTGACAGGAACAAGAGACAAACACAGTGGAGGTGGGGAAGGCGGAATCGGGCAGATCACAAGAGCAAAAATATTTTTTGACCGGGACTCGTATATATGCTTATTTATTACGAAAGTCTCACAGGTGCGAATAATAATGCAAACGAAGGAGCGAGATGGCGTTGGTCAACTGAAATGTACAAAGCACATATAAAAAGGGCACTCACACGTATTCCGAAATTTTCGAAGGCAAGACCACCTGTGTGTGCGGAAGGAACAGAGGAGAAAGATCACTGAACTGATCCTCCTCCTGAGTCCGTTTAGGTTGCCACAAATTTGAAAGGCCTTCCTGGTTATTCGGTAATTTCTGTAAAGACGCCTAGATGTTTCCCTTAAGGGACCCGCTGATTCAAACAAACGTACACTTCAAACAAATACATTCATCTTATAATTTTCGAAACTTTGGCCACCATTGAAGTGATTTTGGGCGATTCGTACTTCCCACTACTCCCAAGTATCCCTGTAAAGGGTGTTCACAGCACTCTTTCATCACTGCATCACAAATTGAATTTGATTTGATAACCTCCAATCTTTCTGATTATATCCCTGCAGTATTTTTCCTATCATTGGGCCCATCTTGTAAGCGTCTCCGAACGAATCGAAATCGAGAAAGGACTGCGTCACGCAGCCTTTTCTCAAGTAAATTCTCCTACATCCTAAATGCCTACTCGCCTTCTTTTGCGCCCTTGCTCATCGGCGATTCTTTTTTTCCTGCCATATTCTGTACGTTTTATGTTGTGCTCTGATGACCCCTGGACCCTGTTTTGGCGAGAGCAATGATAATTGGTCCTGGTAGGGATCCATTATCATTGGAAAGTCCCATGTCAGAAAGGTGAAAGGTCAGGAGTAAAGGGAAAGGTATCATTGTGAATGAAAGATAGTTAGGCGGTTGAAAAAGCGTCTGACCCCAGGGACGGCCATTTGAGTGATGGTGTGACGTTAAAAATAGTATGCAAGTAGGACACGGTAATATATCCTCAACCATCTTTCCTAAGAAATGATCATGTAATCTGCCACGAATGTTGGTTCTGGAAGCTAAGAGGATCGGCCCACTGGATCGTCTGTTTTACCAGGGAGTGGGAGAAGTAAAGCTTCCGCGGTCGTCATTATACGAAATCCATGCAAAGCAGAATCGAGGGCAGCAGGATGGAAAAAACAAGAGGACCAAACAAATTAGAATAATGAAATTTATTTTAGGAAGATGCTGAGAAAAGGGGGATAAAAAATATCAAGCTGGAAGTGGAGGGAGAAAGCATAGACATTTTAGGGCTGTGTGGAGTGGTAAAGAAGGATAGCGACCATTATTAGAGCGATAGATTTTGGAGTAATACGTGTGTGCAGCGGGGGGAGGGGGGCTACAGGCTACCTAAGTATCAAAGAGAGGAAGTTAAGAGGGCAGTAAACAGAGTGCATGTGTGCGTATGTGTGATTGAATACCATACGAAATCATCAAATGATATCTCCTAAGTAGGAATGTAAGCTTACCCAACCAATTGGTCATTATTCAGGTTAAAATGTAAACAGGTAATCATAAAAAGAAAGAAATAAGATTTACTATTAATTAAAAGAAGTAATGATGCTTGTACCAAAGAAAAATATATGTTCACAATGGTAATTTATAAAGTGGCGGTGGTCGAAGAGATAGCTGCAAATACAAATAGCCAGAAAACGTAGATATAAAAAAAGAATATAACAAAAATGATGAAATCATCTGATGAACTAACATAAAATATCATGTTATCAAAACACACTATAGGAACCGTTAACGGGAAAAGGTTAAGGAAACCATCGGTCACGGATGATATAATTCCAAAGATGGATGAGAGAAGAAGATGGAAAAATGTAAACACAGAGTTAGGCAAAATGAAGTACAAAGAGTTAAACAATAAGCTGAGACGGGCCACAAATAATGCAAAAAAAAGAATGGTGGAAAATGCAATGCGAGGATATGGAAAGTTTACAGAAGAAGGGTGACATTTTGCGCTATACGGCAAGGTTAAGTTATTATCGGGAAGTAAGAAGGCAAGATCTGTGCTAACAGTTAAAGATAAGTGGGGTAGGGTAATAGTTGAATCATGAAAAATCCAAGAGAGATGGAAGGAATATATAGAAACACTGTATGGTAAAGAACTTCGGCCGAAGAGGTTAGATATAGAAAAGGAACATGACGTAGAAGAAGATAGCTTAGGTCCAGGCATACTTGACGATGAAATAGAAAGGGCATTAAAGGAGATGAAAGCAAATAAGGCTGTGGGGGTGGACAATATTCCTGTTTAACTGTTGCAATGTTTAGGAAAATGTGGGAAGAAGACTCTATATGGACTGATTCGTGGTAGCTATGAGGAAGAAATCTGGCCGGAGGATTTTGTGAGATCAGTGTTGGCTCCTATTCCGTAGGATGTAAAGGCTACATCATGTGAGGATTACAGAACAATAAGTTTTATGTCCCACTCAGGTAAATTTATTCTCAGGATCATCAACAAAAGGATAGAGAGTAAGGCAAATGATTTCTTAGAGGATGATACGTTTGGGTTTAGGAAGAGGAGAGGTATGCTAGAGGCCATTACAGTAATGAGATCACTAATCGAGAGCAATGAAGAATACAAACAAGACTTATTTGCCTGTTTCGTAGATTTCAAAAAAGCGCTTGATAGAGTGAATTGGGAAAAACTAATTCGTATATTGCAGAAAATAGGAATGGATTGGAGGGGCAGGAGACTGATCCGCAACCTGTGCATATCTCAGACTGCTCAGGTGCGAGTGAGAAACAGAGAGTCTGGGTGGGCAGTGTTAGGAAGGGGTGTACGGCAAGGTTTCCCATTATTAGCGGTGCTGTTCCACGTGTATGTGGAGGAAATTATTAAAGAGGCATGGAAAGAATCGGAGGTAGGAATGAAAGTCGGAGGGAAATTCTTAAAATCGGTTTGGTTTGCTGATGACCAAGCTCTGATTTGTTAGTCAGCCAAGGGGTTGTAATCATTGCTTAATTAATAAGAAATGCAGTGCGTTAGATACGTGACGAAAATCGATATTAATAAAACATAAGTTATGCAATTTTCCCGAAAGAAAAAGTTGAATATAAACATGAAAATAGGAGGGGAAAAAATAGAACATGTAGAAAAGTTTACGTATCTCGGAGGTGTTTTGGACCAACACGGTCAAAGTAGCAGGAACGTAAGGAGAAGAATTGCGCTAGGAAAGGAGGCTTTCTCAAGGAGGAGGGAGTTGATGACGGGGACGTTGAGTAGAGAGTTTAAGACAAGACTCGTCAAAACTTTGATATGGAGCGTAGTAGCTATGTACGGCGCGGAAACGTGGTCACTGAAGCAGGAGGATAGACGTAGATTGGAGGCTTTTGAAATGTGGGTGTGTGAAGAATGGAGAAGATGAAATGGACCGAAAGGAAAACAAATGAGGAAGTACTAGAGATGGTGGGTGAGGAGAGGGGTTTGTTGAGAGATATTCTATGAAGGCAGGAAAAATGGCAGAAAGGCGAATTGAGTGGCAGTGAGATGTTGAAGGTGGTAATAGAGGGGAGAATGTTAGGCAAACGAGGAAAAGGCAGGAACAGGATACAGATGTTGGACGGGATGAAGTGAGGAAGGAAGTACACAGAGATGAAGGACCTGATGTACATTATGTCGCTCGATTGTGTTTTGTTGGCAGTCGTAAGTTATTTATTTGGTAGGAACGTATATACAAAAACCTACCTTAACCGGTATGTTACCTTATAATAATATAATATTACAGGACACAAAGTTTGTATGAAGAGCATCGGTAACATTTTTTCTATACATGTACGTGAAGTGCTGAATATAGGCCAACGGTTAAGTGTGCGCATGATCACATATCGTATTGAAATTCATAAGATGCCAGTGCACACCATTTCACAGAAAATTTGGCGATTCGGAACATATGCGATAAACTCGCGCCGAAAGTCTTCGCGGACGACCAAGAGCAGAGTCGAGTGTTTGCTTGCGAAAACTTTCTGCAACGGCATCTTGACGATTACCCAACTCCCTTACAGTGCCGACCTGGCACCAGTCACTATTTCCTATTTCCAAAAGTGAAATCTTTCCTCAATATGGAGGTACGTACAGGTGCTTAAGAGAGAATTGAGACGGTGGGTCGGTGGGCTCTATCTGGAAGGGGAGAGATACCCGCCGTGGAGAGATTAATGGACTTCTCCTCTGCTACCTCCTCCATCTTGAGTGATATTACACACACTTCCGGAGTCTCTTCTTCCTTGCACTCCACTTCCTTTGCCTTTCCCCGATCCATGGGATGAAATGATGGCGTGGGTTGCCGGCGCCGTCGCCGTCGGCCGGATATGTCGCTGCTGTGAACCCTACTCAATAAAGGTTAATTCTACTGGGAAGAGAGCGCAGTTTTCTCAGGAGCGTGATCTCAGCTCAAGGTTTAGATGCGTGCATTTGTTAACATGAAATATAATAGGTTCCTGAACCGTGAATGAAAAATTGCCAAACGAAATTTCCGGATTTTGCATCTTAAGACTTATTATTATTAGGTAATCTACCGGTTCAGGTAGGTTTTTGGATGGACACAACTATCAAATAAACGTTTGGTGACTCCCCACCTATCAAACTAATCTATATCAGGTCCGTCTTCATCTCGGTGTACTTCTTTCCTCCCTTCATTCCGTCCAACATCCCTATCCTGTTCCTGCCCTTTCCTCGCTTGCCCAACATTCTCCCCTCTATTACCTTCTTCAGAACTACCGCTCAATACACCTTTCATCCATTTTTCCTGCCTCCATAGGATTTCTCTCAACAAACCCCTCTCCTCACCCACCATCTCCAGTACTTCCTCATTTGTTTTCCTTTCTGCCCATTTCACCTTCTCCATTCTTCTCCACACCCACATTTCAAAAGCCTCCAATCTACGTCTATCCTTCTGCTTCAGTGACCACGTTTCCGCGCCGTACCTAGCTACGCTCCATATCAGAGTTTTTACGAGTCTTGTCTTAATATCCCTACTCAACGTCCCCGTCATCAACTCCCTCCTCCTTGAGAAAGCCTCCTTGCCTAGCGCAATTCTTCTCCTTACGTCCCTACCACTTTGACCGTGTTGGTCCAAAACACTTCCGAGATATGTAAACTGTTCTACCTGCTCTATTTTCATCGGGGTCATCGGAACACACCAACCCTTTCCACCACGACAAGGTTGTAGTCCATGGGAGGGCTTGAGACTTAATGGAAATTATATTTAAAAACAAAAATTGTGTTTTTTCAAAATTAGAACTTGACTTTTATTTAAATTGCTTTCCTTGAATTCGGAAATTGAGTGAATGATCTTTCTGCGACTGCTATTCCATTAAAAAACAACTTCACCTATGAATAACAAGGAGAGAAGTGGCACTGGTTATTTGGGCAGGCGTCCACAACTCTTTTTGGCTCATTGCTACATTTTATAATCTTTAACGAGCTAAGTCATGGTGCAATATTTAAGTTTGTAAGTATAATGAATGGTGACAAGATTTTATATTTATTTATTTAACAGGCAACCCAAGAACAGCCAAGTTCGTCTAAATTTGTCAATAATAAAAGAGCGGAATGATACGCCTGGCGAGTTCTGCATTTTTTCGAATAACGATTAATGTAACACCACAGAAAAAAGAGGATTGCCAAAATAATAATATCACAAAAATAATTCATTGTCATAGTGTTTGGAGCCGTCATTCAATTTTTCGAACGGCAAACCTCTTCTCCTGTTGATTCCTTGGCGTTACGCTTATGACTACCGACTATTGCGTGCATTGAGTTGGTTTGCCTGTGGATGTAGAGATTAGCTGCGAACTCATTTGATTTAGAAGCACTCGCGAACTGTAAGCGGCCCCAGTCGGCCGGGGAGGAGGTAAGAGTCTATCTTGGTTGGGTAAGGCATGCCCATCAAGTTATTATGAAGACGGCGCGGCGTGCCTTGGCGCCTGGAAGCCAGCAACAAATTCTCCTCCAATTTCTCAAGAGCAGAGAGGAGAAGCTCTCTTCAAGAGCGAAAAGTTTGAGACGGCATAGTTTGGTATAGGAAAGCATATTTCACTGCAGACGTGGTAATAATTACTTTTTGTGACATAACGGTTGCTGTGTGGGTCGTAACAGAAACCACTAATTTAATATAACAAGGTAGTGAAGCAAAGTAAGTCTTCTCATAGATACTATAAAGCTTCTGCCCCTTCGTTATTTATCATTATGTATAATGTATGTGTAACCGGACTGACCTTGTGCATTGGGGAAATGCAAGATTATTGGAGAGTTAACTTTCTGAAGGATTTTACTTTTTGGATGCGCAACGTGTCATCAAGGCAGGAAAAGATCTGTAAGAACCAGGGAATATTCGCTAAAATATCATCCATGTTATTATAATGTACCAAGAGTGAGTGAGGAACGTAAACGCTACATATTTGGCCTAAATTCTTAGATTACCTAAAAATAACTGTAAAAACCATACACAGAGTGCAATGGATATTATTTGCAGTTTGTTACTTTCTGGAAATGTTGGTAATTTTAGAAAATCACTCTATCATTTCTCAAATGGTGTACATTTTTGATAACGTGATATTTTAGTGAGTAAGGTTTGCAGTAATGAGCGGTGAAAGGGGTTTTTGCTTTAAATCCCGAGTGGCGTCTGTGAAATACCCATATACATAATGAATACCCTGTAGCATCATGAAGTGCGATTTTGTTGTTATAAGGAAGTATCAATAAATGATATGTTGAGCGGGAAATCCTTTCTTCCTGTTTTGGATATTAATTTTGAGTTTTCTCTGCAGTCTCCTATGAACACTAACGTTAGTGTTGGAAACAGCTATCTTAACATTTATTCTCCTAATTCAGTACATTATATGAATAAATATTTTGCAGGGTATTTCCATATGCTCGTAGATAATGTACACATTATATACTACAGTATGTACGATGCTATTATTTTTATGGACCACTCGTATTGAGTTTTAATCGACTAACTCTTAGAATTTACGGAGGAATAGCAGATTTCGTCAGACCAGTATTCCCACCTCAAGAAAAGTGAAAGGCAGCCATATGTAAGGACTACAGAACAATATTTGATTTCGCAAAAAACTTAATTGGTTCTCATCATCATCGGTAAGGCGATGGAGAGGTGGCAAAATGACTACTTACGAGAAGAAGATCAATTGGAGTCCATAAAAAGGAGAGGAACACGCGATACCGTAGCAGTAATGGGTTCACTTATGAAGAAGGACAGAGAATATAATCAGGGTGTATTTGTTTGTTTCATAGATTTTGAAAAAGGCGTTTAATAGAGTAAATTGGGTAGAACAAATGAATGCTTGACCGACAATAGAAATAAATTGATGGTATAGGAGACAATCGACAACTTGTGCATGCCACAGACTTCCCAAGTTTGAGTGGCTGGTGAACTGTCAGGATGGCCAGTATTAGGAAGAGGTGTAAGGCAGGGTTGTCCATTGACACTTGTGCTGCGCGACGTATGTGTGGAGGAAATGATTAAAGAGTCATTTGAAAAGCTGCACTTGGAATGGAGGGCGATGGATAGTTCATAACATCCGATAGGTTTTCGAGTGAGCAGGCTTTGGTTCACCAATAAGCCAATGGATTGGTGAGCGCGTCGAAAAATTGGTGCTTATGGTATAAGACGAGAATAAATGTAAATAAAACAAGGTTTTCCAGCATAAAAAAGCCTCATTAGAACAAACAAATGGGTGGGGTGAAAAATAAAGCAGGCAAAATAGTTTAGCTGTCTCAGAAGTGTCCTGGACCAAGTGATCAAAGTAGTCGATAGATACTCGTAAGAAGAAAATCATAAGGCAAGGAAAGGCTATCACGAGGACGAGGAAATTCATGACGAGGATTTTGAGTGAGCATGTTAAGAAAAGACGCATCAAAACTCTGATATGAAGCGTATGGCGCGGAATGATGTCCATTGAAGCAGGATGATAGGCGTAAATTGGAGTCTTTTGAAATGTAGGTGCGAAGGATGAAAAAAAGGAAATGGATAGAAAGGAAGATAAACGAGGAGCTGGAGGAAGAGAGAGGATTGCTGGGAGAAATCGAAGGGAGACGGGAAAGATGGAAGGATGTAAACCTTTTTGATTGAAAATGAAAAGTTTAAAGCTGTTTATTTGAAAATTTTAAGAAAACCAGGAAGGTGTAGTAATAGGATGGGGTTGTTGGACGGAATAAAGGGAGGATGGGAGTGTACAGAGTTGAAGAAGGGCCTGAGTAATTGAAAAAAACTCCAATAGCCGTAAAAAATTTTACCTTTCAAAACAGGGTGCAATTAAAATTAGTTGGAAAACGCCACAAGTCTAGAGGATAGGCTAAAGGATAAATACAGAAAGGGGATTAAAGGTGAATACGAATAGGTGTATTTCGGCCACCAAGTAGCCCTCTTCAGCGTACTGAAGGTGAATCGTCACGACAACATGAGTTGAAGTGAGTTTGAAGAGGGGCTTGTTGTAGAGTAGGAAGTGAGGTTGTGTTTTGCTAGGAGAGGCAAGGAAATATGCCATTTTATGTTGTGTCCATCTAAAACTTACCTTGACCTACCATTCAAGGTAAGTTTTATGGCAGTAATAACAATTTACTGATATCTTTAGGGAAGTTATGGCTTATTACGTTGAGACTTTGACTAATGACCGAAAACGATTCCATATAAAATCCAAGGGTAGCCATGTGAACATTTTAATATTATTTATTCAGAATAATTGCTATCTATAATTGAATAATTAAAAACGCATGAGCATGTCTACTGCGGAAAACATAGAAAATTTTAATAGCGCTCTCGTTTTAGTAAAGCTTAGCCGTGGTACGAATTGAATACTGGCCACTCCAATATGTGAATTCGGATGGAATGCTCAAGAGAGGGACGAGAATAAACAAAAGTCATGGACCTGATTAAGTAGATGGTCCATGAAATCCCAACCGACGGCAAAATGAGCAGAAATAACACGGGGCGAGGGTGAAACCGTGCGCGGAGGAATTTAAAGAACCTTCCCCACCCCTCCCTTACCTCACTCTCTGAAATTATTATATGGCGATCTCATTAATCCGCGCCACGCACTCCGATCGTTTATTCTTTTCATTCTTTCTTCGTTATATATTCTTTACCGCTTCCCCCTTTGCGGCCCTCTCCCGAAACGCCGTCCGCAACCGGTTTCGCGGTCCGACTGGCCCGCGCCCGTTTGCTCATTCGCTCTCCCCCTCTCATTCGTCCATTGCCCACCGCCGGAGCGAGCGACCCGAGCGTCCGAGGTCCATCACGCCGCGTTGCCCTCGCTCCCGCCTGCGATCGTGGCCCGCCGACCCTCCCCACCCTGCCCCTCCTAATTTCTCCCTCTGTCCCTCTCCTCACACTCCCTCTTTTCCCGTTTAACCCTATCAGTCGAATCCTTCGAACACCGAGCCCTCTTATGATAATATTATGTAAGCACTCGTAATATAATTGCGAGTGGTTACTATAAAGTAACCTAAGTTTCAGCCTTTCGTGGCAGTGGGTAAGACTAGAGCCACCATCTTGGTGTCTACACGTCCCTACATTCAGTACGCACCTTATTGTAGAATTGTGTAGACTGTGCTTTTCCACGTTGCACACTGAAAACTGTTAAAATGTGCGCTATATTGCTATGTGCGGTATGCAAAATACCGCGAGTTGTGAAGTACGATCTGTGATCAGGGTTTTACTGTCAAAAAACCACTAGCCAATCGAAATAAATGGGCAACTTTGTGAAGTGTACCCGGATGGAATAATGAGTGAAGGCGGAGTGAGGCAGTTGTGCATTCAGTTACAAAATGGCCGCGCAAGCATTCACCACGAGGGCCGCAGTGGTTCACCAAAACCTTATGATAGATGAACCGACGGTGAAAATCAAGGAAAAAATTCGTCAAAATCGTAATTTTACGATTAGCAGTCAATTGATATTGATTTCGGACGTGAATTGCATGCTGGGGTAAACAAATGGTTTAAATGTAAGGCGGCAGATTTCTTCAGGAACGGAATTGAAAAGCTTGCGAATAGTTATGATAAATGTCTCAATTTGAATGACAACTATGTAGAAAAATATTTAAAGAATGTATCCTTCTAATATATGTAATAAAATTTTGTCTTGTCACTAATTTTATATTTTATTTCAAAGCTTAAGTTACTTTCTGGACAGATTGTGTATCAAAACGGCGTTTTTTGACAACTGCAAATTTTGGCGCATTGCCTAATATTTCGAAAAACCTCACGAAAGTATTTTTTTCTAGGATGTGCATTTTAAATATTTGAGAAATAATTGTTTGGAAATGGATGATTGCGGAGTTGTCATTAAAAAAATGTTCGAATGAATTGGAGTACATAATTTAGGTGGGTCATAAAACGAGAGTTTTTTATTCATATGGAGTCATTTTTCAAAGGAATAATCTTAAAATACCATTAAATAATGACATAGGCATTCACCTCACTTTTAATTTTGACGGTGAGCACAGATTAAGTTTGAGTGAGGTTTCACAACATACGATATCGGTTAAAATCGAGTAAATAGTGTTACAAAAAGGTTATGAATCCATTTCGTGATTAAGTCAACAATCTCAGTGGCTTATTTTTTAAGTGCTTCTTATTTTGCGTATTAATTTAACGAGTCAATTTCGAAATTTCAATCAGTCAATGAAAATAAAATAATGCTTCTGTGTAGTAATAGTCGATAGCAGGACGGGAAGAAACCTTTTGTTAACCAGTTTCGAAAATCATAAACTCTTCGAAACATGCGTTCAAAATTAAAAAATAATGATTGATAGTTACGGCACATTTTATAAGATTTAAATTTTTATGCATGTTTTAATCTGGAAAAGTAAATAGGAAATTTAATCCATAGGATTGATTTAAACAACCAGAACAAATGGTTTTTTCAGATACCTATTATAGGTGAATATGTTATTTGCTACGAAATATAATCTACAGAGATCTATTTATAACTACCCAATTAAATTCAAGGTTTATTTACTTGAGAATACGTTACCCAATGCGCTAAGAAAAAACTTTCCAAAATTTAATTTTAATCCCGAATGAAATTGGTATTCAAGGAGTGTTGATCATTCATGACGCATCACATCCTGAATTCCCAGAGTAAGAGCTCGAGTTTAAATATTAGGTTATTAATGGGATGTTTCATAGTTTCTGGGAAAAAATGCCTTCGATGAAATTTCAATATCACACGCATTTCCATGATTTTGCATTGGAAGTATTAGGGGTTGGGTTCTCCGATCGAATTGTGTGTCGCTCTTTAGCGGTCGTTTAATTAAAAGTCCTTCGTTTGTGGAGCAGAGTGCAGACAACGTCAGTTTAATATTTTTATTGAAAGAACCCCGCAGAAAGTTGATTACAAGCGTGAATAAAGTGGCGACAAATAATGGATAGGAGGACCATCAAATCTTTCCTATACGTAAGTTGGCCACTGGAACCTCTCTGATCCCCATAATCTCAGCGGAGTGTTGCCCCCTGTTTGAAAGGTGGAATAATTCCCCACGGACGCGACCTCCGACCCCTACGTCGAGCTTTCGGATATTCCACCCGCCGCTGAACTAAATGTCGACGAAGTGCACTGCCCTCAAATCTGGCCTTTTTGTGAATTCACAGTGTCCAAGAATGGAGGCCGCGTGGTAACGCTACGAGAAGGTAGAATGGAGGCAGTTGGGGAAAAAAAACCGTTCGGACCCGGTGAATGAGGTCAAAGGTTAAGTGGAATGATAAAATGGATTACAAGCGGAAAAAGGATCTGGAGGGCATGAGGATGTGTGTGTGTCTCTGTCGACTTACTCTTTGCTTGGAGGCGACCACCAGCAAGCAGATGGGTGGCGGAGCGGAGGGGTCGGAGATAGTCGTAGGCTCTAGGGGGGGGGGGGTCGGAGGTCGCGCCTCTTTTCTCTTTTCTTCCCTCCTCTTTCTAGAATGGAAAGGCTTTCCGTCGCCTAATGCACTTAGGGCGCATCCCAGTGTTTGTCTCCATTCAACCGCCGTGCG
Source organism: Hetaerina titia (assembly GCA_037158775.1). Classification (NCBI taxonomy): domain Eukaryota; kingdom Metazoa; phylum Arthropoda; class Insecta; order Odonata; family Calopterygidae; genus Hetaerina; species Hetaerina titia. The sequence goes on from CM073778.1 coordinate 83,661,957, forward strand.
GCCGCACGGGTTCTCTTCGGAGCGCGACAAATGGCGAGTAGTGGCCGGGCTGCGCGGACCGACTTCCCGGGTCTCTCTCTACGAGAAATCCTCATGCCTAATGACTGACTGCTAACACCCTTGTTTTATGAAGGGGGCTTGCTCGGATTCCCTTGAAATGTGAAGGAAAAAGGCGGCAACCCTCGCTTCCCTCAACAAGCACTTTAGGTTTTAAGCCGTTGAATCATGAAGGCTGCACACCTCCACCCCCTTCCGAAGCACTCTTAAGGCCCAGCGGAAGGAAATTATGCAGCTTTACCGCATCGAAGAGTGAAATTTTCACTTATCCAATTATGAGAACGTCGCGTAGAAGAACGTCCAACGAATATGCCGTGAATTTTAGAGATAATTCAGCGATAACTCTTTAGCTCTTAAGTTCTACACCTCAATAAATGATCTATTAAAACAATTTCTGGAGTACATACAGATTGACTATAATTAATGATGTTATTCAAAAGTAAGAACATTCTTTCATACAATGTTCTATTAATATACGACTAGTTCACAACAAATTTATATTTATCTGCGGGAAAATGAAGTGAATTAAATGCGAAAATAATGAAGGCTAAATACTCAAATATATTTCCATTAAATCGTATACAGCATATGTTTTATAGAAATATGTATATATATATATATATATATATATATATATATATATATATATATATATATATATATATATATATATATATATATATATATATATATATATATATGTATATGCGGGTCGCGGTGGTCTAGTGGGTAGAGCGTTGGACTACTGACAGGAAGGTCCCGGGTTCGATTCCCGGGCAAGGCACTTTGGGCACCTGCAGCTCCACCCAAGCTGGTTGATTTTTCGGGTACCAGATCTTCCTGGGAAACCATAACCGGCACAGGGAAAGGAACTGGCCCCCCTACCCTGATGTGTAAATATTCACACACCGTGCTCTATCATCTACCATCCATCAGCTCTACCATCACCTACTAAACCGACCTTCGGGTTGATTACTGTGTTTATATATATATATATATATATATATATATATATATATATATATATATATATATATATATAAACACAGTAACATAAAACATAACCATATATATATATGTAATAATATAATATATGTGTAATAATATATATATATTTCCTCCAAATATAGCGTAATCATTCTAGAATTATAATTAATACTCATGCCCTTATTCTTTCTCTTTTCAGGTTGGTAGATTGCAGTTCTCTCTTCTTCTGTGAATGCAAGGTAGCATATTGAAGGTAGTGTTGAGGTTTCCCGTTGCCTTCCTCATCGCAGAACCTACTTAAGGCCGATACCGAAAATTACACTTCCATCCAGAATTGTGTCAGTAAAATCTTATCTTATATGTAACTGATAATATTTGCTCATTACTGATAATACTGTTTCTCAATATTTTTGAGGTATATTTTATATCGCTATTCCATTTCCTTATACCCCTACCATTTCTCATTTTTTCCAAAATGAACATTTCCTTTCATTTTTATTTATTTGTGATAACGTTCCCCATTCCTTCTAGGAAAATGTGTGAATTGATCACCGTATTCTTTAATATATGCCTGGCTGTAAAACTCTTAACTGATACCTCTCTGGTTCTCTCGTGTTTCATCATGCCTTTCGATTTTGCTCTGATTTTGAAACTATTATCTGTTACAATTAAGCTTATGATCCCGCAACCCCTATGACGTTTTCCCTAATCATTCCTTTTAATTAAACTGTACTCACTATCCTCACTCCCATCTCTTCCTCCAGCTACGACCAACTACAGGCCCCACCAGGTGTTCTTAAAGCGACATTCGTAGTTATTTTGTCGTGTATTGATCGTATATAATAGCTACATCTTTCTCTCTACGACTTCTTGTTGGTATGTACACTTAGACTACCACCATTTACCTGTTTTATGCAAATACCATTCATTATTTCGGCGATTTTATGTTCGCTATCCACCTTTTCAGTTTTATAGCGACCACTGTATATTCGCTTTCGCTTTTTACTCAGTAAGTACATCTCCAATGGTTTCCGATTTCTTTCCATCTCGCCTCGCAGAGATCTTATATACAAGTATGTAGTATATTCCCTTCCTCCGTCTTTCTTTTGATATCATATTAATTCCCTGTACTCAGCATCTTCCTAAAATTCCATTCCATATTTTCATGGTTTCGTTCCTCTTCCGCCTCCATTTTATACTTCTATCCATTTGATCTGCTATGCAAAGATTTCGTCTGTTGACGCCCGCGCAGGCCATGCTTTCTCCGCTCCTGAGCTCGAGAATTGGAAGAGCTCTGGATATTTACCCATGGAGCCAAATATAACACTCAGTTTTATATTTGGTCTCATCGTATTACTTGGAATAAATAATTGAGGACATTTCCCGTTGCCTTCCTCATATGTGTTTTTAAAAACACCATCACGGAAATGCCGTCGCGTTTAGCCATAAGTATTTTTATTCACCTCACTAAGGAACAGATGCTATGTGGACAATCTCTTGTGGCGATTTTCCCTTCAGTCTATCTTGCATTGATGAACCTACACGGAGCAGTCAACATTTCTTCTGACAGAACCGCTCGACATGTCATCGAAGAACACAAGCCCTTCCACTTACTCAAACATGAAAATATCTTGGTGAGCACTCAAAATACGAGTAGTAAGTTGGTAAGTAGTAAATGATTTATTGGTAAGCACGTATTTATTGACGATTTCGGGTGCTTTTGCGAGGTAACTACCGCTGATTTCCATTATAATTACTCTTATGCTCATAAATCGCTAGAACGGAGGACGAAGGCAACTACTGCTCAATTCGAAATTGCGACGCACCCATGAGATGTCCACGTATGGCATTGCCCTTCAAGGACGAGACGATCCATGGGAAAAGTTTAACACTGAAGCCGGCGAAACTTTGTCAGGAAGGGAGAACCCATCGCAAGGTCCACTTTATATCCTTGGAAACAAACTCCACAACCCCAGGGTTTCTGAGAAGTTGAAAAATCAGTATTTTGACGCAGTGATTCAGCTCCATGAGCTAATTGCGTAAGAATGGATTTTTTTCGAGTGTCCCCTTATGAAAGGGTGGCAGAGGAGAAGTAGGCATACGCTCGGCGTCTGAAACCGACCATTGCTCGGCTCCGGAGCCACGGCGTCCTCGGCAAAGGTGCCCATGATTTAGCACTTTGCTGATCTGTTGAGAGGGAAGATGAGTTGAGGTGTAGGAATGTGGAGAGAGAGGGAAGGAGGAGGGCTTTGTAAGGAGTCAAAGGACAAAATCTCCACTCGCCTCTGCAGATATAGTGGTCCCTTTTGCACCTTGGGACGGGTCTGTGGTTGTAGCAACGTTACAAATAGCGTTCCTGCAAAAAATCTCCTTCCCGTGCGCGACAACGAGATTTGGCGTATTGCATTGGATTCCAAGATGTTTCATGAGACAAGGTAATTTTATCGCGAGAATAATGTAATAAACGAGGACTTAATGTAAGACAAATTATGATTGTTAGTTGTTACAAATTATTCTCACTTTATTTAGTACTCTTAGAATAATTAATGGGTCAGTGTAGTTATTTACATATTAATTAGAAAGAGACTGTTAAAAGGAGAACAAATAAATTTAGCGCTAGTTTCGTTATAATTTTAATATTGCCATGTGAAATTTTACTGATATTTTTCTGCTGAAAGTGGACGCTTAATTGAACAAGGAAGACTATAAAATGTAATCTACTGAAGAATTATATGCCCTCTTACGAGTTTCAGGGTATTTTATATCAACTTGAATGATTATAAAGCTACTTTAAATGTAAAAGTGGGAATCAGTTTAACTATGATCCCATTTTTGCCATATTGTATTTTAAAAGCGTTCACTTAGACCAAAAATGGTAATACTCAAGGTTTTAATTTTATTCCTTACATACTTCTTGCATATTAACTGGAAAATATTTAATTAGTGGTAGAGACTAAGGCAATGAAGATCCATACTGAATGGGAACAAAATTGAAAGGAGGGACTTATCTTTCCGCAGGATTTAGAAATTTACTAAGGGACATTTTACTTCATTATAGTCACACATAAAAAATCTGAAATGTAGTAAAAATATTGCACTGTACTTATATATTCTCTGGATGGCTTATATGTCTCATTGAAATGGTTACCGTTCTGAAGAATTTTAGCAAAAATTAGAAATTTATATTCACGTTTTAACTTGGAGACTCATCCTAGTTCATTTTCACTCAGGATGTTGATATCATGGAATAAGCCGAAGTTTTCGGACTTCGTTATATTAGAATGGAGACATTTTGAACCAGTTCCAATCTTAATTAAACTTCCTGCGCCCCTGGCAAACTATCGTTAAAAATAGTACGCGTTTTATGTTATTATGGAATTTCGCGTTTGAAGTAACCGCTTTTAACACTCGCAGAGACCCCGTCGCTTTTAAAGGCTCCAGCAGCTCTGAAGCCAATCGAGGAACTCCCGATGACGCCACGGGGAAATAATTGCGGTTAATCCCTGCCTGATAAGGAGATACAGGAAGAGCGAAAAAATCGATTCGGGTGGTGATAATAATAAAGTGCAGAATTAACACTGCAGGGTGTGGGCGATTCACCCCTTGCCAATTCTTCCTAAAGCGACGAAACGCTTTCAGGATTCAAGTTGAAGGGGGTGGTAGGGGTTCAAGAGGAAGGAGATGGAAAGAAGAGCTGCAAAAGTCCGCGGCACCTCCCCCTCAGCTATCGTCGCATTATTTCCCGGGGCTTTACGCCCATTTTATTGGCCTAATTTCCTCTCGTTTAGGAAATTCTTTTCCCTCCCCCCCGCCAAACCTTTCCAGTTAACCCCTTCCTCTCGACCCCTCTGCCCGCTCTCCCTTCCCACACCGGGGAAGCCGCCGCAGAAACATTGGCGCATTTTCGGCCGTCGTCGGCGCTTTCATTCAGCGGGCTCGCCAGAGTGGCTTTTTATCCGGCGAGCATACGCCGTGCGTCCATAATCCTCGCCGGCGACGGGGGGAGGAAAGGCCGGGAAGGGGACGGGGGCGGTGGGCAGAATGGCCCGGGATTATACTCAAGGTGACAGGAAGGGTTTTTGCTAGGATCCCGAGTTAATTCCCCTTCCCTCTCCCCACGCATATCTCATTCATAAGTTGAGTTCGGGACTCTTTTCCCAGTCCCCATTCCTCCCTTCCTCTCACTCTCGTAACTCGGAATATTCCCAGGTTTTCAACCAAAGCGCATTTTAAGCCGTTTTGTGCCCAAAAACCTTCTGCACCCATCCTCTCGTTCCCCTCGCTGGCCGTCCGTACTCTTTCTCCACCTCGTTCCAGCCCCCCAACCTACGACTTCCGCAGGGCACGAAAATTCACCCTTTTAACTCCATCATCCGAATTTAACGCTTTTGGGTTTCAAGGCGCACGGGAAAAAGTCTGCGTAATTAAATGTCGCGTATAGGATACCTTATAGGTTACGGTAATCTCAGACCTCTCCCTCTATCTTTTTTTTGTTTTGGAAAAAAATGAGTTAAAAATTCAATGCGGTTATTATTTCCTTTTAATCTTTTGTAACGGTGAATGCGTTTCATTTGTTCGCGGAGCAATGCCCACGGTACTATTGCCTGTACTTGAGCTTCGAAGATTCAGATTCAACTTGGCATAATGATTCTTAGTATTAAAAATGATTTCCTACAATTTTCATCGATATATAGTAATTTTATATTCACTAATCTCGTCCAGTGAACGGAATCATATACGTACCTCTTTAATGGAAAAATAGAAATGCCAAGTTTCGTGGCTTCAGGTCGCTTGCATAATTTATTAATTTCTGAATTCGACCATTTTAACGAATTGCAGATCTGACTGCAATAAGATAAATATATTTTCTTTATCAACTTATTTATTGGTCGTTTCTTTACCATGTGTCCTAAGAAATTATACATTATAATTAGATGGCGGTTAAATATAAATGGAGAAACTTAACGTATCATGAGTTTCAAATATGGTCATTCACATCTTGTTTTATTTAGTGACAAGGAATCATATTGTCTTATCGTTGGAGAATATTTGTCACTTGAATATTGAACTTAACAAATATTATTAATCTATGAATCCATTAACCATCAGTCCATTGAACCCATTAAGGTCATCGCATTAAAATATTTATGCCTGATGCAGAAACTGCATTTAAATAACTTCAAAACACATTTCCTGTGTAGATAATATTTTTCTGCAATATAAACATTTTACTCAGTAAATCTTTTATTGTGAATATATATAAAGACCATCAATGAAACCAAAACCCCTTTTGGAACGCGATTCAATGAGTCGGTCATTTATGAGTGACACAGAATATCACTAAGTTTAAGTTTGCATAAATAAACAAATATTTTGCTAAAAAGCTAGGTTATGGAAACTCTAACAGACTATGAGCGAATCAGACTATGAGTGAAGGGCATGGGATTTAATTGTGTAAAAACCTGATGTATCAATAAATATTGCGTGTTTAAATGTGGTCTTGCGAAACCTTCATCTACGAATAGAAGGAAATATATGTACGTATATATTCACACTCCAACACATACATGTATATTCTTACTTACTCACTCCATTAAATACAACCCTAAAGTGGTGGAAAGACGTGATGACCCCTATCTCTCTGCTGGCTGACGTGATGATAATTGATCTTGGCATGGTCACGCAGATAGGAGGAGGGGTAGGACCCAGACAAAATTTAGTCCGCGCAGCATCTGTTCCTTAGTCAGCCGGTTGCAAGACGTGTCATGCCCCAGGGTGGCTGCATTTTCAACCATGATGTCGGGGTAAAAACAATATTGAGGCAGACGGGAAACAACGGAAATTATTTCTTCTAAGCAATTAATATGAGCTAAAGTAAGAAATGCGTACTGGGCCAACTATGGAAAGATGATGATTCACTAAGCAGCGGGTCGTGTCAAGCAGTGGGAAAAACTATACTTCCGTGGTCTTTATCGAAAAAATTCTTTCCAAGCAGAACCGAAAGCAGCAAAATGGAAGAGGACAGAATAAGACCGAAAAATTTCAGGGTAGGAATTCGGAATGTTCGAAAGATATGAAGAAGACAGAAAAATAGGAAGATATAAAAATGGGGAGAGAAAATATGTTGATAGAGGTGAGATGGAACAATACGAGGTAATTTTGAAAATTTCTTGGAATGCCTGATAAGTTACCTCATTGGAATCATTTTATTTTTCAATGCAGTTTCCTTGTAAACTATTGACCTTGGTCCAGCAATTATTCATTACCATGATCCCTTCTCAAAAATTAGACTCCTTCAGGCCTGCAAATACCCGTCCACTTCAGATGTTAGTTCTTTGTTTGAAGAGAATCTCCAAATCCTGCGTCAAGGGTCGTGGCACCTATCTAGCAGTTAACATTTTCGTATCCGATTCCACTGAAGAAATGTGATAGGCCTTCAGTGATTTATCGCACTTTTAGTCAGCGATCCACTATGATCATTTTATTCACTTTTGAAATAATTTCTGGGATGAGGACACATTCTGTCCAACCACTACGCGGATCATCTTCTAAGCTATCCCGACCAAACAAACATTTTTGTTCACTTGGAAACAATGGAATATGAAGGATCAGAGTCACCAAATGTTCTGAATGTTGAAATGAATTTACTTTGTTCTCATACTATTCTTTACGAAGTATTTAATCACAGCTAGTATCTCCGTTTTTTCCATCTTTGATAATGACTACACGGGAACAACAACAGAGAGGCGTCCTCACCACAGATCTCTTCCCAGAGTACGGACGCATTACGTGTTTTTTCATAATTGATTACCTAATACTACGATGGAAACTCGTTGTGCTAGCGCTGATATCTGGTGGTGATTTAGATAACCTTTTAAACTACCTTCGTAGTAGGGATCGCTGGAGCGATAAATATAGAGTAGTAAACAAGGAGGGAAAGAGAGCCAGCGAGGGGTGGTAGTAATATTGAATAAAGGGATAGGAAGAAGAGTATTGAACATTAGGAAATAGGAAAAAGAAACCTTTGAATTCAGACGAGATGATTGGGCAAATGGACGATAGAAGGGAATAGAAAATTGCAAACACAGAGTTAAGTATAAGGAAATGTAAAGAGTTGACCGAAGTGGCAAACAAACAAATCGGAACAAGTGCCGTGGCTGTTCAAGGATATGAAAAGTTTACTAAATAAAGCTGAAACTGGTGCGCCGTCTTGGAAGATGAAAGAACTGGAAGGAAGTAATAAGGAAAAATCCGTTTGAACTATGAAAGAGGAATTATTATTTGAATCAGGGAAAATTTCAGAGAGATGGAAGGAATATATCGGGGAACTATATGGTAAAGACCCAGTCAAGTATGACTTAGAAAGAGAATATGACGTAGGTGAGAATTGCTGAGGTGCAGGTCAACTTGGTTGGAAATAGAAAGAGTATTAAGGAAATTTAAATATAACAAGGCAGTGGGAAAAGATAACAATCCCGCGGAGCTACTTAATGCTTTATAAATACGTGGAAGGGAGAGTTTAATGGGATAACTCTTTCCTTTTATGGTGAGAAATATGGCTGGATGATAATGATCAGTTTTACTTCTCATCCCAATGAAAAAGACAGCAAGCCATTCGTGAGGGCTACATAACAATAAGTTTTGATATCGCATATAGCTAAAGTGGTATTCAGGAACATCAAAAAAGAATGGAGAGTAGGGTAAATAATTAAATAGAAGATGACCAGTTTACATTGAGGAAGGTGAGAAGGACGAGTGGTGCCATAGCAGTGATGTAAATTACGGAAACGAAAATTGAATGTAATCACGTATTTCTTTGTTGCGTAGAATTCAAGATAGTTTTTCTTAAAAGGATTTAATTTGAATTAATAATTTTATTACAGAAGATAGGAGTATGTTGGAGAGAGGCTTTTCCGCAACCTGTATATGTCCCTAAAAGGTCGTTTGATGAATGGAAGATGGAAATTGAAAATTTTAGGAGTAAGGTAGTGCTGTATATTTCTCCCGTGTTTTTCCAGGTATACATGGACGAAATGCTGAAAGAGGCAACGGAAGAACTGGGGATAAAAATGAATGGTAATGAAAACATGAAAAAGGTTTACGGATGATCAAGCTTTAGTTAGTTAGTAAACCATAGGACGAATTAGGAAAGCACTGTGATAGAAATGGAATGAGTATTAATGTGAACACAACTAAGTGAAGAGGAAGGAAGGAACTATGTCAAACGTTAAAATAGGACTGACCAATATAGAGCACCTGGTACAGTTTAGGCAACGTGACAGTTTTCAAGGGAGAGAAGAAAAAAACTGAGTGAGTTCTTTTCCTTGAGAAAGGTGGCTTGGACCACCGAAAAGTCGGATACTGTTGAGTTTCATTTCCTTTTTGTATATTTCTATGGTTTGGTCGTTGTCCACCATTGCTAACTTCATAAACATTATTATCCACATCCGTGAGACTTTCACGTAAATTTTTTCTACTATACAAATATGTTTGTGCGTATATATACGTTATATACACGTATATATTCAAATACGAAAATGCAATGGCAATAGATGTGAGGGAAATGGATTGAAAAACATAAAGGACGAACACAGGAGTGGTGGGGAAGGTGAAATCGAGCAGATAGTAAGCGTAAAAAAGTTTCCTTGACCGGAAGTTAAACTACGGATCTTCGACTGGCCGGTCCGAGGCTCCTACCATCGAGTTATCGAGAAAACGTAAATTAACCTGAAATCTGCGGGGGTTTTATGTAATCCTTTGCTCCGATTTTTTGGCCAGGAGATGTCGTTGGGGAACTATTTCACCAACCAAAGCAGAATTTGACAACGACACAAGAGGAAAGGATAATAAGGAAAGCAATCATATAATATAATAAATAATAAGAATAGTGCGTTCCTTGGCACGCATTACCAGCCAGCCCTTCCTCCCAATATGTCAATCCCTGCGTGACACATGCTATCGATCCTACCTAAGTAATAGTGTGGTCGTGTTGGGCAAAGTGTACTAGGCGTGGGGATGGATACTAATTTTTTATGTTCAGGGAATTGGAGTCTGTGATGTGCTAAATATGATGAAAAGACCTTCTTGGCCGGAGAAGAGTTACTGGAGCACTGTTGAAGATAATGAAAAGGATATAATGTGAAAAGGTTTGTGGAGAAGTTGGAGAGGGCGAGTTAGAGAGTTCAACAGTAAAGAGTGCGGGGCGGGGGTTGGGAGGTGGTGGGGGTTGGTTTTATGTGAGAGGGTGGGAGTGAGTGAGCGGGAGAGTGGACTACTTGGGAGTTTTCTCGAGGTTCGAACTCAAAGGCGAGGGGCAATATATCGCGGGAAGCTCTGCCCATAAATCGTGACGCCATACGGCGTCTATGAATGATTGGGTGACTCAGGTGAAAGACTACCCGCATTGCTATCAAGCATTCCCTCTTTCCCTCCTCCGCGTTCTATCTCTCCCTCTCGTTCGCTCACTCCATCCCCTTGGGGTAGGGGGTTGATTAAATCCGTCTATCTATCGGATGCTTCGAGCGGGCAGGGGAGGAGGTCTACTGCTACTGCGAGTGGCGTGGGTCGGTGGGGGAGGGACCACTTCCTTCGCCCCCATTTATATCGGAAGGGGGAACGCGGGTTTGGCGGAGGAGTTCGGTTTACAAGGGGTGAGGGGGTGGATTGCCTCTTTCTTTTTTTTCCTTCCTTCACCGGGCGAATAAAAAGGACGAATAAGTAAAAATGCACCTCGGCGGGTGGGTGTGGGCCGTGGAATGAGATTGAGTATCGACACATACCGGTCATTGAAAATCGATCTATTCGGTAACTTTGTTGTTGGAGAGGGTTGGAGGGCGGGGGTTTGGAGCGACCGGTCTTTGGGAGGGATGAGGTAGAGGTCGTACTTGGTCGTCGTCTTCGTGGTCGTGCCAAGGCGTGCAACTTCCTTAGAAGAAGAAGATGATGAAAAGGGGGAAGGTCTATACACACGCACACACACACACATGCCTAGACGTTGAGCGGGACATGGGTTACTGTATGGTGGGACCTGTCCTCTCGCCACTCGAGTGGGATTGATTGAATGATTGATGAACATATCGATTTATTGGATCACCCATTGAAAGAGATGAAAAATCTCTCTTCCCAGCGCAGCAGGATGTTTATTGATGTTATATTTTTTTTCGCTGCCTCATTTTTGGGAATATGGCTCGTAAATTTAATGCTTTGCTGCTGCCATCTTCTCTGACAAAGCAAATGTTTATCATAACGGACGCATGAGATTCCTTGAATGAATCCCTCAAGTAATCCACGGAAATACGTGTCATTTACCCACAGGAGTGTAGAGATAAATGCAGAACTCAAAATATTAAAACTACTTTATACAAATGAATTTGGAAATACGGGTGAGCACATTTTCGAAGTGAAGTGATAACCCGAAGATATTAACATTAATTCTTAATATTACGTAATCGCTATAATTACTTATTTCCCGCCTAGGAAACCGGAATGGAATTTCTGTATGACTCGATTCATTATTATAATTGTTAACTTTCCTTATTTATGAAGGGTAATAATATATTTCCATTCTATTTTGTTCTGTTTAAAAATATTATTTTAATGTAATAAATGTGTGTGAAATAATATATGGAGGAACTATGAAAGAAAATAAGAGGACAAGAAGTTTGTTTAGAGGAACGGAATAACATATGGATAAGTACAGTTTTGTACTAGAAATACTTGGCGTGGAAATTGATAGCCGGAAATAAACGCAAAAGGAGGCTATGGTGACAGATATCTTGCAGAACAATTTATTAATTTCATAAATCAAGGAAGGACTGGTTTTTACGGGCTCCTTCATTCATAGTATGGCACTTACCGTAGAGGAATTCGTCCCGAAGACATAATTAAATCAGTATTGATATAATTAAAAAGTAAAGAGACAAAAATAGTCTCAAATAGATAAAAATTTAGTTCATTAAATGAAGAGCACAATGTATGTTTTCACTGTTCTTTGGTACAAGAAGTTCTTTTACACTGTTCCAAAAACAGTGGAAAAATACATTGTGTTGTTCATTAAATGAGCATGAACTTCCACAAAGTTGAGCCAGATACCGTCGAATACAAAATTTTAGTTCTCAAATAAAGAAATATATGTTTAATTTTTACATGTAAAAAATGCATAACTTAGGATCATTAACAAAAGAATGAAGAAGACTAACGAGTACTTCGTGGGAGGTCAGTTTAGGTTTAGAAATGGAAGGTGATACCATAAAAGAATGATGTCACTAGTAGAAATGTGCCCAGATTACAAGCACGAAGTTTCATAGAGTTGGAGAAGGTAAAGTACGGAGTGAAGTGGACACCATTAATGAACATTTTCTCGAAGATAGTCGACTGGAGGAATGGACAACTTATCTTGAAACTATACGTCTCTAACTGCGCTGGTATGGATAGCGATAGAGAATCTGAATGGGCGGTTCTAGGCACGGGAGTTTGAAATGTATGTCCTTTATTATTTTTTCTTTTTAAATATATATTATGAAGAAAACGTAACCGAGGTATGGGAAGTGCTGGAGTAAAATAATTAGGGTACTCTTATAATCATATCTGTAGATGATTGAACTTTAGTTAGTAAGACAGCCAAAGGGTTACAATCATTACGTATAGCACACTGCCACTGTTCAATTGATTTGGAATAAAAATTAATCACATGAAAACGAAGTTCATCAGATTACTAAGAAGTAAAAAGAGTAATGAGTGTCTTTAAATGGGGGAATAGGGGATATTAACAAGCACTGGTAAAACAGTCTAAAGCTGAAAGGATGTTTTTCCAATGCTGGACAGAGTATTAGGTACGTGCATTAAATAGTTACATCGTGTAAGGAATGTGTTGCAAAAATACTTGGTTTCATATTAGACTTGTTGGGTAAAGACGTAAAGAAAGGACAAGTGAAAAACTTTCTATGGACTATAGCTTCGTGTGGCTCGGAAACTTAGTCTATAAGACTGGAGAATGAGCGTAGACTGAAGGTTTTTGAGAGGTGGTGTGGAGAAGAATGGAGGAAATAAATTGCACATAAATAAAAACGTACGATAAAGGACAAGGCATGGTAAGGGAAGGGAGAAGGTTGATGGGACAAGGTCGAAGAAGGCAGAACAGGTGGCAGAACAAATAGTTGCTGGAAAGCAGTTGGCAGATGCAATCGGTTACGATTGCGATAATTTTGGCAAAATATAGAGTGAAAAAATGTGTTCTCATTTTAGACATGAGCTATTGTATTATATAGAATAGAATTGAAAAATTATTTGTGATGTGATTTTCTCGGTTATGGCTACAACAAATTACTCTAAGGAAGACTGGACGGAATGACTAAGTTATAAAGATCTGTGAGAATAAATAACTCGGGAATTGAAATGGTTGAAAATGAATCACTTTGTTGATACGAGAGGTTTTTTGGACTGTTGTTTATTTTTCAAAGAGGGCACAATGCACGTGCCTAACGTTTTACACGAAGGTATTATCATCACGATTTATCCAGGCACTTGGTTAATTTCCACGCTGCTACCCTGTGGAAGTTGCTAGAAAAATATCGGAACGGGAACCATAAACATGAATTCGGCCAGAGAATACCGAGTCGGAAGGACGCATTTTATAGCAGCGGCACTGACCAGGCCGTGTCACATTATTCAGCCTTGATTGCCCCAGGAGTAGCAGTATTGCTTTCCGATGATGCCGAAACTTGCGGCGAAATGGACGTGAGCGGCAAAGGACCCGGGAGATATAAATCGCGGACCCCCCCATCCCCCATTGCCTACCCGGTTTAAAAGAGTTGGGAGTGGTGGAGTTCACGTTGGGTTATTGGACGTGGCAAGAGCCACTGCAGTTGGGCGGCAGTTGGAGGAAGGGGTCGAGGGGGCGGAGTCCGGAAGGGGTGGACTCGGTCAAGTTTCGGGGCCATTTCTTTATCGATACACACACTGCCGAAAGGGCGGGCGACCGACGGTGGGGTTGGGGGATGGGTGGGTTTGGGTTGGCGAACACTTCTAAGCTCCGAGGGAAACACTCGGGGAAGGAGGTGGAAGAATGAAGGAGGATAAAGTCCCGGATAAGCGGATTAGGTCGAGAGTGTCGACGTAACTTGCCGTGTTTGCCGTGGTTGCGCGGCCTCGTAAATGTTAAAACGCTTCCATTGACCCTGGGACACACGTGAGAGTAAGGAATAGCCGCAGGCTTAGAACTCTCCTAATTTCCATCATCTCGGCGTAATCGGCTTTGCAGCACGCGAAATGGAGTTACATCGTTATGGAATGCATAGTTATGATTAGCATTATTTTTTCCCACTTCCCCATTCAATTAGTCAACGAATCTCTTTCTAAGGAATTTGAGTTGAGAAGTAATTTTTTTCCCATTCTGGATATTTGCAGGAACATATGAAATTAGAAAGGTTGGCCTCCATGTCCCTTCCTTCCGGGAATTGGATTTAATTCCATAAGCTGAAAATGTTTTTCTGATTGTTTCCATTTCTGTCTCTCCACAATTATGTAATGACTGGTATTTATCTTTTTTTCCTGGCATGTTTTTTTCATTTTTCATAGTAATGAAGGGGAAGGTCTGGGAAGGTATATTTTAAGTATTTTCTGAAAAAGTAAACGCAAATTAGATCCCATCATAATTTAGGATGATAAATGAATACTTTTTGCCATAGCCTTCCTCAGTAGTATTATCAAGATGACACCATCACTCATATGAGTGCCCCGCTGGAGTCAGATCCCTTTGAAGCCACCTCAACAGGGCAACAGACTATTAAGTATCTTTCTATTAATTATATCTTTCTATTATTTACTATTAACTACCTTTCTTGTCTCCTACCCTCATTGGTCCCGCCAGTATAGCTCTCATAATCAGGAAGTACAAACTCTTCCATCACGTCTAGGTTTTAGACCAAAGAGAGGGTAATGATGTGCGCATGTATGTAAATATATATATATATATATATATATATATATATATATATATATATATATATATATATATATATATATATATATATATATATATATATATATATATATATATATATATATACACGAGGAGTGTTCATAAAGTAAGGCCCGTTTGGTCACAGGAAAAAATATACTCATATGAAACACATTTTATTGGCACTTTAAGTTAGCTACAAACCTACTTCACTTATCTACATAATCGCCGTTCACTTCTAAGCATTTTTCGTACCGCTGCACCAGCTTCTTTAACCCCTCTGCATAGTAACTCGCCGCCTGAGGGTTGAACCAATCGACAACGCCATTCTTGAGTCCCTCTTCGGTTTCGAAACGTTGTTCACCGAACCACTGTTTCAAGTGCAAGAAGAGGAAGTAGTCGCTGGGTGTGAGGTCAGGACTGTACAGTGGGTGGTTTAAAGAGTTCCCAACGACCCAAAAACTCTCGTCCAATGGACATTCTTTGCTCTTTGTGGTGGTCGGTGAGCATTTTCGGTACCCACCTTGCACGCAATGTGTGGTATCCGAGGTTTTCCGTAACAATATAGTAGACAGTAGTGCGTCCAAGTTGAGGAAATTGTTCAGCCAGGCCATTAATTGTCAATCGACGATCACATCGCAATTTTTGTTCCACTTGCGAAACAATTTCATCGGTCAGAATACTGGGCCTACCACTTCGCTCTTCGTCATGGACATTTGTTCGTCCATTTTTAAAATCACAGCACCATTGTCTAACCTTTCCTTCACTCATAACTGTAGGTTTATAAACTAGGCATAATTCCCGATGAATTTCAGCAGCCGACTATCCTTTTGCATACAAGAATCGTATGACAGAACGCACTTCACAGCTGGCGGGATCAACGATTGTCGCGGACATTGTTGTTTGCATGCACGGACAAGCAAACGACTTCTGAAACAAAAAAAAATGCTGCTATAGCTTCTCAATGAATCAGTAGATGGCGCTGCAGGAGCAAAACTGTGTTCTGAAGCGCCAATATTTAAATATAAGCAAACGGTACTTACTTTAAGAATACGCCTCGTGTATATATATATATATATATATATATATATATATATATATATATATATATATATATATATATATATATATATATATATATATATATATATATATATAAGTAATAATCTAATTATATGTATGTGTGTGTGTGTGCATATGGCCTATTATGCTCTTGGAAATGTTTGAGTAAGAGTAATATGAGGCACGAATGTAGTATTCCTCTGCCTATCATAATTTTTAATCCCGATATATTATGTTGAACGGATTACAGAGTGATTTGAATGATATGTCCCTGAACAGATCGTTTTTAAATTTTCCGAAAAGGCCACAAAGTGTAGAAATACGATCAAATAAATATTTTCAAATATAAAAACCAAATTTTCCCAAAAAATACGTAATTGGTCTAATTTGAATTCGGACAGCTCTTTTGTAAAATCTATTGCTAGGTTTACTTCGGACTGATAGCGGATTTGATATTTGGGTAATCACTCTGCGGATGGTGCCCAGAGGAGCATATATTCATGCCCTTTCCAAAAATATGAGATTTGGCTGTAAGATATCGTGAATATGTGATAGGAAAATGTCTCGAATAATTTCCTATAACCTTCTGTCTCTACTGCGAATACACACCAGCAGAGTCAACCGTGGGGCAAAGCTCTCTTTATATTAAAAATAAACAGATCACCCCGGCGTCCTCACTCTCGCAGTACCCTTTGAAACCGTGAGCCAAGCATCAATGGTGCGCGAAAAGTGAAAATTTGATGTTTACTTGACGATACGATATTTATTCATTTCCCACCCCCATCCTCCTCTGATCGAGAGCTGAATTATCCGCACCGGCGGAAAAGAATAAATATCCCTATTTCCCTCTCACCTTTTCGAGGATGATTTTTTATCTAGCACTTTAGTGGATATCACTGATTAAAGACAACGTCTCAATGTGTGGAATAAATAAGCGAGAGGCACTCGAGCTGGAGGTGGGACGGCCCCTCCTCATCCACCGACAGGGAGGTTCTTGGTGCAGGCGGTCGTGGCGGCCGGCCCTTTCACACGGCCCCCACCTAGACGGCGGGGCGACGGAGAGGTGGGCCTGAGGGGGTGGGGCCTTTTAGTATTGAGAGGCAGTGATGGATGGGGAAGGCAGCGCCTCCCATTTCCCTCACCCAACTTCATTCCATCCCCCCCCTTCTCCCCCTTCAACCCCTCTCACTTCGAGGGAGCCGATGGCCCCTCTGAGCGGAAAAGAATTCCTCTCCTCCTCTTTGCGAACTTCTCTTTCTCTCCTTTTTCCCATTACATCCCCAACCTCCTGACCCCTCCCGCCCTGCCCCTCAAATTACCACGGAGAGATGAGGAAAGACAGGTAAGGAAGGAGTGGCGGGTGGGGGTTTGGGGGAACCCGGCGGAGGGAGGGGTGGTTGAGGAAAAGGCATTTGAAATATTGCTCGATTTAGGAAATGAGCTGCCCGGGGGAGGGGGTTCCGCCGGGGGTGAGGCACAGGGCACCGGGGGGCGAAGGGCTGGGGAAGGGGGTTCCCTGGAGAGGGAGAGGTTTTGCATGGACGGTAAGAAAAGCAGGTTTACGGGGTTGCTGGGGAGGTGTGGAACAAGAGAGTTAGGGCATTGGGTGAGGAAGGGTGGGGGAAACGCGATGAGGGGATCGGGAAGGAGTGCGAAACAAGTTTTGCCAAAAAAACTCTTCGGTGCTAAACCAAATATCGGAATTCACTAGGCGAGATTTCGACGTTTCCTTGCGATGCAGAGACTTCTTCTCTACTCAGAGGTTCTAAACAAAAGATACTCGGACGTGGGAAAAATCCAATTTTCAACTACTTTTCCTTTATAAATAAGTAGAACATACAGTATTTTCATCGGTATTATGATTTCTTAACAATTTTTTCATATCTTAATTAATAACTGGTTAGAGGTAAATACTTAGACCTCTTTTGGTTGCAGTATGACATTTAGCCTTCAAATACAAAAGCTTTTTACTGAACCATTTAGAAAGGTGTAGTGTAATATAAATTATTCTTTAGCTACATATTAGTATTTATTTATTTAGTTACCTATTATAAACATATTTATTTCTCAAGCATTGCTTTGAACTCACATTCACTTTCTTTATGTTTTATCTTGAAAAGGGATCCTTTAAACTGTTTTTGTTGGTAATACTTAACCACCCTTTTACTCAGGGGGGTTTGCAAACTGCAATTCCTAAATTTAGCCCTCGAAATATTTCTCTCAGAAATTTCTCTGCAGCTGGTGACCTGACACTGCCTACCGCAGACACTTACGGTGGCTCGTGGCGTGAGATCTAGGTGTAATTTTTAAATCATTCCAGTGATGTTTAGAAAACCTCTTTTAGACCACTTAATATTTCCATTGTGAAGCCCGTTGAGATTCTTCATCACATAGCTTCATCCTATCTTTTGAGTCTCCGGGATGTATGTCTCAAAAGATGTAAATCGTTTAACCCCAAATCTAAAGGAATATCCCTTGAAGTCCTGATATTTTTATCGACTCTTTCTATTGAGGGTCTTCTCGAGTTTTCTACTATATTATATTTTTCATGAAGTTTTCTCGTGTCTTCCATCGGGTCAGGGGTTCCATGTTGGCCGATGATTCGATAATTGACTCGTGCATCGTCCTCAGGACAGATTAGTCCTCATATCTATTCAGATAATATATCACTTATCCGCCCTGAGGACGATGGAAGGACTGTTTCTTTTTATTTGACCAAGTGTTTTTTTACTTAAAAAGTTGTGTTTTGGCTTTCTAGCAATATTGTTACTTTGAAATTTCCAGTGCTTAATTATTGTAAATATTGCTAAAGAAGACCACAAGTTGAAGCAGTTTTTCTTAAGATTGACAGTGTTTAATTAAACTTCGAGGGGACTGCGTCATAGCTAGAGAAGGTACGCTAGGAAATTAGCCAGATAGTGTACCAATGATCCAGTGATGACCATGTACTTACTAACTACGGAAAAGATATAGCCTCGCGTCTACAACGCCTTAAGACGTCCTTCCAAACAAAATGCTAATATTGTTTTGAAGGATTTCTGAAAACTTATAAAGAAGCTCTGGAGACATCTCTGTAATTTCATATGTCTGTCAAGTGTAATTAATGTTAATCTTCTAAGTAATTTTTCTCAAATATCTCACCATATATCATTTCTGGGAAGATATTACTATGTGATATTGGTAGTATTTAAGATATTTTTTCCAGCATAACGCGAATTTATCGTAACACAGTTCGTGTTAGATTATATAGGTACATTAGCTTTTACGGCAACATCTCGGTTTGGTCAATACAAATGAGATTCAACGAAAAAAACGAATTTAGGTGTTTATGACCATCTGAGAAATACGTAATGGGTAATTAGTAACTGATCTTTTTCTTAACACTTTTGTTTACTAGCCAAAGAACAGCCTTTGGTGACAATGACAATGTTACCTTTTTTCTGTAGTGTTCACATTTCGCTACTTTTATCTTTGTTGTGAGGGCTATAATTAGTGATCTTAACAATGGTTTCAGGCCAATCACCTACCTCATTTCAGCTACGAGTAAGTAAATAAATTTTATTTCTGTTAATATAAATTCATCCCCGCAGGGATCTTGTGTTAACTACCTCTCCGTTTCCGCTTCCGGGAATGATTTGTTGATTCCATTTTTTCTCATCATCATATCTGCTTCTAAATTTACTGGACAAATATCTTTCCGAAAAACTATTCCTTTGAGTTTTAGCTTCCTTGTTTTAGTTCTTCCAATTTCTATTAATATATTCACTGTCGTATCTTTATCAAATTTATATTTGTTACAGATTTTTATTCCTCTTTCCATTTCCGGCAGTCTTTTGGCCTTCTACTATAATTACACATCCCTATTTCCCCTTGTCTTTGTAAAGTCTTCATATTTTCGCACGGCTTCATCCTACTGTTCTAATTATTCAAAAGGGGTATTTTCTTAATTTATTAAAAAATATCCTTTGACTGATACAATGAAAACTTTCAAGGTATTTGCGTTATTAAAAATATTTCCTAAAAATATGTATACACATCTATGTAATTTAAATTTTTTTTATTTAAATATATTGTGGATATTTATTATTAACGCGTTAGTATAAAACTTTGAGCACTTAGAGATTTCAGATTTTCGTTTTTTTGGATTTTCAAGTTGATATTTTTCTGAAGTGACAGTCATCTGTAATTTTCAATATGTACAATATTGATACAGCTCCTTGAAGCGTAGTCGTGTGTGTTAATTGAATGGCTTCATTGTTTAGTGTTTTACTACAGTGTCTACTGAACGGAACATGCCCTATAAACAGTTATTAGCTTAGTTATTACGTTTCATGGATTGAGATTTTGACGTGGCATTGGTTTGTAAGTTCTGATGAAATCCAGAGCTGTGATGGAATGAGGAATAATAATTACTCTCCTGATAGGGTAACCGACAGGTCGAAGGTGAGGTGAGGTACAAAGACGAAAGTGAGTCCTCGCAGGGTCTTTTCCTCAGTGAGGTGGCTGCAAGGGCATCCGACACCAGTGGTGTCGCCATTGGGCGTCACGTTAAAAACAGCAATGAAAAAAAGAAACGGGAAACCACCTCTATTATTCGTCCCAAGGAAATATGATGGGCACAATCATCATATTACAAGTATGCTATCTATAATTCGCCTCCGTACCAAATCTAATTTATGATCTCAAATTCGTATCCGGTTTGAAATATAAAGATATCTCCTCTCCGGAAACAGTTATGGGCGTATATATTATATAAGACTTTTTCAATGCCCTAGGTTCATTATAATCCAGGTCTAAATATTTGTTTTAGAAATTGAATCATTTTCTACATGTTTCACTTCTTCAAATTTCCTCTTCCTGCTGTAAAATGTTTTTTATGCACCGCTGCTACGCAGCATCCGACGACAATATGCAACTTCCACTTAATCCATTTGCCCTCGGGGCTGTCTCCGAATTGTTATATCCCATGCGTGCGATGGATATACCATGCCGTGTAAGGCTTTTTTTTATGATTGTCACAAATACGAAGGATGAGTATTAGACACCAATCCATCGAGTCGTTTCTCTTAACCTTATATGTAAGCTTTGGTTTGTTGAAACTCGAAGAGTTTTTTTTGTCCGAGTTGACGTTATCGAATTCCGATCGTCCCAGTTTCCCATTAGAGCGGTATCCCCCATTTTGAGACTTTTTTACATGTACTGCCAAGGAGAGCTTCTCATTTCTTGCCGGCGATCGCGGTTAACAGCTACATCGGCTTGAACGTCGGAAAACGACTCGGCCGCTCATAACGAATCAGTTGAAGTCATAGGTTTTTGTGACGATTTCCGTGGGAGCAAAGTCGAAACGAATATAACTCATGGCATTCCCACATTCACGACAGGTAGGAAAAATAATATTTAAAACATAATGACGAAAATTCATATAGATTAGTTAAATTAAATCTATTATTACAAATTAAATTATCAATTTATGCTAATAGGTTAATGTTTTTCTAAGATTCATACGAAGTTATCTGATATTTTCGTATCAAAACCCAAGTGACGTACACTTATGGTCAAAATTCTGAATATTAAATATAATGTTTCCGAAGGAACAGAAAAATAAAACCTAATTGTTTAGAGTGGCTTCTTAACATGACCCAGTCGTTCCCGGTTGGTTAGATGCAGCTAGGTCTTCATTAGTCAATCTTACCACCTTCCAATGTGTGACCAAATCTGCGTTTGGTGTCGTATTTCCCCTATTTATACAGTTCAATCATGCCCTAAATAGCGTTAAGAGCGCATACATATGCATAATTCAACCATTGCTTTAAGTAAGCATTTTTCCGCAGAAACATATTCGATGACCCTATCTATTCATCTGGTCATCTAAAAAAAACATCTTTGTAATTTATCAGGATTAGGTAGTGAAAATCAGGAAAATGGAGACCCAGTCGAGGTTCTAGCCACGATAGAGCCCACAGGGGTTAGTCGCCGGCCTGAGCTCATGAGGCCCTCTGACCCCTTTCCTTTATGTAATCTCGGATCTTGTCCCAAATCTCCCTAGCGGAGTCTACAACCTCCTATGGTAACAAAGTGCTACCGTGAGACTACGGTGGGCCGCACCCGAACGCATAATAAAAGGCTTGTACAGGAGAACGGGGGCACGCGGACACGGCGCACGTTGGAGGGAACGACTCACTTGTCACTCTCCGTCGCTTCCCCTCAAATGAACTCTTTGCCTCCGCGCGTCCGAATTAAAAGCGGATTCCGGAAAGGAAGAGGACCCGGCGGGAGGGGGGGGGGGATCGGGGTTGGTTGGAATGGATAGAAGGTCTCTTCCCGCCGAATGAGCAGCGGTGGGCGAACGAGCTAACAACTGCGCCGTGGAGTTCCCTCAATTGAACCCTGCTGCTGCCAAGATGCACGTGATTCCCCTTCCCGCACTCAACCCCTCCCTCACGCACATCTCGCCCTCTCTCATTTTCTTCCCTTCCTTCCCGTAACACCTTTTTTTTATATGCACTTCCCTCGTTTTTTTCCTTTTGACGTATCGATCTGCCACCTTAACCACGCTTGTCTCTCGCCATTTCTCCCCAAGTCTTTCTCCTCAATCCTCCGCCTCCTCCTCTTGCCCTCCGCTCTCCTGCGAAGCGGAGGCGAGGAGAATAAGGCGGAGAATGGCCAAGGTGGCGCGCGGGAATGGGAAGTTCGAGTGGGTGTAGGGAGAGCGCATGGGTCATAAACCTTTACCTTTTTAAGGAGAGAGGAGAGCGAGAAAGGGTGCGAGAGGGTTCCCCTGGGGGGGAGGAGAGGGGGCGAGGCAAGGCGCGTAGAGAGAGACGGTGGGCTCGCCTCTAAAAACCACCGCGATCCTCTCCCGCACCCCGCCATTCCTTTTCTCTCCTCTCGTCCTCCCGCTCTCTCTCTCCTCTGGGCGTGCGGGAGGGCATACAAAAGGACGGCCCTCCTCCCTCTCTGCTCCTTCTTTCGTCCGCCCTTTTCGCTCTGCACCCGCTAACTTTCCATCCTCCTCCCATCACGCCACATGCACACACACACACACGCACGCACCCACCCCCCGTACCGGTTCCCGCAAAAGGCGCGGAGCTTGGAAGGGGGAAAGGGGGCGGCGACTCTCGGGCGGGAAGTTCGAGGTGAGGGTGTTAAGGGAAGGCGCGGAGGGAAGTCGGGAGGGAGTGGTAGGTGAAGTAGACCTTTCTGGAAAAAATCGAAACAGTATGTGTTCCGAGGGTGTGGGGGTGTCGGGAAGGTAGGGGGTTTTATGCCGGTGCGGGGGGTGGGCGCCGTGCAGGGAGAAAGAGAAGCATGGGACGGAAGAAGTTTTGGGAGTGGGTGGGTGTTGGGAAGTGTCAGGGGTCTCGGTGGGGGCGGAGGGGGCCGGGAGGAGGTTTCCTGGATTTATGAGGGCGCTATAAGGGATCGGGCATGTGGGATGGCAGAAGGGGGTGGAGGGGTGGGTCTGAGTTCAAGGGGTCAGGGTTTCCGTAAAGGGAAAAGGGGAGAGTAATAGGGTAAAGGGAGGCAAGCAGGCAGGCACGGCCCCTTTTCTCGCAGAGAGAGGGAGACGAGTGGATGGGCGATGTGTGCGGGGATTAAGTGTGGGGGGCAGAGGGGGGCGGGGGACGGGGACGCGGATGCCGAATATCCGAAGATTATCATTTCTCGAGGAAGAGGGAGGTGCGATTCCCGGTGGCTGGATATCACTTCGCAGCTGAAGCAGTTCGTTGCAACTGTCGCGGAAGAGGAATAAGCTTATTTAAAGCTTATTGTGCAGTATATCTTCGCGAGACTGTCAACGGGATATCTTGATTATGAGAGACTCCCGAGGTGGCTGGGATTCGCGCGATTTTTGCCATCATTTTCTGAAATCAGAGCGCAGAGTAGTAGTAATGTAAAAATAGAATTGCTTGTAAAGCATCTAAAATCATGCTGAAATCATAAACTTTTACGTATCATGCATCTTAAAAGTATTCGCAAAAAGTTTCGTGCAATTTAGAACAATTTATTTTGCAAAATGATAAATATTAGTACATTTCTGCAAACTTCATATTACATACTGCATATTATTACAAAAATATAGTTGCCTCACAGCTTCCTTAAGTTGATTCGTAATTTTAATTATATTTAGTTGATATTTCCTGCAATTTTTATCTGTAGTTTCGAATAAATATGCATTTCTCCTTAATCTTTACCATTTTACTCTTATGTTACTAACGCCGAAATCTGGCGAAGATTTATTTTTTTCAAAACACTACTCAATGCTTAAACTCGGGTTGAAATATGGTATTTTTATTAAAATTTTATTTTGACGGCATATGAGCCCTCAATAGAATTTTTAAACGTTGTAATATTTTTAATCATGAAATAGAGTTTACCTTTTTAATAGAGTTTTACGTATTTTTTCAAACTACAACATCCCACTGTAGGATTTGAAAGAATTCTCAAATTTATATGGCCTGAAATGTGGTTAATAATGCCTTATATAGGGTCACGGTGGTCCAGGGGGTAGAGCGTTGGACTAATGATCGAAGGGCCCAGGTTTGATTCCCGGACAAGCCACTCTGGACATCTGCAGCTCCACCCAAGCTATGTGATTTTTCAGGTAGCAAATCTTCCTGGGAATGCATAACCGGCACAGGGAAAGGAACTGGCCCCCCTACCATGATGTGTGGATTTCACACGCCGTCGGGCTTAGTACTGGGGGAACTCTTCAGGTTTAATGCTATGTTTATTGTTTACCTCCTTTTTCTCCACCTGCTACTCGAAGAATATTTCATATATTAACTCTCTAACGTTGCATTTCCTGAAATCGCGATATATTTTCTGCTAAACTTTCCTTTTACTTACATGTATATCGTATTAATGTCATACAGAAAATAGAGGAGGTTCTTATAACTAAAGTTATCAGTGTAAGATTTAAATAAAACGATTTTTGGTATTCTTTCTGCATGCAATGAAAGAAATGCATTCGCAGTCAGCGGTATAGGCAGCAATTTCAGGAGATTCATTGAAAAATGTCTTTGATACCTACAAACACCCCTAAGAGCCACTATTTCTATATGTAATAAAGTGGTTTGCACCCTAAATTCAACAATTTGTAGGAATTCCGGAAATAAAGGTTAAAGGGGAATACATTTCAAATTATCTTTCAGCATAATATGCTTAATAATGTGAATGGCTCTACAGTTTTAACCAGTTTTGTTATCGATGACCGTAGCCTTCCAGTCAACTGGGTTTATGTTAGTATTTATCTAGTCACCGTGACAAATTAATGCGATTTAGCAGTTTCTACCATTTAGCATTTTTGAGCCACTTTGGGGGAAAAATGTTTCGGGCTATATGACGAGATACTTAAAATACGAGACAATAAACGATAGCTGACGAGCAAGAATATATTACCTCCAATAACTTAAAATTATCTTATTTTGTTTTTTGTCAAATTGAGAGTATGTTGGATAACTGTACTTGTTTATAATAATGACTGAATTCAATATACTAATTTATGAAAACAAATTATTGTGGTATGAAAATAAAGGAAAAAAGAGAAGCATCAAGCATGCTCGATATTTGACACCGTACTTGAAAAATATTCTCTGATTCAAAGGAAGAGGTTGAACTTCTCTGTGAGCTTTCCAGATGCTCATGATGTATTTTGGTTTGAATTCAGCTCCTCGTGTGCTTCATCTGTAGGTACGTAGGTACATATTGATATTGCAAAAAATAATGATATGCCTACAACGAAGACTGGTATTGAAGCGAGAGATATTTATCTTTGAGAATACAGAATTTATACAACTTCAGCGAAAAGATATGATCGGATATCTCTTTAAGATGAATGTAAGATTAGTTCTATTCTATTTATTTGCAAACTACCAGGAAAGAAATATATCTTGGGTGAAAAAACTGTCGTATGATATCTCAGATTTTCATTACTTTTGACAAAAACGTTTTACCCCAATATCTTGCATCAGATTAAAAACAAGGCTTTAATGTATTCATAGGGAATAAGAGCATATAGTATTTATCCATGATGTAGAAATGAATGAAATTGTTTGTCACGCATGTGAATACTGTAATTTACAGTTTCACTTGAAAAACCATTTTAGTTTTTGAATTGTGCTGATTTAAACTGAATTGAACTCATTTAAAGACGAGCATTTAATTCATTTCGATATGCAAAACGTTGTTCCAAGTGGTATTAGCTGTTTTATTTCTTCCAAAGACCATTTTACCTCGAGATTGGGTGTAATCCTGGCCAGATTCATGCGCTGTCATGTTGGAAACCATAAAAGAGGTAACCGTGACGACGCGATATGTTTGATTTCATAGCATTTTATTAAGTTTATATAGTAATTCAAAAAATGTAGGAACCAAACTAATTACATCACTCTACTAGGATCTCACTCTCGTATGAGGACCAATTACGTTTGAAATGTACCGGAGACCTTATCAAAAACATAATATATTTACTTCTTGTTGTAAAGATATACACGAATGCTCGCTATCACTTGACTTTTCTACAGTTCCTTATTTACCTGCCCTCCATTTTTCTTCAGAATTTTATTCGATCGAATTCAATACCCATTGATTTATTTATATTTAAACTGGTACCTTCAGTTGACTTTTCTATTCACCGCTTAAAGAAAATTTTATTCTGATGCTGCGAGGGAGGAGGATAACCTTATTAAAATGTTTTTGGCCCCTCTTATTGCACACAGATACTTGAATAACGTGTTAAAATCAGTTTTAATGATAAAAAAGACCGGCATATTCGTTTTAATATAATTAAAATATTGGATTATATCGTGCAGCGGAGTGGTTTTTTTTGGGTCATCGTAGCGAAACTATAATTTGTCAAAGTCATGATACGGGTTTTCTGGCTCCGCATTAATGATTTTTCAGTCATGGGAACCTTCTCCCGAACATTTTGTGGACCAAAATACCTATTTTTTGTTTTAACCAAGTTTTTTCAATTATTTTCTCTATTTTTGATTCTTCCTCGCGAGTTTTTTGAATTGATTGATAAAGAAACATATTCTCTTCAGTGGTTAAATATGTGTTTATTAAAATGGCGTTACGTAACCTGGGAATCATTTAATTGTATGGCAAAAAATGAATGCTCAGAATTCGGCTGCGGTAAATTGTGATGCAAGAATTTCCAGAGTAATTTTAATTCAAGGTCAAATGGGACAGAATGTCCCAATGGAAAGAGCTACAAAGTGCCGAGGGGAGAGCTGTTGCTTGCGATAGGTGAGGTGAACAACAGGACGTGACGTTTGCAAGTGCTTTGTGGGTGTCCTCTTTGCTCCCCAGGTGTAAATAAAGAGAACTTTGGGAGTACTACAGGCTGTCAACTGGTATCGTCCTACTACATGAAAAATGCAGCTTCAACCAGACCGGAATTGCGTGTGTTTTATGGCACGTTGACTTCAATGGCCTCCGGAATAGGCGCAAAAAGAGGGTCCTACGCTCGAACTCTCTCGTCTTTGCGATTGTGTCACAGAGTGTCAAGACTTTCATTGACTAAATGGCAGCATGTCTCAAAAGAAAACCTTTAATTTGACCAAAACTCACTATTTAAACTGATTTACTAGTCAAGGAATCACTGATCTCCACAACATAAATTTATCCACACATCGTAGATGGAACTAATTGCGTAAAATTAGAAGAGTTAATAATACATGGAGTTTTAGTGAATCATAAAAACTGTAATCATTTTTAATTATTGTTGGCAATCTACCATTAAAGGTAAGTTTTGAATGGGCATATACCAAATAACAAAATATATCCTCACATTTGCAAGAAAAGCACACCCTGATTTCCTACACTACAACAAACTCTTATTCACTTCCGCATACAGCCTTCCTCCTTTCAATCCATCCAACATACACATTCTTGTCCTACCCTTTCCTTTCATTCCTTACGTTCTCCCTCCATCACAGTGATCAACATCCCATCGCCAATGGAAGTTATCTGCGTCCAGCCTTCCTTCCTCTTTTAGATCCCAGCCAAAAATCCCTCTTCCCACACCCTGCCAAGCACGTCTTCAGTTGTTTCCTGTCTGTCCATATCATCGTATTCATTCTCTTCCACACCCATATTTCAAAAGCCTGTAAAATTCGCTTATAGTCTTGATTAATTGGCCTGTTACTGTAAAGTTTTAACGAGTCTTTTCTTAGAATCCATACTCAACGTCTCTGTGATCAATTCCATCTTTCATGAGGAGTTTTCTACGTTACAAGTAATTCTTCTTCTTATGCCCAAACTTCTTTGACCATCTTTGTCATAAATACCACCAATGTGTATAAAATATTTGGTGTGCTCTAATTTTTTCCTCCTATTTTTACATATATTTTAGTCTTCCTCAACTTTGAAAAGGGTTTAACCTTTTTTTACATTGATTCTCATCCGAAAAACATCACACTTACTCTGTGCTCTCACGAAATCTTCCCTCATTTTTGCTACAAATCAGCCCGTAAAAACTCGTACCTCCATGTTTACCATAATACGCAAGTAGTACCACGGGCTTTCATCTATCCTCACGATTTCACTTTAATTCCAATTCCCTAAATGCCTTTTCCGCGCAACCAATTACGCCTGGATCTGAACTATGCTGTGTGCGTTTTCTTCTTTGTCCATGCCTCACCTTGTTGGCGTATTTACGAGATAGATCCTTTATGTGCCCTTTCAATCTCTATTTATTCTTCCCTGTGGCAATAATAGTTTTTCCTGGCATATTTTTGATAGTTTTCCCGAATTTTCACTCCTTCCTGGCAGTGTTTATCCTCCTTGGGTGGCCACCAAAATTCACCCCTTTCCTTTGTGAACTTTTTTAATCCTCACACTCTATTTTCCGCCACCCTTCTTTCGCTCTTTTAGTTTTCTGATCAAAAGTTATTTCTTACTACCACATCTCTTTGTACTTTCTTCTACCTGATTCTCTTTTTACTATCTTTCATTCCCTTCGCTTATCTATGTCGTTAATCTTTTCGTCTCCTATCCGTTGATATTGGGCAGTTTTAATATGAAGCCTCAATGATTTTGAAAATAATGTAACATCGTATGTAGAGAAAATGGTACCGATACATAGAAGGAGAACTGAATAAGAGAATGAAGTGGAGAGTGATGGAAGATAAAGGGAAAACTCCAAAAACCGAATAGGCAATTTCGTACCAAGAAGTAGACCGATTGCCATAGCCTAGGCAATAGCTACCTAGAGGAGAAGAACAGTTTGAAATGACAAATTGATAGGGATGAGAAACTCTGAAAGAAGAATACACGTATAAAATTAACAATTGAGACGAAAAAATTTGGTTTTAAAGAAGGCTGGCATGCATATTATAATTAAGAAAACTTGACGTTGTCTTACTCTCCCCTAGTAAAACTCTCTGGGATAAATAAGGCTTATATATAACTAATGCATTGCCACCGCACCTTTTAGGGTGCTAAGGATAAGGTGGGTCTAAAATTCGGCGTAGGAATGAAGTGGAAGAGGGTGGTGAATCATGCGAGGGTAGGCGAAGTGGCGGCCGTGAAATCCCACGATGGATGGCGCGTGAAGACCTTAGGACTCACCCACACTGGAGACGCCGGACGGCCGCGTGTGGCCCCATGGGGCGCGAAATCGGGGGCAAGGGAGGAATGAATGAGGCGGGGCGGGTCCGGCCTCTCCTTTGAACGCAGAATAAGGAATTTCAAGAATAAGAAGGAATAAAGGTGCCAGGTTGAATTGACGCTACATTCTGCGCCTTCTTTAGTGCCTCATGTTCCTCCAGCAAACCCCAGAGCATAGCACACAATGGGGTTTCAATATTTTTAATACCCTGCTAGCCACCGCTAGGGTGTGTTATTGCGGGTGAATGCACACCTGACTAATTTTGACCCGAATATTTTTAACTTATCCACAGTTGGACGTTATTTCGATCTTTATCACTCGTGGAAAAACATTAATGCTAAATCTATCTGTACTACACTTAATGTCTCTACTTTTAGGGACATGATCTCACCTACCGTTGAACGGTGGGGCTAATTATCCATTTTCAACGCCGTTGCTAAAGAGAATCCATCCAATATGAGTAAGATATTTAGTCTGTAATTTGACCTTCGCTCCATGAGTGATTCCCAGCCCAGCTCCTCTAATATTTTGGATACGCTACTCAGTTTATCACAACGTGTACAAATGTAGCTCCTCCAAGCTGCACGCGCTCTGATTTGGCAATCAATCCAATATCATGAAGATACCATATATGACTAGCAGCATATCCTAAATGAGACCTAACCAGCGAAGATAACATTTCTCTTTGACCTTTTCACCACATTCACACAGTACTCTTTCCATAAATTTTAATTTTTTGTTTGCTTGTCCACATATTCCCCGCATGTGTTTCACTCAGTTCTAGTGACTATGCCTAAGTATTTAATCGAATCTACACGTTCCATTTTGTTGTTCTGGATTTGGAGTGGGTCACAGATTTGTTTTCAATCCAGCATCATTCGGAACTCGTAGCTCTTTTATGGTTGCTAGCTCGAAATATTTCAATTGCTGGCTTCACGTCTTTAGTTTTCGGCGGATCCTCTCAAAATTTTTACCCATTTTACCCTGCCATGGTTACCTGAATTATATTATTTTTTTGCAAGTACTATTTTTCAGATGAGTACAATTATCGTACCTAATGAAGATTTCATAATTTATGTAGTCACGTCCATACATTCAGTCACTCTTTAAGATTCACTTTTATGAATAATTTATTCATTGTTATTTATTTATTTTCATCAATATTTATAGTAATGCATTTCCTTATATTCCAATCTTGTTTTTTTCTTGTGGCTGTTTTTTTCGGTTGATAACCGAATTTTTGTGGAATTTCTAAACGTAAAGGCTTATAATTTTAGCCATACTTCCTTGTTTCATCTTGTGCGAATCCTTCTATGACAGATCCACTCGCCATATCTACTCTTTCCACCTTTTTTTCGCCATTGCTTGGGGTTCCGTTTCCATTTAACCAGAACTAGTCGACTAACTCAAGTGTTTTATTCCATGATATTATTTCACAATTATTTTCATTTTTCTGGTGGGAGACCATTATCTTTGTTTTTATCGTTCATAGTTTAAGTTTTGGTTCGTCCTGTTAATGCAAAGACGTTGTATTGTCAAGTGTCTATCATGGGAAATACAATCTACAAAAAACATTAGTTGCTCAGTCAGCCAAGGGGTTGCAAGAATTGCTGAGTGAATTGGAGGTTCAATGCGATAGATATGGGATGAGAATTAATGTTCATAAACAAAGGTTATGAGATTTTCCAGAAAGAAAAAGGCTAAGCTAAACATTAAAATAGGAGGGGAAAAAATAGAGCAGGGAAAACAGTTTATGTATCTCGGAAGTGTTTTGGACCAGCACGGTCAAAGTAGTATGGACGTAAGGAAAAGAACAGCGTTAGGCGAAGAGGCTTTCACAAGTAGGAGGGAGTTAATGACGGGAACGATGAGTAGGGATGTTAAGAAAAGACTCGTAAATACTTTGTTATGGAGCGTAGCAATGTACGGCGTGGAAACGTGGTCACTGAAGGAGGAGGATAGACGTAGATTGGAGGCTTTAAAATGTGGGTGTGGAGAAGAATGGAGAAGGTGAAATGGACCGAAAGGAAAAAAAATGAGGAAGTACTGGAGATGGTGGGCGAGAACAGGGGTTTGTTGGGAGATATCCTATGGAGGCAGGAAAATGGATGAAAGGCGTATTGAGCGATAGTGGGATGAAAAAGGTAATAGAGGGTAAAATGTTAGGCAAACGAGTAAAGGGCAGGAACAGAATAGAGGTGTTGGACAAGACGATGAGAGGAAAGAAGTACACAGAGATGAAGAGGGACCTGATGTAGATGAGGTTGCTGGATTGGGTTTTGTTTAGAGTTACAAAATATTTATTTGATAGTTTAGCTCATTCAAAAACCTACCTTAACGGGTATATTACCTAATAATAATCTACAAGCATCATATTCTATATGAAACGAGGAAAATTAGCCCCGGATGAACCTCCGAAAAAATATATAGGCAGAGAATTGGAAAAATTTTGATATATTTTCTGAATATAGAAATCATTACTATACCGCGAAAGGAAATAACGAGAATGGGAAATCTTTTTGAGAGTTGACCTGACCATCGAAGTACCAATTTTACAAAAAAGGAGTCTATAATGTGGTAGTAGTCATGGAGCAGAAGGAAAAGTATGTTGTGTGCATATATGATATATTACGATAGTTGTATTCCTGTCCTTAATTTGATGACAGATGTAGATCGTATGAAATATGATGCCAAGCCTAAAGCTCATGTCCTTAGACTTAAAAATGCTTTTAAATTTGGAAAAAAATACATATGTTTACCTCTATTTGCCCTTTTTTCGAGGAAGTTCTCATGCTTCTCGGAACTTGATGCTTGCTTTTCTGATAGTGGTTGAAGTTTGGCTGAGACTTACATTTTTTATCACCGTCCTTAATCTTAAAATTTATTTACGGCTTGAATATCGTTGCGCGCATTAAAAACCAATTCCTTTTGGATCATTATCCCCATTAACGCAGCATGGGTCTCTATACTCTTCTTTACTGGTTTCGCATTTGCTTCCCTTTCATTCATTCACCGTTTATCGATCATATTAATCAGAATTTCCGCTCCATCACCTAAATAATATTTTCACTCTTCAGTAAACTCTTTGGAACGTCTCTGAATGTGAAAAAAATAATGCTTCCATACAACTTTTATGCATAAACATAACCTATACTTTCTTATGCAATACATTAGACCAATAATCTCTAAAATATGAACATAAATATTGCCAACGATAAAATAATAGTAGTTTTTGAATTGAACGCATGCAAAATTCTATATGCACGGTACATAAATAATAATAAGTACGGTCACAAATGTTGGAGCCATAGGTATTGGAGGAAAACTCATCCCATAGGAATCGAACCCGTGACCACAGGGTTACCATGCGATGGGTAAATTGTACCACCACCACCACCAAGGCTAGAAAATCTTTCAATTTCCGCATGCTATTTAATTTCAATGTATTATTTTAACTGTTTATTGGCTTTTAAGTTTCAAAATAGGCAAGGGTTTTGAGTCCTATGCGATATTACTATCAGCATAATTGGTACTATGGTATATTCAGAATGGATTTTAAAAATGGTTTTTAGATTCTACGTTTCGATATTTAAAATTTAAATTATTGAAACTTATTGCAATTTACCATGGTTGGTATCTGCACATTTCATTTCTAATTTCCAGAGCGAGAAGTGGGATATTTGTTTTAAATAATCTCCCGAGACCCAACCTCGTACCATGATCACGTAGTTGATTCGATTAATAATGTATATGCTCTAAATAACCGACCATAATATGACTCTTATCTATTGATCTACATTATTCTAGCTGCAGAAATAAGTACACGTCACCTGTTTTGGGGAATTAAATTAAGTGTACTATAGATTTCATTATATCTGTTCGATCCTATTGCATTAAAATCTCGAAGAAAAATCCAGCTTTATGTGAAAAATAAATGGTTTGTCAGCAAATTCATATTATTTAAAAAAATACATATTTAACAGTTTAGGAAATATTTAATCAGTTTTATTTCAGATGTAATTATTTTTATTATAGAAAAAATCAGGTCTAATATTACTAACTGGTTCTGATTTAAAATCATCCATCCATATAACCGTCATTGTAGTGTTATGTCCAAAATGAAACATCCCAAATTATTTTCATTAATTACCCTAAATATTCAGAAAAATATCTTAAATTTTAATCTGCATCTGCATGACGGGGATGTTGAGTAGGAAGGTTAAGACAAGACTCATATAAACTTTGATATGGACCGTAGCTATGTTCGGCGCGGAAACGTGGTCGTTGAAGCAGGAGGATAGATGTTGATTGGAGGCTTTTGAAATGTACGTGTGGAGAAGAATGGAGAAGGTGAAATGGACCGAAAGGAAAACAAATGAGAAAATACTAGGGGTGGTGGGCGAGGAGAGGGATTTGTTGGGAGAATCCTATGGAGGCAGGAAAAATAGATGAAGGGCGTATTGAGCGGTAGTGGAATGTTGAAGAAGGTAATAGAGGGGAGAATGTTAGGCAAACGAGTAAAGGGCAGGAACAGGAATGGGATGTTGGACGGGATGAAGGGTGGAAAGAAGTACAAAAAGATAAAGAGAGATCTGATGTAGAGTAGTTTGCTGATTGTGTTTTGTTTTGACTCACAAGATATTTACTTGGTAGTTATGTTCATCCACAAACCTTCCTTAACCGGTAGATTACCTTATAGTAATAGTGAGAGACAAGTATATTGAACGAAATACGCTGTTTCCTTTATGCACGATAGTATAAATCCAACGTATATAAACGCTGTTTTAATGTGGAAGGGAGATATTTGTAATAATTAGAATTTTAAGAGTGTTTTCGGAAAAAATATTCACTAAAAATTTTCTCAAGGTAACTGCTGGAAGCTGCAAGCCTAGTGTAAGAAATTATCTCAAAAATATTCTCTTCTACAACGTGTTTGCTGTACAACCTAAAGCCGTGCAGTTTTCTCAACGGAAATGAAATATAGACTCTGAATGCTTTAGGCTTATTTATAAATGATGCCTAGTTAGGGAATGTCTGTTCCTCATTTTGAATGATAAAATTAATCACCTTTGAACCTAGATTAACACTCTGGTACAAAATTGAGATTGTGAATGGGTCTAGGGACAATGATACAAAGAAGAATGATGAAATTTATCCACTTTTTATAATTTGCCTTTTATTTGGGAATTTATATTTTGGAATTGGCTTATGAACAAAGTTGTGCGATGCCGAAGCAAGAAAAAGTGCATTTTATTTAGTTTGAACCTTATTTTAATAAAAACCTCTGTAGAACTAACTTTTATTTAATATAATCGCAAAGATATGTAAATTGAATTTTACTCTTGACGTTTTTTATTATAAAAATAAAACCACTTTGTTTTTCCACATAAACTTTTTATTCTCACGACCCAGGTTTCGTTATAGCATAACATCATCAGGTATTTTATGGTAACATTATCAAGTTACGCCAGAAACTGTTTTATTGAATTTTACTCATTTTTATGTAGCTAGTGCAAGACTTAAATCTCATGTTGTAGAGTTTTCGAGAGCTTATTCCCTGCATCACGTTTTAAGACAGTCTAAGGACCTAGTCCCATATGATATATGAAACCTTAGGTTATTATGCTACCATTGCACATAATACCGATGGTATGGTATAATATATAGATATACAAGTATATCGAGTACAAGTAAAGACTACCATTCAAGCTCCTTCTCCCGCCTCCTTGCCACATAAACTTTAGTGCCCGGGATCTTATTCCCGAGGAAGTTTCCCTCGGTGATATGAATGAATCTTGTATCGTGGTCAATATTTAATAATTCTCCTTCTCCTAATATCTTCATCGCCCGATAAATTATCAGATCTATTTACTTGTCGAAAGAATAAATTTGAACTTAAGAATTAAATGTTATTCCCTTCTATTTAAGTTTTATTTCTTTATTTTTATCCGAACATTTTAACTCACTTAAGTAAGGTTTGAATGGTTTTTAAGCGGTTTTATCATGAAATTTAGTAGAAAACTTTTACGGACGCTCAGATAGACGTAGTCGAATATGGTTTTTAAGTTGGAGCATTCAGATTGTCTTCAAAAATACAATTGCGCAACTTAATGTCGCACGAGGTCATTCCTTTTATGTTTCAGTTTGTTCTGGCAAGATATCCACCGTTCCCTTCGGTGCCATCCTCCTTCCGGCCCCTTATAATCATTTCAGTCATTCACTTGCCCGATCAGTCGCTCCCTCGCTGTTATAGTGTCCTCCCATTCAAGCTCCAAATCCTCGTCTCCACTTCTCCTTCCCTTCTTCTGCTTTCGATTCCTCCCTCACCCTTCCGAACCCAGGTCGCTCCCTCCCTTCTTTCCCCCCATTTCATTGCCTTTATCTTCTGCCTCGAGATGAGGTTTCTGTCCGTTTACTTTGAAGAAAACTTCGATAGCTAGGAGAGCGGGCTTTTGGAGGAGGGGGTTGATGGAGGCATAGTAAGAGTTCGGAGGCTTTTGGTGGCTCCGAAGCGAAGGGGGCTTAACCCATTGCTCACCCACCTCCTCCTCTGTCCTGCTTACGATCCCACCCTCCTTGCCTTATAAACTTTAGTACCCGGGATCTTATCCCCGAAGAAGTTTCCCACGATGACTTTGTGAATGAATCTTGTATCGCTGTCAATATTTAATAATTCTCCTTCTCCCTGCCCCTACACCACCCGAAAAATCAGCCACCTTTCCCTTCGAAGGGTATACACAGCTTCGATCCGAAATATATGAAAAAAAGAAGTATGAAGTGTTTCACGCTTCTGAGTAAATAACAGTCTTAACGCTCATGGAAGTTTTGCTGCTCGCTCCATCTCAAGATTTTGAATTTTTTCGCTTGTCTTTGGCGTTCATTTAACCTGATTTCCTATTGAGAATCATTCATAAGGACTTTTCATTCACTCATCCTGATGCTCCGATATTTCCTCAACTAAGAAGTTGGGGACCTAAAGATATTCAATTTTATTTTCTCTTTGGAACCTTCTAAATTGAGAAAAGTGGGGGTTCTGTGGTTGTTCTAACATTATTTTATTTTCCCATCTTGATAAATGAGTTAATGCGCCTCTTTTCAAGGCGGAGGTTCACATAGATTTATGTCTTGCATAAAAACATATAAAAATAATGATTTTTTT
Organism: Hetaerina titia; assembly: GCA_037158775.1. NCBI lineage: Eukaryota > Metazoa > Arthropoda > Insecta > Odonata > Calopterygidae > Hetaerina > Hetaerina titia. The sequence continues at coordinate 83,698,797 of CM073778.1, forward strand.
GTCTCATAAAAATGGTTGATAGCCCTCTTGTTGGGAAACGCATTCCATTCTCAGAAAAATCAAATTATATTTTCCTTACAGAAAGCGGTATCGTAATGCCTATTCCATTTAGATCTTAGATAATAATTTATATGATTGTATTACAAGCTAGTATGTTATCTTCAACTTTTTCGACCCTTTAGTTCAAATAATTTACATGAGTGAATGCATATCGGTTTTTATCTTGCTCTAAAATATTTATTTTAATAATAAGAATAATAAAGATTTTAATAATTAAGATGTAACTAAGGTAGTGAAGGAAATCGGTTTTGGAAAATATCTTTTTGCAAATTTGAATAAGCAAAATCTAAGGTAAAATCGTTCAATATATATATATATATATATATATATATATATATATATATATCGATGATGCGGAAGTACTCACGAGAGCAATATAACTTTTGGACGACACAATATAACACAGAATAAAACAGATAACACGTAAAAGGACACTCACACTGTAGATAATTTGAGCTTTCGGCCTACTCCGAGGCCTTCTTCAGGTCAGACTAGCAGTATTTTGTGTTATATTGTGCCGTCCAAAAGTGATATATACTTACATATATTTTTTTAAGGTAATCTACCGGTTAAGGTAGGTTTTTGGATGGACCCAACTATCAAATAAACATTTTGTGACTCCCAACCCAGCAAACTAATCTATATCAGGTCCCTCTTCATCTCGGTGTACTTCTTTCCTCCCTTCATCTCGTCCAACATCCCTATCCTGTTCCTGCCCTTTCCTCGCTTGCCCAACATTCTCCCCTCTATTACCCTCTTCAACATTCCACTACCGCTCAATACGCCTTTCATCCATTTTTCCTGCCTCCATAGGATTTCTCTCAACAAACCCCTCTCCTCCCCCACCATTTCTAGTACTTCCTCATTTGTTTTCCTATAATATATATACAATACACAATATATACACAAATACATACATATACACAATATATACAAATATATATATATATATATATATATATATATATATATATATATATATATATATATATATTTGTGTGTGTGTGTGGGTGGGTGGGTGGGTCGCGGTAGTGCATGGGGTAGAGGGTTGGATTACTGTGAACCGGAGGGTCCCGGGTTCGATTCCCGGGCGAGGCACTCTGGGCACCTGCAGATCTATCCAAGCTATGTGATTTTTCGGGTACCAGATCTTCCTGGGAAACTAAGACCAGCACAATTTCACACGCCGTCGGGCTTAGTACTCGGTGAACTATATTATTCCAAATAGAACATTATAGTAAAGCTTCGATTTAATATTGAGCGATAGAAAATTATGATTTAGATTCCCCAATATCTATATATTGATGTTTGGAATATTCTATAAAAAGTATATCAAAATTTTCGAAAACACTAGTCACAGACACATATCTCATTGTCATAAAAATTGGGCCAGCGAAGAATAAAAGCATTTGAAACATGGTGCTGGAGAAGAATGCTCAAGATAGGCGGGGAGGTAAAGTGAGGAACGAGGAAGTATATAGATTTGCAAAACAGGAAAGGAACATATGGAGAACTCTACGTCAAAGAAGAAATATATAGATTGGACGGACCTTGAAGCGAAATGAATTGGGTAGAATCATTAAATAAGGGAATGTCGAATAGAAAATTCCGCGAGGTAGACCAAGAGTTAAGGACATATGACAATTTATGGGAGAGGTAAAACTTCAAAGCTATCGGGATGGTGAGGGAGTCAACACGAAATAGAAGAGAATTGAGGACTGCGGTAAGTCAATCCAAGGATGGCAATATTCATGGAGATAACGTGTTGGGATATATAATGTGGTGATTTTCCGTTCGTTTCCTCAAAATTATTTAGAACGTTACATCACCAATGGAGTGGTAGCCCCCCGGGTTCACACGATTTTGCATCCACCCCACAGATAAACAGACGCTGGCCGGATTGCATTCTAGTGGCTCATACCTTATGGCCTATCTGGTGGCATGGGTGAAGGAGTAAGTTTCATCCTCCCGCCGGGACAGCTATATGGGCCTGCTTACGAACAAGCCTATCCCTCATTTCATGGCAGGGCAGAAAGAAATACGATTTGAAAAATGTGATGTCCTGGATACCCCAGATTACTTCAATTTAATGAGAGCTGTAAATTTATGGATAATCGCTAGCTCCAGAGGTAATGAAGTTTAACGATGACAAAATGAATGAGTTTGCCACTCCTAGCGGCTCATTATTAAGTGAACCCCAGTCCTACTAATTGGAACAGTACTCGAACTCCTCACTATCGTTTTGAGTAGTCTGCGTCATGGATTAAATAAGCCATGTTTTATCGCGAGTGATAAGAAAAAAAGGACCAAAGACTGAAACAGGAAAATGACAGCAATAGTATTGTTAATAGTTAAATGTCTCTCTGCAGTCTAACCCGAGAACCACCTCTGCAAGAGTATTGTTATTCCTACTATTAGCTAAAGTGCGATTATCCAACGAAAGTCAATTTATTAAACTTTCCTTATAATTGAGTTCAAGAAATCACCTCATGCTATAAGTAGCAGAGTGAAACACCTTATTTATGCTAACAATTCGGAGTAATCAGAAAATATAATATTTGGTGGAGAGTTGACATCACTCAACTTTTAATATTACTGCGAGGATTTTTGTTTGCGCAGTTTAATGTTTTTTTCCATGGTAGACAATCAATCTTAATGCATCATCATGCCAGAAGTTGCTTGATGTTGAAAAAATACTAAATTTAATCTTATATTTATGTTAATACCTCTTCAGGATGTTCATATGTTCTATTACACATGTATTAATGTTTCTACTCTTTTCTCAATTATAATGCTTGTATAAGAACTGATAGCATGGAATGGATAGAAATGTTTTCAATTGACCCATTCATATTAAGACTAGGGTATTGCTGTTTTGTTTTGAATTCAACACTATATTTAGAGTGCTCCAGTATGACGTTTTCATTATTTGTTTTTTTTTATTTTTAGATCGAATAAAACAGAGCTGAAAATTAAAATTTATGTTTAAAGCAAAGAAAAGGAAGGGAGATCATATTAGGCATAGGATTTCTTGCTAAGTTGTCTCTTTATTTTCTTGGAAGAACTGGAGTAAATGAATAGACTTGGCCTATTGACGACAAAATAAAGTGACAAATGTAATCGATTCATTTTCCACAGCATGAAAGCCAATGTCATTAACTATTTTCATTTCATTCGAGTTTATGAAATTTCCCGCGTGTTCTTCGGCAGTTATTTCATTCGCTTGCTGAATTCTTTACTCGAGGAATTGTTGTCACAGGATCTATATGGACTTGTTGTTTTCGGTCTTAATATCCGTTTTCTCTGACTGAGGCCACATCCACTCCTCGTCTTGGCACACCCTCACCACCGCCCGGAGACGGGTCCGTGTCATTCGACTGCCCTTTTTCGTCTCAGAAGTTCTTAGCTTGTCGCTGAGATTTCTATTTTGAGCTGACACAGCTGATCCGATATTGGATGAACGATATTCACAATTGAATAAATAAATGAGAAGTAAGCGTCATTATAGGAGGGATGCTACACGGCTTTCATTTCTCACTGACATTCCGCGCATAACTAAATTAAAGTCAGAATTTTCCAGCATGACACTTGACAAGTAGCAGATCCTCTGAATAAGTTATAAGATAATGTACCATGAAAAAATTTTGTGCTCAACTCTACCAGCTTTACCGTGCAAGCTTTACATTCTCAAGTGATGATCCCTAATTTAGGTAACACTGATCGCTTGTTAATGAAAAGGTGTGGAAAATAGTCGCTCGCTAATAATCCAATATTTCTGAAGAATAGTTATGAAAAAAGTAAAGGAGCATTATTTCCTTCAGTTAATCCATTGTAATATTTTGGCCCAGTTATTACTGATAAATAGTCTTAATTCAGTCCAACAGCCTGTAAATTTAGCAGTTTGGCTATTCCAAAAATTGTTTACACAAAGTCTAGTCAATCAATGATAGAGAAGGGATTCGATTATCCATTTGAACTACGCGTATACACGTCGACCGCAACTTAAAGTGGCCTTCTTTATCATTTAGTCAGCGTTGTATCCGAGTGGAGGGCATTGAATATAGAGAATTTCGGAGGGGACTTCTGAACCGGTAATCAATCCACCCACATACAGAGATGACGGAGAAAGCAACATGGCTTTGGCCCTGCTCTCCTCCTGTGCAGTGGTGACTGTGTAATCTCTCTTCCTCCCCTTTCGCCTTCCGCCCTTAATTCCTTCAATCCCCCTATCCACCCTCACCTCCCCTCCCCCCACTTTCTCCATCTCCCACGGTATCCTTCCCTTAAGTCGGTCTCTGTGACGTGCCACCGACACCGGTCGCCTCAATTTCCGCCACGCCGCACCCCCGTCCCCCCCGCTTCACTCCCTTCTCCCCCTCAGCCCATTTCATCCCTCCCTACTCGCACCGCCCTTCAAACTTTGTCCTCGGGAGAGTGGATGGAGCGAGAGGGGGAGGGGCCAGTGGGAGGCGGCTCGAAGGTCGGTTTGCAATCGTGGTGGGGCTTTGGGGAGGAGGAGGTGAGGTGGGAGGGCGGGGCATTTTGAAGGGAGCATAAAGACGGAAGATGGGAAGAATCTCTCTCCCTCTCGCCTACTCGGGGACGAAACCGAGTGACAAGGCGAAACTCAAGTTGGAGGGTGGAAGTGGAAAATAATACTCGTCCCGAGAGTTTGTTTCCCCGTTTTGTGCGCACGAGAATGATTGTCGGTAAACACCCGTCCCTTTTCGCCTACTACCTCTTACAAAGTTTTCGTAAATTATTTTACACTATTTTTAACGTCGTTAAAAGTTATTATTTTTCTCGGTCCATCACTCAAATATGTACGTTATCAATCACTTCCTAGGGTTGTATTGGACTTCAAAAGTGTCGTGTTCCCCATCAGTCTCTTGTTTTCTACTTAGCTATTATGATAACTCGTCACTTATTTCTCGTGGATCGCCTTGGGAGTTTCTTTTAAGTTTCTGGCTTCAATTGTTGCTTCCATAAACGTGTACGGAAAATTATGGTTCATCAGAATGCGTAAAATGATTTTCATCATTTTTTATACTCCACCTCCACCGTCCTCACCAAAATTATACTTAGCCATAAAACTATATAATAAATATTTCTCTAAAGAAATTATTCGATCTTCAGGAAATCTTTTCACTTAATTTTCATTGAAAATGTATCAAATTACATTTCCTACCGCTTTTACCATATTTTTATTATGACTAGATTCCTTGTGAAATAATATAGACCGATATGTGTGTTTATATATGATAGTAGTTCTAGGGGAGGTAGGCGACAGCTGACATCGTTTGCACCATTTGGCAGGAAAGGATGAAGGGTGGAGAAAAGTCCGCATTAGCCTACTCTCAACAAAAGGCGTCAGGGGGTACTTAGCTACTAGCTATGTGAGTGTCTTTTCTCTGTGTTTCTGTGTGTAAATATTTTAATCAATTTTTTATACATTGGTGTTATCGCTGAAGAGCGTTAAGCATATATATATATATATATATATATATATATATATATATATATATATAGATGATTTATTCGAAGTAACATGGAAGTGTTCAATAAAAAAATAAAGCCTAACCAATGTTCTACTAAGGAAGACCGACATTGATTCCCTCAGACATTTTCACTTATTCCTTTTGTTTACTTTAAGCTTGCGTTACCTAAGAGTAAAAGTATTAAAATAGATAACATTTAAACTGTAAATGCTCGATATTAACAAATTTCTCTTGCGTGAATGAATCCTATCAATCCCTGCGTGCTCAAAATACGAGGAAATATAATTAGTAGGAAACTGGCAATGACACCTATGTTCATAGTCATATCTAAATTTAAAACTAAATGGGGTGAATGGCCCTCTTCAGTTTAATTCATGTAATTTTAAAATCATTTATTCATGACAAGTTTCCAAGCCATCTATTACAGTATTATATAAATCTTCTAAACTCGGATAATGATGGTATTATGCGATGATAATAATCACGGGAGATACGCTGTAGCAACGACTCTTTCTCTTCATAATCCAGCAATAATGTTTTAGAGTAAGCGCTGTCTACTGCTTCATATTACAGATAAATATGGTGAGTAGTTGTGTAATAGCGCACTTATCTAATTTCTATACAGGTGTCTGCCCCTAATTTGGGGGAAAATCATTAATAGAAAATACTATATACGCTTTATATGCCGAGGAAAACTTTTGGTTACCAAGGCTTTTGCTCATTGTCAGATATTTAATCCATAATACTGGATGGACATGATAGAATTAGACATGTTAAGGTTTATAACTTTTTTACGGTTAGGGAGCTTTTCCATTATTATTAGATTAAGAACCCAATGTATTTTGTACATAATGTATTAAATAAAGAAACGATTGAATATCGCTTTTCCATATATTTGACTTTCGTCATCAATTTTTTGGCAATCAACAAGTCTCATGTTTGCTGCAGCAATTGTATTTAACGCTGTGAAATATCTATTCACCTTCCTGATATCGCATAAAATAGGTAGACACATGCATATTCAGCGGAAAACACGATCTTTCCTTGGAGGTCCTTTGATATTCATTTCTTATCAAAAAAACATTTTCTTTTGAATCAATAAGATTTGGCAAGCAGAACTAAAGGGAAAGTAAAATATGGTGTCGAAAACCTTTCACTTTAAATGAAACTATTTATTAAACATCTTTATCTATAACGCTTCATCTTATAGAAGTACATATGCATGGATGTGTAAATTTATCGTCTCCTTCTTTCACTTAATTTTAACTGCCCGACGTAGGTTAGTGGAATCATCTTCTTCGGGTTTCTACGCATATGCATTTGAATTCCAATGAAGGTCAAATCGATAAGGCAAACTTATTTGTTAGTGAAATGTTATCATTGAATTCTCATAATAATGCCAACTTATTACAATTTATGAATGAAAACTTCTAAAACCTCGTTCGCTAAATCGTAGCGAAAGTAGTAAAACTTTCCATGGCCGATAGGAATTACTCCATTGACTGCATGGCGTTTTTCTAAAAACTATCTCACTTCCTGCTTAGGAAAAATATTTCAATATGGACAATTATGTTCCACTTTTGATAGATGTTGATTTACATAAAAATATTTGCAATAGAAGTTACAAAGTATCCAAATTTCATCTAAATTATGCAAATTACGTTAGTTACTGGACTAACCATTTTTCACGAATAAAAAAATGAAAAAAATTCATTTGCTCCGGGAAAAACAATCCCATACGAGTGTATTCAGGATACCAGGACCGATTTGCAAAGATTTATTTATTTAGTCTAAATCCTCTCTTTTACGTACACTGTAGAATTACTCCATGGTGTCAAATGGTGAACATGCACGGAGAATTTTTACCAGTTACAGGATTGAGAATGGTTTGCTGGTGAGGCCGAGTTAATCTTTTATGAAATTGCGGTGCTAAGTTAAAAATATCCAGCAAATCGTAGTTGGTTACATGGAAATAATAAATATCAGAGAGCGAGAGGGAGCTCTCGTAGAGATGGGTTTTTGGTTGCGAGAAATCCTTTAGAAAGAGCGTGGAAAAAGATAAAAATATCCGGGAATCATTCATGTTTCTTGCCCTCCTAGCTAACAATGCCCCTTTTCATACGCTCATGCGGCCGCATAAAAATCCCGCCGCAGTCAAGAGCTGGTAGACAAATGTCGCGGGTAAGGGCCGACCTCTTCCTCCTCCGCTCCCAGACAGCACCTGCATTATCCTAACTGGGAGTGAAAACGCGGGCAACACAAAGAAATAGCGAGTCCGAGGGAAAAACTCATTGTTCCCTTTGATCAGGCAAAGGAATTTCGTCCGCTCTTTTCCACCGCCAAAAGACTTTGCTTCAAATCTCCCACCCAGACCGCCCCTCATGCCGAGCCGCTGAGTTATTTCGCCTGGTCGTTGGCCGCTCACTGGATATAGCGACTTGGGCGCCATACATCCTCCCGCGTGTGTGTTACTGCACAAAAAGGAAGCCGGCAAAGAGTGACCTCACTCCATTGGAGCTCCAACTGTGTAGATATTAAAGAAATGGTGGAAGAATTGAGGTTGGCTCTTCATTCTTTCACTGTATACCCTTCCCAGTATTTGAAGCCTCTGGTTGTGGGGCATTGGAATTTATTGAGCCTATGGAGCCGTGGTGGGTGATTGGAAGATAACCTCTGTGTATTTGTGGGTGTATATGTGTGCGTATAGTGTGTGTATATATATCGATGATCTAGAAGTACTCACGAGTGCAATATAATATTTGGACGGCAGAATGGAACACAAAATAAAATAGACAACACGTAAGAGGACACTCAGATTGTAGATTTTTGGAGCTTTCGGCCCTCTCTGAGGCCTTTTTCAGGTATATATATGCATAATTATATATGTCAATATACGTATATGTATATATATATATATATATATGATTAAAAAATGTATATGTAATAATATATGTACGTTTATTATATATTTGTTCGTGTGTGTTTTTGTGTGGGCACATATTTATTTATTAAATATTTATTTTAGCCATCTTAGCCAATGATTCCTTAGCTAAGGAAAGCATTACGTTAGCTTGGCTTATGATTGCAATAAAATTGGACTTGATATTTTTATTTTCGAAGTGTTGATGGAGGCTGTTATGTGGAATATGCTTGCATAATCAATTTTACAACTTTGCTAAGCTTGAAGCAAAATACTGACAGCCTAATCGAAAAGAGAAAAGATTTTCGTTGCCCATTTTATTGAACTTGACTGAACGGCTTGGTATTTAGCAATGCCACAAGAGGGAAAAATTTTCTTTCAGAAATCTCTTCTGGAGTGAAATTGCGTGTGTATTCACGTTCATCTTGACAATCCTCTAGGGTGTATATTTTCTTTTACGGCAAAGTGAATGTTTAGAATTATTACCCATTACCAAACTGCATTCAGGAGGTGGGGTTTATATTAATGTTGAATATATTACTATAAAATTTGTATTTATAGTACGATCGCCTTGCAATCATTTATGTATGAAATATAATTGGACATGATGAAACATTAAATTGAAAAACAAATTGTAGCTCTAGAAGTGAGGTATCATTTTAAATTGAACGCTTCCGCTTAGTATATATGAAATAAATATATACAAAAATATTATTGAATCTAAATATTCCATTAGATCATAAATGACTGAGAAGTAGGGAAAAATGTCCATCCGAACAAACAAGGTTGGAATTAACATCGTGATTAAGTGTAAGGTAGTGCTGGCGACATTAAAAAAGAAATACTAAAATATTTTTTGCATCCCAATTTAAGAATCAGATCCCAGAGTATGATGTGGTCCAAATCCATATCATGATTCTGCGAAGAAGCAGAAATTAGGGCTTTGCATCATCCAGCGCTACACCAGATCTTCCCTCTTTCGAAAATTCGGAGAAAGGATTAATTGGGCACAACACTGCAGATATACCATTTGTAAGAGTCCCTAAATATAAAAAATTAATATTTCATAATATATGGTTAAATTAAGATTACATTGAACACAGACAATATATATTAATAGACTACAAAGACACAACCTAACACTTCACAATGCACTAAACTATTCTTTAGTACTGAACACCTTCTATCTGCAATTAATTTAATTTGCCTTACCTAAGCTTTCCTTTACCTATCTTGCCTAACTATAGTTTTCCCCTACTCGCAAGTTTCAATGGTTCGTGACAAATCAAAAGGCTCTGCATCCACCGTTTCTTTCTCCTTCCTTTATCTTCAATCAATTCCCTATCCTTCTCAGGATGCCTAGCAATGCGATATTTTTCCTTTAATCCTATTTTATCTTTTTCACCTCTCTCTCTCCACCCATACCTCAGAAGTCTCCAATCCGTGTCTATCATTTCACTACGACGATCAAGTCTTAGTGCCGTAGGAAGCCACCTCAATCTCCAGGGCCAATGAGTCCCACGCGGTAAAGGCCGCCAAGAAATAGCTGTTGTAAACAGCCATAACTCTAAAATAAATCTGACATCAACCATCCGCCGAATGCAGATTAAAACTCACATGGGATCAAACCCTACATTACGATAAGATCATAAACTCACGCTTCTCACTCTTAATTAACCATTGACTTAATCCATTATCGTATAATACTCTGTATTCCTTGATGAGCTTTTTTCGTGCGAGTCTGGTCGATGGATTAACTATTTGGCCTGCTGGTAACGCTCTTTCAACGAATTTATTGGGTAAAGCCACGTAATCTGTGACTTCATTAGTCATTTACAATAAAAAACAGGGTTCATATAGGAAACCATCATCTAATGAGTAAATTGATATTGGTGAACCATTCAGCGGACTTGAAACTTCACATGGTATATCTTTGGCTAAAATTTCCCGGATCAAAAACTTCAATTTTCTGATGTTGTGTTTAAGTGAAGTGGTTCTTCCTTTTTAGCCTGGAAGTTTTTTAGGAGCTGTAACTCGCCTATCTAATTTTTAGAACGTAATTAAGGAGTATTTCGTATTACCACTGCCCACAGCGGGAGTTTTCGCTAAGTGAATAATGACGACAGCCATACTACGTTTATATCCAATCACATTGCATAATAGATAGATAGATTGAGGTCTTTATTTGGGCGAAATTGTGACCTAATGATTCCTCATTTCATTCTTAAGTGTTGGATAGAATAAACGCCACCATATTATATTAACGAGGCTTAAAAAATGAATGATCAATGTGGAACACGTCTTCAAAAGAATAAAGGCGAACGTAAATATACGAAAGAATAGAATCCAAAGTCTAATTATGACCGAGAAATGGGCATTTAACGGTCTGGACAAACTTATTGACATATAGACCGCTTTTGAGGAATTGTAGGAATAATAGGAGATAAGCTCACTGGAGGAAAACCCGGAGGCGTGTAAAATAGGAAAGGATTAATCCTAATCGATGATCCTTCCTAGTGAAAGACTAATCAATGAAAATGGCATAATACACTCGTCATTCTCCATGATCGTATCCTGTCTTAACTTAACCCTAAATGTTGCTCTCTCGCTTGGTATGTGAATAAAAATGTTAAAAATTATTGGTTCTTTTTTCATAGAAGTTCTCACTACGAGAAAATGCATTTAGCTAGACGTTCAATAGCTTAAGAGCAACGGTAGGAACTATATATTTATAAAGGGAAGTGAAGTGAAAACTGAACACCGGCCATAAGACAGTCCGCGCGAAAGGTGGCAGCACTGTTGTTACGTAGCGATACTACCATCGCTGTACTAGGAGAACTGCATAGTAACAACTCATAGACGAAAGTTTGTAATGGTTTAGTAATAGCATTAAAAATTTGTAAATATATAATTTAACCAGGAATATTTTGATAAAAAATCAGCGGGAAAAGTTGTAGATATTGCAACTTAAAGAATAGCATTCAAACTGTGCGAATAAATACGATTTGAAAATACGAACATTATCAACACACGGATCTCTTATCAAGACATTATAGTGTCACCAGATTATATTTTGCAAGTAAATAAAAATTGAGGTCTAACAACTGCTCGTCATTAGACTATTTCAAAATGTCGTCTGCCAATACTAATTCCGCTTAAATACTTCAACAATTATTCAACCTCCTACTACGACCTGATCCGAGATAAGATACTGAATGAGACTTTAGCGAGCCCATATAATTTTTCGCGTGAGGCTGCATTTTAAGGGCGGTCGTTATCGAAAATGGGTATCCGTCCTAAATACGTACGCCACACGCGGCCGAAGGAAACGAGATAATTTCTAAGGAAAAAGAGATGTCGATTTGGCAAAGTATGCCAGCCGGCAACAGCAATCTCCTGACACTATAATGCCCCATTATTTCCCCTATTAACGGCTTCATCAACAGCAGATTTCCTAGTGCCAACCTACGCCTCCCCCTCCCGTGCCACCAGGACCGATATCCTTCCTCCCCAACCGCGAATCAAAACCCGCGCCATGAAGACGCTCGCCTCGGCTTCCCATTGTCTCACGAAGCGGCTTTTGCCCGGTTCCTATTGTGTTTCCTCGCCACCGCCTCTCGACCCACCGCGCTACTACACATACCTCCCCTCCGTCCCCGTCACACCAGTGATGCTCTCACTTCTTTGACCCCTTCCTCCGACCGCCCAGCAATCCAGGAGAAATGACGGGCCTTGTTGCTACCGAGAGGGCATCTTCTTTCTTCGAGCGGATGACAAAAGGGGCTTATAACAGCCAGTTTAACTCTCCGGCGAGGCGCGATCTGTGAACAGAGCGCTGTAACGGCCCCGAAACACGTTGACGACGCCCTCGCTCTCTCGAAATAAAGGGAAGGGAGGCTATGTTTCAATACCGACCGTAAAGACACCGTTTTGGGAAAATGAGCACCTGCCTCGCGGGCATGAAAATATTGAGGGCGAATACAAAGCGAAGCGCCGGGAAGGAAAAATAATTTGGAAAACTGAGAGCAGAGTCGAGAGGGGGACGTACGGGGTCTCAGAAATCGAATGCCTCATCTGCCATGCACCAAATAATTAATCTAAACCAATTAATTTTTATCCCACATCTTAGAATGAGTATCGACTTTTTTATGTTAAACTTGGTATAACTCTCTCTATTTCTGTATATTCCCATATGATTACCGAAACAAAAACCCTAATTAAAATGAAACTGTTTTCTTTAGTCAACAAGTCACCATAAAGCCAGCAATTTTTTAAAGTCATAAATACAATTCAGTTTGATGTCATCTCATAAATACATGGCAGTACTCTGGAAAAAAATTTCGTTTTGAAAATGATGGAGAATTATACCAAAATATTTCGATAGAAGAACAATGTGGGCTAGAAATATAATTTCAATCAGCCGTTATTTTGTACCTATTGGAGGCATCCTATTCTCTTCCTCTACCATTGTAACACATTCAAAATTTTGAAAAAGAGAGAGTGAGTTATGTTATCGTCCGAAAGCTAATATAATGTTTGGGAAGCTTTTTATGCATCCATACCTCTGAGGACAAAAGGGTAGCGAAATTATTTAATGGAGTGCAGATATCTTCGGATACATATTTCACAGCCTGTCAGAACTTGTTGGAATTATATTTCATCGTTATGGTTTCTCACTACATTAAAAAATCCACGAAAACCTATGCCAGCGTTTTCGTAGCATATCCATTCTTGGTCCTGCGGGGATTGGTTCTTGGATGATAATGATAGGTGAAGCATGCGGAAACTTTTTCCAATAGATATTTACCTACACACTTCCCGGTAACCCACTGCAAGGGAGTATTGAAAAGTTTGTTAGGACACCAACCATTGAGGCACACACTAGCCCCTGCACCACGTCAAGGTTGTAATCCATTGGCTGGTGGTTTTTGGTCAATCCTTGCTTCTAATTCGTAGGTCTGTACCACACCTCCATCTTCCTCCTCACCCAACCGTTCAAACCGTTGCGTTCCAAACCCCTGTCACTATCAAATTTCTCCTAGGCACTCCAGCAATTATTCCCTCTAATACATCGTTAATCACGCTTATATCTTCCTTTTTATTATATCGTATTGGCATTTCCGTAGATACACCTTAAACCCTCCATGAATTTATACTCACCTAATCTGTGTTTACCAGTTTGTCTTAACTTTTCGTTCAATTCTATAACCGCCTTATGCTGGTTTTCTTCCTCTCCGTTATCTATTACTCTATATCTATTGCTTCATCAATCATCTTTCATCAATCATCCGCGAAATGATTTTATATCTATAAATATAAATTTTTATCCTTTTTACCCGCAGTTATGTCACATTTGTGATCTTTTCTGCCGTATGTATTCCAAATTTGTCGAGTACGCTGTATTTCGTGTCTACTATTAAACAACTTGTTCTCAGCGAGTCTCGTATGGTATTTTTTATAAGAATCAAGATTGTTACCGGGTTTTTCTAAGAAATAGTTTTTCAATCAAATGGACGGCAGATTTAAGTCACCGACAACTATAAATATAGTGTTTCTACGCTGGTTTAATGGTGTGGTCATTAAGTCAGTAAGCCTTGAGGAGACGTCAAGTAACCTACACTCTGTGATTGTTATTCCTTTTGTGTTGGTGATTTTGCATTCAGAATGGTAGCCATTGAGTTTTGAATTATATATTTTGAATATTATTTCACAAGTCAATACGAATTGTCTTGTCAACAGATGATGAAACCTTTTAGGAAAACCTCACCGTCTGTTGCATCTTCTGTGAGCCTAATATCTCGAGTATATATATATATATATATATATATATATATATATATATATATATAAAGATAGGATATATATAAAGAAAGAGTTCTGTTCCTAATTCCTCTTGAGAAAGGTGGTTGTACCACCGAAAATTCGAGAACTAGTGAGTCTCTCTTTTGTGTGTTTTGGTTTCTGTGTTTGCTGTGACTATTTAGTGAGTTTCATTGTGCACGTTCGTGGCTTTTCCATATATATATATATATATATATATATATATATATATATATATATATATATATGTATATATATATATATATATATATATATATATATATATATATTATTAGGTAATCTACCGGTTAAGGTAACAATAATATACAAATAAACATTTTGACTCCCCACCTAGCAAACTAATCTATATCAGGTCCCTCTTCATCTCGGTGTACTTCTTTCCTCCCTTCATCCCGTCCAACATCCCTATCCTGTTCCTACCCTTACCTCGCTTGCCCAACATTCTCCCCTCTATTACCCTTTTCAACATTCCACTACCGCTCAATACGCCTTTCATCCATTTTTCCTGCCTCCATAGGATTTCTCTCAACAAACCCCTCTCCTCACCCACCATTTCCAGTACTTCCTCATTTGTTTTCCTCTCGGTCCATTTCACCTTCTCCATTCTTCTCCACACCCACATTTCAAAAGCATCAAATCTACGTCTATACTCCTGCTTCAGTAACCACGTTTCCGCGCCGTACATGGCTACGCTCCATATCAGAGTTTTTACGAGTCTTGTCTTAACATCCCTACTCAACGTCCCCGTCATCAACTCCCTCCTCCTTGAGAAAGCCTCCTTGCCTAGCGCAATTCTTCTCCTTACGTCCCTACCACTTTGACAGTGTTGGTCCAAAACACTTCCGAGATATGTAAACTGTTCTACCTGCTCTATTTTTTCCCCGCCTATTTTAATATTTAGCTTAGCCTTTTTCTTCCTGGAAAATCGCATAACCTTTGTTTTATTAATATTTATTCTCATCCCATATTTATCGCACTGAACCTCCAATTCACTCAACAATGCTTGCCACCCCTTGGCTGACTGAGCAACTAATGCTTGGTCATCAGCAAACCTAACCGATTTTACGAATTCCCCCCCGACTTTCATTCCTACCTCCCGTTCTTCCCATGCCTCTTTAATCATTTCCTCTACATATACGTTGAACATTACCGGTGACAATGGGCAACCCTGCGTTACACCTCTTCCTAACACTGCCCATCCGGACTCTCCGTTCCCCACTCGCACCTGAGCAGTCTGAGACATGTACAGGTTGCATGCATATATATATATATATATATATATATATATATATATATATATATATATATATATATATATATACTCTTCCAAATGACGCACTCCGGCGACGCACAAACACACAAACACTAGGTTAATAAATATTAAACATACAGAAACATAAAAGAAGGACACTTACGGTAGATAATTAGGTCTCCGCTCTTCCCCGACAACGGCATTCTGATGACGACGGCCGTGCCGTCGAAACGTAATTATCTACCGTAAGTGTCCTTCTTTTATGTTTCTCTATGTTTAATATTTATTAACCTAGTGTTTGTGTGTTTTTGCGTCGCCGGAGTGCGTCATCTTGAAGAGTATATATATATATACATACTCACCCGAGCCCATATATATATATATATATATATATATATATATATATATATATATATATATATATATATATATATATATATATATATATATGGGGTTGCGGTGGTCTAGTGGGTAGAGCGTTGGACTACGGACCGGAGGGTCCCGGGTTCGATTCCCAGGCAAGGCACTTGCCTGGGAATCCTGCAGCTCCACCCAAGCACAGGGAAAGGAACTGGCCCCCCTACCCTGATGTGTGAATATTCACACGCCGTTGGGCTTGGTACATGGGTGAGCTCTACCATCACCTACTCAGCCGACCTTATTAGGGTTGATTACTGTGTTTATGGTTATATATATATATATATATACACAGAAAACATATATACATATATGTTTACAGCATATATACATATATGTATACAACACAGATACATATATACATATATATCACAGAAGATATTAGGTTCAGAATGAATATACATTGTTATTCAATCAACAGAAGATATATTATGTATGTATATACGAGGGTCATCCGGAAAGTAGTACCCGTTCGAGAAATAAAGACACAAAAGTAAATATTAACAAACATAAAAAATTTTATTTGAAAGAGGATACTTTAAACTACTTCTCAACATAATCTCCAAGCAAATTAAGGCATTTGTCATAACGTGTGACAAGTTTCTGTATTCCTGCTGCATAGTCCTTCGCCGCCAGCTCATTGAGATACAGGGTCACTCCTTCTTTAAGTTCTTCATCGCTGTCAAATCTTTTTCCTGCCAAAAAGTCTTTAAGCTTTGTAAAGTGATGAAAATCTGAAGGGGCCAAGTCCGGGCTATACGGTGGATAGTCGAAAGTTTCCCATTTGAATTGCTGCAAAAGTTTTTGTGTTATCCCAGCTGCATGAGGCCTGGCATTGTCATGAACGAGAATGACACCAGTAGACAATAGACCTCGCCGCCGATTTTGTATTGCCCGCCGTAATTTCTTTAATGTTTCACAATACGCATTGGCATTAATAGTGTCTCCACGGGCCATAAAATCAATAAGCAATACACCTCGTCGATCCCAGAAAATGGTTGCCATGAGTTTCCTGGTGGACAGAACTGTCTTGAATTTTTTTGATTTGTTTGGTGAATGAGCATGATGGCACTCCATTGACTGTCGTTTACTCTCAGGTGATGCATAACAAACCCATGTTTCGTCACCAGTAATTATGCGAGTCAAGAAAGAGTCTCCTTCATCAGAATAACGTCCCAAAAACGTCAGTGCTGCAGCCATACGCTTGGTTTTGTGCTCATCTGTAAGCATGCGAGGGACCCATCTTGCACAAATTTTTGCATAATGCAGATGGTGTTTAACAATTTCATGAACAATTGTTCGAGAAACATTGGGAAAATGCTCACAGATGTCATCAATTGTGACGCGCCGATCGTTCCTCACGAATTCGTCAACTGAGCTCACCAGTTGGTCTGTAATGACAGACGGTCTCCCCGAACGCTCATCGTCGTGTGTGTTCCCCCTCCTCATGTTGAAGTTGCGACACCACCGCCGAACAGACGACTCGTCCATTACATTGTCTCCATACACCTCCTTAAATTGGCGATGAATATCACATGGGCGAACGTTTCTTGCATTGAGGAATTTAATCACTGCCCTCACTTCACAACTGGCGGCGTTCTCAATTTTTTTAAACATTGTAAACAATCACAGAAACAACACAGGCAATGCTAGCGTCACGCAACTTGGCTCAGAGAAGGCAGACAAGCCACTGAAGCTATATGACCTCATCCAGCGGCTACTCGCGTCGTCAGCACTTCATGCGGCACGAACGGGTACTACTTTCCGGATGACCCTCGTATATATATATATATATATATATATATATATATATATATATATATATATATATATATATATATATATATATATATATATATATATATATATATATATATATACATAATATATCTTCTGTTGATTGAATAACAATGTATATTCATTCTGAACCTAATATCTTCTGTGAGCCTAATATACTTCTTTGACGACGTGTACCTTTGTAATTCCAGACATATCTTCTATATGTATCGATCATGCATTTGTTATAATGCGGGAATACAATGTTATAATACATTTAACCCAGCACTGTACGTTTCTAAGCGCTGGCATATTTAAATGTGAGAAGCAAGAGTTTACGACCTTCTCATATTTCCGAAATATTTATTCCCGTTTGGAGGGTAGATTTTGCGTCTGGGTTCGGCGAAGGGGAGAGGGTGGTCGTCAGATTTATTTTGGACTTATGGCTGTTTCCGACGTCTATTGCGTGATGACATTTAACCCGTAAAGGACATTGTCCTCGAGGTCTAAGGGAAGGAACAGTTTAAATGGCAGGTCGACTTTAAGCCTCGATTAATAAACAAAGTATTACGTGGGTCTGCTCTCCAATTGGTTGGCGATGCTTCCTCCCAGGATGCTGAAGAGCAATCGATGAGGTGTTAACGACGATAATAGCTTTTTTAACGTAAAAGTTCTTCCATCTCCTGTGGAACTCGTGAAGCAGTGCGTGATAAACGCTGACTCCGTCTTCATCAAGTTTATTCGTAAGAAGTATATTGAGTTTGACGACGGATACGAGACTCGTACGATTGTTTCTTCAATTTCGAGTAATAAAACCTTTTCCTTGATATTCTATACATATAATTTGGTTTACATTGCTGGAGAGAATAAAAGCAACCATTTGCCATAATGCCATTATATGTCACTAAAATGCCTCATTATATTATAGGATTACATAAATTGCTAATCTGAGGTATATCAGAAAAATATTATTTTAATGGTCATAGGTATTCATGATTTTTATTAAGTAATCTATCGGTGAAGGTAGGTTTTGGATGGATACAGCTGCTAAATAAATATTTTGTGACTCCTAACAAAAAATATCCAGGTCCTGCTACCTTCTACTTACTACTCTACACCAAGTCCCTCTTCAACTCTGTGTATTTATTTTCTTCCTTCATCCCGCCCAACATCCATATCCTGTTCCTGTCCTTTCCTTGCTTGCCTAATATTGTCCCCTTTATTACAGTCTTCAACATCTCACTGCCGACCAATACACCCTTCATTTATTTTTCCTGCCTCCAAGGATTTCTCTCAACAAACCCCTCTCCTCGCCCACCATCTCTAGTACTTCCGCATTTCACCTTCAGGTCCATTTCATCTACTCAAATCTTCTCCACACCCACAATTTAAGACTCAAATCTACTTCTACCATCCTGCTTCGATGACAACCTTTCCGTACCGTATATAACCAGGCTCAATATAGACGTTTTAATTAATATTTTCTTAACATTCTTACTCAAAGCCCCCGCCATCAACTCCCTCCTCTTGTGAAAGCCTCTTTGCCTAGCATATATCTTCTTCTTACGTTCCTGCTACTTTGACCGTGTTGGTCCAAAACACCTCCGAGATACGTAAACTTTTCTACCTGTTCTATTTTTTCCCCTCCAATTTAAATATTTAGCTTAGCCTTTTTATTTCTGGAAAATCGCATAACCATTGATTTATTAATATTTGATTCTCATCTCATATTTATCGCACTGAACCTCCAATTCACTCAACAATGCTTGCAACCCCTTGGCTGACTGAGCAGCCAACGCTTGGTCATCAGCCAACCTAACCCAATTTACGAATTCCCCTCCGACTTTCATTTCATTGTTTATTTTCCACTTTTTCTTCCTGGAAAATTGCATAATTTATGCTTTATTGATATCGATTCTCGTCACGTATCTAACGCACTGCATTTCTTATTAATTCAGCAATGATTACAACCCCTTGGCTGAATAACAAATCAGAGCTTGGTCATCAGCAAACCAAACCGATTTTAAGAATTTCCCTCCGACTTTCATTCCTACCTCCAGTTCTTCCCATGCTTCTTTAATCATTTCCTCCACATATACGTTCAACAGCACCGGTGACAATGGGCAGCCCTGCCTTACAACTCTTCTTAACACTGCCCATCCGGAATCTCCGTTCCCCACGCAAGTCTGAGACATGTACAGATTACGGATTAGTGTCCTTCAATCTTCGGCAATTTACTCATTAGTGTTTCCCAATTCGTTCTATCACACGCTTGGTCGGCCCCGGTGGTGGAGGTGCCTATCCAAGGGTCGCGGGTTCGATTCCCGCCAGGGTGGGATTTTCTCCACCTAGGGCTTGGGTGTTTGTATTGTTGTTACTGTTGTGTTGTCATTATTGTACGATATAAGGGCCAAAAAATGCTGTTTACTAGACATAACAAAAATATATAATTATACGAATCAGGCAAACACGTCCTGATTGTATTCTATTTTCCTCTATATTAGTGATCACACATATTTATATATTATATATATAAATATCTATATATATATAATATATCTATATAAATATAATCTATATATATATATATATATATATATATATATATATATATATATATATATATATATATAGATGATTTCTTCGAAGTAACACGGAAGTGTTGAATAAAAAACTTAGACAGTAACACAGCACGAGAACACATAAAAAGAACACTTACAATATTATCTTGATAATTTCGACGGACTTGAGCTCCGTCTTCTTCGGAAGATAAGATATGACTAAGGAAAAGGGTACGCGGTGCAGAGAGAGTATGGGACGAGGGAGAGGGGAAAAAACAGGTAGTGGGGGAGGGGTGAAGGAGGGGTATATGGAGGGGGATAGAGCGGAGCGGGGAACAGGTGGTGGGAGAGGGGTGAAGGAGGAGGTTATGGAGGGGGAAAGGGAGGCCAGAGGGGAGCGGAGATGGAATAAGGAGGATGCGGAAATAGTAACAAGCGACACAGAAAACTAACAATTCATCCACAGATCCCACAACACCCATGACCAAGGCATCAACTCACCAAGTCTCATAAGGGCTTGACAAGTCAAAACACAGGACAAGGATGACAAAATGTATGCGGATGAATAAATTGTCCCACCACCTCGCAAGAAACAAATCCACCTCCATCCATCTCAGCCCCACCCCCCCATTTAGTGAACGACGTTGAGAACCGGATGTTGATAGGCTTTACACAGCCATATAAATGCCAATTCCATTGTTTTTAATTTTCTAGGGTTATCGGAAGGGGGAAGGGATGCTAGCACGGAAACATTGTAACAGTGGTTGAAGGGGGTGTTGTGGTGGGAGGCATGTTTTGGGATGGGAAGACCCGCGGACGGGGAGGAGGGATTACATGAGGCGCGATGATTGTTCACCCTGAGGTTCAGGGGTGTAGAGCACTGGCCTATATAAAATGCCGGGCAGAGTTTGCAAGTCAGAAGATAGATTACATTCTGAGATGTGCATGAGGAGTGGGGGAAGGGCGGAAGAGAGTTAAAAGGTGGGATGGAGAGGGGTGGAGTGGTGAAAATAGGACAAGTTTTGCATCTAGCTCGCAAGCACGGAGTGGGTGTGATTCTGGGGTTGGGAGGGGATTTGGAAAGAGGCTTGGTGGATTTGAGGAGATCTGATAGGTTGGCGGGCCGTTTGAAGGTAACAGAAGGGCATTTAGGAAGAAGGTTGGACGAAACGTTGTGATTTTTGAGGATGGGGTACAGGTCTTTGAGGATGAATTTAAGGGACTGGATACATATATATATATATATATATATATATATATATATATATATATATATATATATATATATATATATATATATATATATCTCGGTTCTCTATAGGAAACATTATATTCCAAATTTCTTTTAATAAACATTCCAAAAATGCTGTTACTAATAATTAGTTTATTGATATTTTCTCCTATATATGATATGTTTACTTGCTCTGCAAGATATCAGAGGACAAGGACCCTTCCAGCAATAGTGAATATTGATAGTGAATAGTGATACCAACGTTTATTCAAGGAGAGTGTACTCACTTATAGGACAAAGCGCATTCTTTTCCAGAATTTCGATGGAATGGTTCCCGGTCGTACAGTTAAGTAAATCTGACTTCAATTCTTAGGTTATTCTGTAGGAGAATGAAGCAGGAGGTTGGCATTGTTAGTATTGAAAGGGGCATGTCTTCGCCGTAACTTTGCTCACAGCACTTAAAATAAATCGTGGAAAAGTATCAAGCTCAGAGAGAAAGAAAGGGCAAAAATAAACACTGAAACGTAAGTTCCAAGGTAAACTCTTTATTTCCCTTACTCTATTCTTTCCTAAAAACCTTATTTCGGTGTCTGTAGTACGTGATGTGCCTTTCATTCCTATATCATAGAATGACCTCCACGGAGGACTTCAACGTTTCTTAATATTTCCAATTACAATGGCCGAAAAATGTTCTCCATTTTGAAAGCGAGGCCTTTAAATGTATCTGCTTTGGTGCATATTCTTATAAATTTTAGAATGTTTACATGTTCAAGAAATAATTAAATAATATCAATAATTGAAAACATGAAAGCTCTTTGCCGTTAACTGAATGCACGTGAATCCATGAATCAGGTAATTGGCAATTATCTGAATGGGTGAAATTTTAGTCGCCAAATTGTTAGGCTTTGTTTAGTGCTGTTTCCGTTATAAATTCTCTGGTATTTGTAACGGAAGAAAAACGGCATACGGACAGATACTATTCTAAACAGATTAGATTGAGCGTCACATTGCAGGAAAAAAGTTTGCCTTTTTTTAATACAATGAAATATGGCCATTTTCTTAGTTTGAACGACAAAAAAGTATCCATTACATTTTTAAATAAAAATTATTGAATAATGGAATGCTCTTTCTCTAAAATTCTTCATAATACACAAAAAATAAATATCCTACATATTCAAGTTGATGGACAAAATTTGAAGGAAACACTAGTGAAATAGAAATATTTTACATTGCTATCTTATTGGAAGTGAGTCTTTGAGAATTAGAAGAATTGGGCAAGGAAAAATTTAAGGTTCATAAGGGAATTCCCAAATGATATATAATATCATCTTAGTTGTTGGGGACCACCCTAAGAATTTTAATAATTGTTAAATAATATCGTCGTACGATATTCCCATTCAAATATTTGGTCAATAAATAAAATAGAAAAATAAAATTAATGTTCAATTTCGGGATAAGTTGTTCATCTGTTTATTAAATATAATATTTTTATATAAATCCCTTTTTTCCTTATATTTTGCTTAGTACGTACTTAGCTTAATTTTCCTTTGTGCCTTTATTAATTGTTGTAGTGGAATCATATAGAGTATTTTGAAAAAGTGGGTCTCAAGGCAATTGTCTGTAAATTCTTTTTTACTAATAATTGGGGCGAGAAAATGTAGCCACGATCATACGTATTTGTGCTATTTATGTCAAAAGCATTATTAGTCTTATGAGTCGCATGAGTTGAATCTAAAAGAGTTACCTAGTTAATAAAAATACGAATTCATTTTACAAAGGGTTTCCTAAATAACTAAAAAGTGATATTTTGTAGAAGGGTGTAATATATAAATTTTAATTCTACTACCGTTACCAGATATAAATTTTCAAATGAGGCAGTAATGGAGAAAGAGCAGCGTTCATTCCTTGAGATATTTTAGAGAGAAACATGAAGATACAGTGTGCCCAATGGTGTACTTAAAAAGAGATGTTTGGTCAGAATAAAGAAAGGAAATATTTTCATCTACATTTTAAATGAACTAAGGAAAAGTCGAAATTTTTTTAGAGAAGTGAGAACTAGCCATTCAAATACAGGGTCTACTATGAAAGTAATGCACATTCTCTGGGAAAAATATAATTATGGATTATACTTGTACAAATGCTTAAAATTCTTCAAAATTCACTGCCTCTTCATCAATATACTTGCGGAGACGTTTCTGTGACGCTTGGA
The DNA here is from genome assembly GCA_037158775.1 of Hetaerina titia. NCBI lineage: Eukaryota > Metazoa > Arthropoda > Insecta > Odonata > Calopterygidae > Hetaerina > Hetaerina titia. Next base: position 83,722,562 of record CM073778.1, read on the forward strand.
GGACACCCTGAAACTCCTCGTCTGGAATGTCTCTCAGGAACGTTGTAACATGCTTTTGGATGTTTTCCACAGTCCCTAAATGGTTTCCTTTCAGCTCTCTCTTCAGTCAGGGAAACAAAAAAGAGTCACATAGAGCCAAGTCGGGACTGTAAGGGGGATGGGGGACCACCGGTGTGGTGCCCAAGGCTAGAAAGTTGGTAACGATGAAGGATGTGTGCCTGGGGGCATTGCCATGGTGGATCTTGACCATCTTTGATCACCTTATGTGCGAGATCCGGCGTTTCAATCTCTTGAGCACCTCCAGGTAAGAGAGACCTGCATATTCGCACTTTCTTGGGGCGGGAGAATGATTCTGTGTGCCACTTGCTGCTCTACATTTTCGATTCTATGTTGTACTCAAACATCCAGGATTCGTCTCCGGTTACGACATAGTTAAGAAAGTCCGGCTTATTTTTAATGTAATCCAACAATTCTTGAAAGCGCGAAACTCGAAGTTCTTTCTGATCTTTCATCAACACTCGGCATAAAGCTTCGTGAAGACCTTGCGCACTTCCAGATCCTCGGTCGCTATCCCATGTACTGTAAATGAGGGCATGTGGAGGGTGTCAGCAATTTGTTGAATCCTCAATCGACGGTCGGAATGCAAAACTTTGCGCACACGATTTACGTTTTCGTCGCTTCTGGACGTTGTTGGGCGTCCAGAATGGGGTTCGTCGGCAATCTCTTTCCAGCCCTTCTTCAACCCCTTGTGCCATCTCCCGGACTGTGACCTTAAGATGCAGTCGTTCTAGAAGGCCTCTTGAGGCACCTGGGTTGCATTCTTTCCAAGCTGTAAGCAAAACCTTGATGGCGTATCGCTGTTCAAGCGAACGCTCGAACAAAGTCGAAAAATACACTTCACGCGGAGGTACGTATTTCTGCTCAGACTGCTAAGAGAAAACTGGCCACTAGCTGCGTTGGAAGGACAGACCCCCCACCATGTTTCCCGACCAATTTTACTGAGCTGCCATAATAAAAGAATGCGCATTACTTTCATAATGGTCCATATGCATGTCAATTTACCTGTATTGAGATTCACATCATATTAGCTAGCAAAGGTATGAAAAAGACTTAGTAGTAAAGTGTTGAATCCAGTAGGAATATATAATAGCACATCTCTTTAGTAGGCGGAAGGACTATATGTATTGCATAATTGTGGCAAGTCCGATAAAGATGTTTGATTTGATGTTTTCATTACTTCAGTTTTATTTCACCCCGTAAAGAGCCAGAGAAGTTTCAAAAATCCAGTTAACAAATTATAAATTTATTAAAAGATATTAAAGACAGTCTGAATATATCAGGCCAGTGATGTTCCATTAATTAAGTCATATCGTTTTTATTTTCTATTCTCTTTTAGAGAGACGAGTTTACGTAAATATTCAAGGGCATTACTATGCCGAGAATATTCGGAAATTTAGTTGCAGAAATTATAAAATAATTCATTTTTGGCTATTTCTTAATTTCTCCCCAAATATTTATTCCGATGTAGACATTATAGCAAGAGTTTTCGCTGTTTGACGAGCAATTAATAGTTGTGCGTTTTCTGTCACGCCACCTAATGATTATTTTCAATTGTGTCAATGCGCATAACTAGAAAGACCGCAATTAAATTTTATCCCATTATGCAAAACAAATTTTCACAAAAGCACTGACAGATCGTCCATTTAATAGTTAATAAACCTTTTTTATGCAATTATTTATTTCTTGTCACCCAATTTCCAACTCTTCATAAAAGTTTTCGCTGAATTTCACACAAACGCAAAACATTGTGTTTTGAACGGTTATTATTTCTTCAATTTGTTTCCATATTTGTCGACAAAATATTGAACAAATATGTAAACTATTTTTACCACGACATGCTCTTTTGTAGTCATTGGTTGCTCGTGTTAATTAAATTTACTTTGATTATATTCATCACATTTTCATGAGCTATTCCAATATAATCAATGACCAATCGCACGTGCAAAGTGCATACTACCGCTAGGGTGTGATTACACACCAGACTACTTTTGGCATACTTTTCCAAAATACTTTCCCCCCTAGCGGTCGTACAAAATTTTTCTGATCCCTTTTCGTTCTTGGGAAAAATGCCATCTTAAGTATTTCTGTTCTCCGTTTAATCACTAATTTTCTTGACAAGACCATTTCTGCCAAAGTCCGATGGGGCTAATAATACATTTTCAAAATTATTACTAAAGAGACATTCTTCCCATTTTTTCATAAATTTAATCTCCAATTTAAGTTTTAATCCGTGAGTGGTTCCCAATGTAGCACATTTAGCAATTTTGATACGCTACTCAGGTTATCATAAAAATGTTTTACAAATCCAGCTCCTTCACGCTGCTTGAGATCTAATTCGTCAACCAATCCATTTTCAAGTGGACTCCATTTATATGCATATATTGTACCTTGCAAGCAACCGCTAGTATGTGTGGCAGGGGTTTATTACACACCAGACTACTCTTGACACAAAATACTGTCACGTAATAGTACACATAAAGCTGATGGTGCCCAGAGGTGTCCCTGGGAGTCGAATCCAGACCCTTCGGCCTGTAGCCCAGTACTTAGGCCATGGGAATTCCGTGTACATGTTTAACTATAGGGATATTTAAAAATTCCGTGTTAATATTTACGTAAAGTTTATGGTTTTAATTTGACTGTAATATGGCGAATAACATTTAGGGATAATCTCTAATCTATAAATTTGCAAGTGTACGGTTAATTTCTAAAATGATACATCAACGGATCACCTTTTTCTGGGAAATTCGAAATAAATGAAAGAACGATTGACGAAGATAAATAAAATTCAATATTATTGGCAGATAAATAAACTAATGTGCTGAAAATTTAGTAGCCTGCTGGCTACTAAATACACCATCGACTAGTCGCATGTAAAATAATATGAAACTCTGTGTCTAATCCTTCACGAAAATGAAAAAAATATTTCCAAAAAACTTTTTGTGAGGGGAATAAAAATAATACGAAGTGACGTGTTCTAGTGACATGTCAACGTTGTTAAAACCGCGTTGACATTGTACTAGAACACGTGTCCATACTTCCACTTCTCAAAATACACTGGATGAATGTAACGACCTCAAACCTGCGCATGCGTGTTGAAAGGGAATGTTACTTCCACAACAGGAGTGCTTCTGAAGGTCGTTTTTTGTTTGTGGCCTACAAGCCTGTGTACATTAGTTTTCAGCCTACCCTCGTATTACTAGCCGGGAAAAAACCGGAAACGTGCTCAAGCAGATAGTGAAAATGAAGGTTTCAATTTGTCCAGAAAGTTATAATTTCATCGGCCTTGAGGTGCGGTATTCGATAAATACAATTATCCATTTGAATAAAATTCTTTGTAAAACGTGGTACCTATCTGTAAGTCCATTGATAATGGAAGCTTTTCATGCCACGGTTTAACTGGTGACTTTTAACTATTCAGTAGAGTACAAAGAGTCCGTGACTGAAGGATTTAATTCATGCGCCTGCAGGCTCTTAAAAAAATGCTGCACTGAAACATGCATTTAAGTGTCTTACACAGGGCCTCAAAGTTTCGCTCAAACACCAAGCGAGTGGCAAAAGTGAAACGATAATTAAAATGAAAACGTTTGGCCCTTGCATTTGTCCGTATCCTTTGTATCAGTCTTCCCTACCCGCGGTTGTTTTTTTCGCTCACAACCTCCTTTGCCGTTTCGCAATGAACACTGAAACCTGAAAGGAGGCTGCGGGGGCCAGTTTTTGGCCCTGGCCGGCGAAACCCCTCGAGCCTTCCCTAGTCTTAGATTCCAGCTTGCTCTACGACAGCCCTCTCCGCAGGAGAAGCAACCAGCTGCCCCTCTCCCTTTTTGATCTCAACTCCAGAATAATTGGCGGTCTCCTAAGCCATTCTTTTATTCCGACCGTTTCCTCATCTTTTTTGAAAGAAAATAACTGCAAAGCCTCTTTCCTGAAGGTTCCATCCTCTCTGTGTATAAGTGAATGAGTGTCTTTGTGTGTGTGTGTAATATATATATATATATATATATATATATATATATATATATATATATATATATATATATATATATATATATATATATATATATATATGTATTTAAGCACACACTCACTGTATATATATAATTAAATATACAGATATATATGTAGATAAATATATATAGATGATGTAGAAGTACTCACGAGAGCAAAGTAACATTTAGACGGCACAACACTTTCGGCCTACTCTGAGGTCTTCTTCAGGTCAGACTGACTGATTTGGGTGTTATTTTACGAGTTATCTATTTAATTTGTGTTCTATTATGCCGTCCAAATGTTATATATATGCTTATATGTATTCCGATATGAATATATAAATATTCACATGGAAACTTGTGTTTTACTTATATAACTTAATGCGTTCTTGTTTAATGATTATCCTGTTACGTGATTGAGAATGCTCAATTGGACGACTAAGCGCCAAACTTATCACCTTGATGAAAGAAGCACTATATAAATGTTTTAATATTCAAAACATTAGGTGGGCAGATTAAAAAAAAAATATTTTCTGCTTTCAGGGATACTTTTCAAGATACGAGGTATGATGTAGTATATTTGAGAATATCCATATATCAGTTGAAATGAAGCGACCACATGAAAATTAAAAGACATTATTGCGACGGCTTTGACTTTCGGAATCGTTTTCCAGTAAATACTTTCAGATGTCTTTTCATGATAATGACAGCAGTTCAAGATTTAATAATACTATTTTCTCTAAGAAATTTAGGGGCAGTGTATTGTTTAGTCATTTCGAAATTATATTCATTTTTTTCTCCTTACCTACGAGTAATAAGAATTTTATACTCTCTCAGGTTTTGTAGATGCATTCAGGAGAATTACAAAAATATTTGTTTACATGTACGCTTATGCAAAATGGGCGTATTGACAAGAGATGACAGTTGCACCTCTGCAGTGAAAAGATGGTTTGAAAAAGCAGACCTAAGGAAATAAAAAAAAATTAGGAAGCAAACACATGAATAGAAAACTAGTTAACCTTTTGCAAAAACTTTAATTTGGAGCATATTTTTTTTACGAATGTAAAATCTGGACACTAGGAAAGATGGAGTCTAGGTTGGAAACATTGGAGATATGAATTAAGAGAAGGATAAGAAGAACGAGTTGGATAGATAAGAAAAACAACGCATAAGTATTTAGAGAAATTAAAGAGGAAAAGGATTTAATGATAGTGATGGCGAAAAGGAAAATAACATTTTTTTGAGCATGCTCTGTGACCTAGCAACTTCCTGGAAAATATAAAGGAGGGAAAAATTAATATTAAGTAATCACAACATAAAATTAACTATGTAATTTAAATAGAAAGGAATCATTGGTATCATCATTTTATTACTAAATGGACTGAAAACAAATATTGCGTGAGGTCTATGGAGCTCCTACTCTGTGAAAACTGACATCATGCGTGGCCATCGATGTTTACGGATTCTTTACCAAGTGATGAGAGAATAGAATTTGTAGAAACTAAAACCTCGCCAGTCTCGCATTATAAATTATGTCAAAAAGAAACTGAATAGCACAGGATGCGCAGACAGCACAAACAGTAAACGGTAAGGTAAGGTGAAGGTAAATTTCAGCACTACTGAGGAACAACTCGGGACTTACCTTCACTTAGCTCTTCAGAAATTATATGGTGTGTACACTGAACGTAAGGCTTCTCCTATTGCAACACTGTAATATGTATGCGCATTTCTCGTTCTCCGATGCGGAGAGGACTTCTTCTTTGTGTTAGACCGTGCTCGCTGATAGCAAACAAACTACGAGATGAATAATTTAGAGATATGCGTAGTGATGAAATTCTATATAAAAATACAGGATTAATACAATGAATCTAGACCAGCGTAGATTTTCGGTACTTATGAGTGGCTAATGGAGTTCATTTACTTTAATGTTTGATTATCACGTTATTAATTTTGTAAAACTTTTTTAAATTTTATCAGGGAAAATATCTTTCGTCTCTCGCATCCCCAATTAACGATTATGCGTACTTAAATGTTCTTTGTGTTTCAAGTTACGCAATATGTATACTAGTGATCGTTAAAACAATTTTTTAGGCAATGATCGAGGAAAATGGTGAATTCTATGCACTTTTGTTTTGACAGGAATAAATGCGTACTTTTTTAGATTATTTTTCGGCTTATATTTCCTGAATCAGAAAAGAATTTTTAAAGGGACTAATTGTTCAATGCTAGAGGATATTTTTGCGATATCTTTTAGCAACTGAAAAATGAATCATGTTAATCTAGCAAAAATCATATCCCATTTTAATGGAAATTTCTCGAGTGATATTGGCTTATAAAATGTCTATGCCATGGGCTAGTATTACAAGTCGGAAACAATTTCATTTGTTCAAAAGTATATTTAGACTCACTAGGTATAATTTACATTGGTTTATGTCATCTTTGAAATAAGAAGTGCAATGGCTATCTTAGAGTGAAACTAAACATGTTATCGTTATTATTCTGCAAATATATAGGCATCTTAATTTTATTGACCCATTTATTGGAAGGCTATTCTACTTCTGAATTTCGGGGAACAAATTCAAGTTTTATTTAAAACCTACCTCCTTTCCGTTGTTCGTCAAACGCACACTTATAAGGTGTATGTGTATGAATATAAAATATATGTACATGCATAATAGCATATGTAAATCAATATATATACAGGATTCTTCCGGGAAATAAGTGTACTGAGCTCAGGAAAAAAACTTAATTACACTTTTACATATCTTAAGCTAATATTCCTCAAAATAGGACCCTTGTGAGTCGATACACTTGTTCCAGCGGCGTTCCCATTCCTGGAACGCTCCCGCGAAGGCATCATCGGAAACCTCTCGAACACACGTCGTCACGGCCTCTTTGACGGCGTCCAAAGTCCCGTATCGCGTTCCTTTCAAACTCCTCTTTATCTTCGGGAACAGAAAGAAGTCCGGTGGTGCCAAGTCCGGGCTGTAGGGCGGGTGCGGCAGCGTTGCCAAGCCATGCTTTGCCGTGAAGTCCGACACGACAAGCGCGGTGTGAGACGGCGCATTGCCGTGATTCAGCCGCCAGATGTTTTTGATGTCTGGCCGGACGAGGGCGACTCGTTTTTGAAGCCTGTCGAGCACTTGGACGTAAAATGCAGCATTTACCGTCTGTCGATCAGGTACAAATTCGTAGTGGACGGCTCCCCTTTTGCCAAAAAAGACAATGAGCATCATTAACTTATTTTCCGGAAGAACCCTGTATATATATATATATATATATATATATATATATATATATATATATATATATATATATATATATATATATATATATATATAACTCTTTGACAGCAACACACAATATAAGAAACACTCAAGCTCAATGCCGACGGAGTTGAGCTCCGTCTTCATCAGAAGATTAACTAGGACACGGGAGCTCAATTCCGTCGACATTATCAAGAAATAATTTGTGAGTGTTCCTTTTATGTGTTATTATATTGTTTGTTGCTGTCAGACCTTTTTTTTCAACACTTCCGTGTTACTTCGACGATCATATATATATATATATATATATATATATATATATATATATATAAGGAACTGGCCCCCCTACCCTGATGTGAATGAATATTCACACGCCGTCGGGCTTGGTACATGGATGAGCTCTACCATCACCTACGAAACCGACCTTCGGATTGATTACTGTGTTTATGGTTTATATATATATATGTATATATATATATATATATATATATATATATATATATATATATATATATATATATATATATTTAAACTTGGAAAAGACGCTCTCCGGCGACGCACAAACACACAAACACTAACACAAAAAATGATTCTGATGACGACGGCCGTGCCGTCGAAACGTAAATATCCAATGTAAGTGTCCTTCTTCTATGTTTCTATGTGTGTAGTGTTTTTTGTGTTAGTGCTTGTGTATATATATATATATATATATATATGATTTCATTTTGTCGTGGTGGAAGGGCTTGTGTGTTCCGATGACCCCTAGAGCTGTGCTGGCGGGAGTAATAATAATTACTCCTGGAAGGGTCACCCATGCCAGATAGGTCGAAGGTTAGGAGCCAGACGAAAGGTAGTCCACGCAGCGTCTGTTCCTCAGTGAGGCGGCTGCAATGGCGTCTGACCCCAGTGGGGCGGCCATTAAGTGATGGTGTCACTTTAAAAACACTATTGAGGAAGGCAAAGGGAGACCACCTCAATTATGATTCCCAAGAATATTATGATGGCCACTATAGATAATATGAGTCCTGGAAACTACGGGACTCGGCCCAAGAGGCCGTGTGTCGTGCCCTGCAGCGGGAGAGGCAAGGCTTCCGCGGTCGTCATCCCACGAAAACCTTGCAAGGAAGAAATAACTGCAGCAGGACAGAAGACTCAGAAGAAGGCGAAGGTAGTTAGAATAGGAACCTGGAACGTCAGGACAATGCTGAGGAGAGGCAAATTAGAAAATATTAAGTGAGAAATGGAAAGAGGTAATATAGATGTTTTAGGCCTCTGCGAGGTGAGATGGAAGGATAGCGGGGATTACTGGAGTGACTATTGTAGAGTGATATACAGCGGCGGGGACGAGAGCCAACGATGGGTTGCCCTTATTTTAAATAAAGGGGTAGGAAGAAGCGTAGTCAACATAGAGCAAGCGACAGATAGAATTTTACTCGTAGAGATTAAAGCAGAGCCGACGAACTTGGTCATTGTTCAGGTATACATGCCACTGAGCAGCCGCAAGGAGGAAGAAGTCGATAGGATGTATGATGAGTTAGAGGATATCATCGCGAGTGTTCCTGCAGGGAAACATTTGATAGTGATGGGGGATTGGAATGCGACGGTAGGCGAAGGAAGAGATGGTGGTGAGGTGGGGGACTATGGGTTAGGCACGAGGAATGAACGCGGGGAGAAAGCAATTGAATTCTGCAGGAGACAGGGGTTAGTCATTACTAACACATGGTTTAGACACCACAAAAGGCGTAGGTATACATGGAAAATGCCAGGTGACTCAGAAAGGTATCAGTTAGATTATATTATGGTTAGGCACAGGTTTAGGAACAGTGTGATAAATTCGCACAGTTTCCCAAAAGCGGATGCGGACTCAGACCACAATTTAGTTGTTATGAAATGTAATGTTCGTTTCAAGAAGATAAGGCAAGGGCGGCGGCTTAAAAAATGGAATTTAGAAGCAGTAAATGAATTAACGAGGAAGGAGTATCAGGAGGCTGTAGAGAAAATGATTGATGATGGTAAAGAACTGAGTACTATCGAAGAAAAATGGGAATGTATCAAGAAAGGGATATTGGAAGCCGCTAAAGACACTATAGGAACCGTTAACGGGAAAAGGATAAGGAAACCATGGGTAACGGATGAGATGATTGCAAAGATGGATGAGAGAAGAAGATGGAAAAATGTAAACACAGAGTTTGGCAAAATAAAGTACAAAGAGTTGAACAATAAATTGAGAAGGGCCACAAATAAAGCAAAAGAAGAATGGTTGAAAACGCAATGCGAGGATATGGAAAGTTTACAGAAGAAGGGTGAAATTGGTGCTCTTTACAGCAAGGTTAAGTTATTATCGGGAAGTAAGAAGGCAAGATCTGTGCTAACAGTCAAAGATAAATGGGGTAAGATAATGGTTGAACCAGGAAAAATCCAAGAGAGATGGAAGGAATATATAGAAACACTGTATGGTAAAGAACTTGGGCCGACAAGGTTAGACATAGAAAAGGAACATGACGTAGAAGAAGATAGCTTAGGTCCAGGCATACTCGACGATGAATTAGAAAGGGCATTAAAGGAGATGAAAGCAAATAAGGCTGTGGGGGTGGACAATATTGCTGTAGAAATGTTGACCTGGTTAGGGAAAGGTGGGAAGAAGGCCATATATGGACTGATTCGTAGTATCTATGAGGAAGGAATCTGGCCGGAAGATTTTGTGAGATCGGTGTAAGTTCCTATTCCAAAAAAGGCAAAGGCTTCGTCATGTGAGAATTACAGAACAATAAGTTTGATATCCCACGCAGCTAAAGTTATTCTCAGGATCATCAACAAAAGAATAGAGAGTAAGGCAAATGATTACTTAGGGGATGATCAGTTTGGGTTCAGGAAAGGAAGAGGTACGCGTGATGCCATTGCAGTAATGAGATCACTAGTCAAGAGGAATATAGAATACAATCAGGACGTTTTTGCCTGTTTTGTAGATTTCGAAAAAGCGTTTGATAGAGTGAATTGGGAAAACATAATGCGTGTATTGCAGAAAATAGGAATGGATTGGAGGGACAGGAGACTGATCCGCAACCTGTACATGTCTCAGATTGCTCAGGTGCGAGTGGGGAACGGAGAGTCCGGATAGGCAGTGTTAGGAAGAGGTGTAAGGCAGGGTTGCCCATTGTCACCGGTACTGTTCAACGTATATGTAGAGGAAATGATTAAAGAGGCATGGGAAGAACTGGAGGTAGGAATGAAAGTCGGAGGGGAACTCGTAAAATCGGTTAGGTTTGCTGATGACCAAGCATTAGTTGCTCAGTCAGCCAAGGGGTTGCAAGCATTGTTGAGTGAATTGGAGGTTCAGTGCGATAAATATGGGATGAGAATCAATACTAATAAAACAAAGGTTATGCGATTTTCCAGAAAGAAAAAGGCTAAGCTAAATATTAAAATAGGCGGGGAAAGAATAGAGCAGGTAGAGCAGTTTACATATCTCGGAAGTGTTTTGGACCAATACGGTCAAAGTGGTAGGGAGGTAAGTGGAAGAATTGCGCTAGGCAAGGAGGCTTTCTCAAGGAAGAGGGAGTTGATGACGGGGACGTTGAGTTGGGATGTTAAGACAAGACTCGTAAAAACTCTGATATGGAGCATAGCTATGTACGGCGCGGAAACGTGGTCGCTGAAGCAGGAGGATAGACATAGATTGGAGGCTTTTGAAATGTGGGTGTGGAGAAGAATGGGGAAGGTGAAATGGACCGAAAGGAAAACAAATGAGGAAGTACTAGAAATGGTGGGGGAGGAGAGGGGTTTGTTGAGAGAAATTCTATGGAGGCAGGAAAAATGGATGAAAGGCGTATTGAGCGGTAGTGGAATGTTGAAGAGGGTAATAGAGGGGAGAATGTTGGGCAAGCGAGGTAAGGGCAGGAACAGGATAGGGATGTTGGACGGGATGAAGGGAGGAGAGAAGTACACCGAGATGAAGAGGGACCTGATATAGATTAGTTTGCTAGGTGGGGAGTCACAAGATGTTTATTTGATAGTTGTGCCCATCCAAAAACCTACCTTAACCGGTAGATTACCTAAAAAATATGATTTCATTATCGGCGCGGCAAGTCGAAAGATCCTTGGTTCAAGTCCGATCAATGAAATATTTAGGCGCTTGTGATCTACACGATTCCGCCATCCCCACCTCTCCTGTGTTTATCTTTAATATGTGTTCCTACCCTCTTTTCTTCTTTTACGCACAAACACACAAACCCTCGGATACTAAGTATTCCGCACACAGAAACATAAAGGAAGGACACTCACAGTATGTATTGACGTTTCGACGGCCCCGCTAAGTGTTTGTGTGTATGTGTACATACACCCGTATTAATCAATATGTATAATAGCCCATATAAGAATTGTTATTATACGTATAGCATGTCGTAAGCACATCCCAAGGGTGCATACTCGCTTCTTTAAACCCCCTATATCGTAGCTGCTTATAACGCCCTTCCCCCCTTCTTCCCCCAATTTTCCCCTCTGACCTGACTCCGTACACGGCACCACGCCCACCTATCTCCCCCACTATCTTTTCCGAACTTATACGTTAACTCTGGCATATTACTCGGCCGATCTTCCATACGATAGCGCGCCGGCGGTCGTAAAGGATAGTGGCCGTACTCAGTCCTCATTCCTACGAAAACTGTTTTCTGCATCCTCCTCACTTTGTTTACAGAAGTTGTTTGGCATACCTTGCTTCCAGAATTGCCTCCTATATATTCTTCCCTAAACTCCGAAACCCTACCTCACCCCCCTCCCCCGCCCCACCTCTTTCCATCTTGCCCAACCGCCACGCTTCCATTTCAACCCTCCCCTCCATCCCAATCTTCTTCTTTTTTTTCAAATTCCCCGCAGGTGTAAAAGGGAACAAACCATCCCTTCCTCCACGCAGCGCCTTGAGCGGTCAATTTGCTCCGTAATCCGTCCACTCGGTGGCACCGCTCCATTCATCCTCCATCGTCTCCATCCCCCTCCTCCCCTCCCCACATCATGCCCACATAATACCGGAGTCTTCATTTTTCACAATTTAATGCGAAGTGGTATTCCCGTGCTCGTAGCCTTGCTTGGCAGATAGGAACATTCTGCATCTATTAAAGATTTCTGCTAGTAACCCATCACGGAAAGCTCCCATTAATACATTTCGCGTAAAATTTGTTTGTTAAACAGTTATTTGTATAAACCCTTCTACACTTTCTATGCCGATGTTCTATTTCCATGGCTTTTATAACCTTAATTCTTTGTCGTCTTTTCTGTTTGACAGGCGGAAAATTTAGCTGACAGAAATACCTAGTATTCATTCGTGGACCATCAAAGTGAGTTAACCACCAAAATAAGAAACATTTGGAAGAAAACTCATTTCAAAAATGTTCCTGGATAAAAATTTCTCTCCTAATTTTGCTCTCTACTCATTGGGAGTCTCCATTTACTGCCATTAATTGAGAACAGTACAGTTCCCACAAAACAAAGAATTATCTATACTATATTAATAGCTTTGATTACCGAGGTGATCGTAAAAACTTGATATTACCAAGCCTATTCCTTACATACTTACTCATCTTTCCTCTCCTCAAATCTCACCTCCTTGGGAAAGCCTCTTTGGCTAATGCAATTATTCTCCTTATGTGCCTACTACTTTGACCGTTTTGATCCAAAACACTTCCGAGTTACGTGAGCTGCTTGACCTGCTCTAGTTTTTTTCCCTCCTATTTGAACGTTTAACTTAGCCTTTCTCTTCCTGTAAAACCGCAAAACTGTATTTGTTCTCGAAAAATTTATTCTCATTCGCATCTCATCAGCATTTGGAACCGTGTGCAGAATGCTTACATTCCAGTATAAACAATACGCGAATGAAAAACAGCTCGAATCGTTTAAAAATTGTTTACAGTGAACGTGGCCCACCACAACCACAGGTATTAGTTAAGGGCTGGGATCAACGTCTGTCACCTCTGGAAAGTTAAGCGTGATGACTTTTAATGAAGCATACTATAAATGTTATATTCGAGAAAATCTGCTGAATCCACACAAAAGTAAAGTTAATTACAGACACGATGAGAGAAAAGAATTTATTATACTCTTTGCGGTTTTACCGTCTGCGCGAATTTATTGTCAATTGGTCAAAATTACTGATTTGTCGGTGCGTTGGTTTAACGTTAAGCTCTCGATGCACGCTATCGTCAAAATGTATCCCAAATGCCCAAGATCTTTTTCGACAGTATACAAGAAAATAATTTGTTTAAAACTTGACAAAATTAGATCTAATGTATATAAATATAACTTTAATTAACAGTGTAATGATCCTAAAATTTGTGGCGTACTTCAACAACTTTGTGTATTGAAGAAATGGATTATTATGGGCTCGGAAAATTCGATAGAAACATATAGATAGGAGCATATAGATTAGATAGGAGCATCGGTTGCTTTGTCCGAAACGTCATAAGTCGCCAGCGATACCGTCGTTAAGCCGCATATTAATAATTTATGTGTCATCATTCCTTACGCAATCGAGAAAGCCTTCATTACAATTTCAGTTGGAGCAAAGCATTAAAATTCAGGTTAAATATTTTCAATAATCAAAACTTTAGAATATTTTAACTTTATATATTCAGACAGTTTTGATAAATGTAGCTTTAAATTATAATTGTTTTTTTTTAATTTTCGGTCATGTTCCATAATATCTAACGAAAAGAACAAAATTAATGATACATATTACAATATAGTGTATAAGTCGGCAAACTCCTGTATACTCCAAAGAAATTAAACTACCGAAATGACCACAGAATAACTACATAGTTCTCTCTTCAATTCTACTTGAGGCAGACTATATGTTATTTAATGTGTTCTGTAGAATTTCTTATGGATATGACTGAATATATTTTATATCATGAAGATAAACTTGTCTTTGTTGCAATTTTGGGCATTGTATTCATGTTGTCGAAGCCACTCACAAGACTTACGGCGTGTAGGAAGCGGTTATCGAAAATGTGTTCGATGAGCAAGTGGAAATTATTGGAGGGATGAAAAACAAAACTAAGTTCAAGCAATACATAGGGAGCATTAAGGGAAGATATATGCTGATCCGAACTTCTTGCCAGAGGTCAGATTCTTCAGATTGCAAACTGCTAGTAAGGGTCCATAGAATGCCAAACTTTTAGAGGGAAAATGGGGAAATGCGGAGGTGAGGGTGTCTTTTCCCGTTTGAGTTATTGCCTATGGCCTTCCTACCTCAATTGATAATGTAGGCTTAGGTTTGTTCATAATGAAATCTTCAATTCGATTCTCATCGAGTATGCGAAGTAATTTACAGATAGACATTGGATATAATAGCTTTTACTTTTAACAGAGAGGTGTATTTACCACTTCGTTAATGCTTAAAAGCTTTCTTCTTTAATGAAAATATTCTTTAGTGTAGTTTTAATTTTTGAATTTTAAATTCGTGTAGCTTTAATCGTAATTAGGCCAGACGAAATACGCTTCGACAATGCTCTTGCATTTAATTACATGAAATTTGGCTCAGCGATATTTGTTTTTACATCTTCGATTATTTAATAGTTTAGTGACACTTTTTTAGTGAGTTAAATTGCTAGAAAATAAATGAGACATGCGATATGTAGTGGAACACGTAAGGCTGAAATATATTTGTATGCCGTGAAAAAATTCGCTTTTAAACATTTCCCGTGGCTAGATATTATCCTTTCTCTTTTATGTCCCAAACGAAATTTAGGCTTACCTACATGCCTACTGTAGCTCTTGTTGTTTGAAATTAAAATGCGTCTTTGTGGCCAATTTATTAAATGGATCACATCAAGAAGGGTCGTATGACCTCCCCTAATGAGTTAAAATTTACATTATTGGATTTAGCCACCGGTGAAATTTCTAAAGGACATTATGTGGAAGGACAAAGCTCCTATACATTTTTAATAGATTCCTTACCGAACTGATGTGAAAATATGAGCATAATTTTATAGGCATTATTAATGTTTTGATAGTATATTCACACTCTCAATATTACCAATTACGTTTACTGAAGGATGTTCAGTGGATAGATCATTCCACATTTTAATACGCAAGTGGTTTATGTGTACTTGAATGAGGTCACATTAAAAGTGGACTGATATGATAATAGTTGCTAATACTCGTACTCCGGGTTTACGATTCAGTACAATATCTCAAATAATAATAATACTTTTAAATATACAACTACCAAAATTCTCCATTATCAAACACTTTTTTAAAATTTTTATTTTTAAATGTTATATTCTATAGTTATACTCATACAAATTTCATTCGTAAAATATTTATTTGATAAGATCATTAAATCAATAGAATCTGTCCATTTATTTAATTTTCCAGCTAATAAAATCATTAAATGAAAACAAGTCTTTGAATGAAAAAGTGGATGGCTATATTTGTTTTAACGAGGCATGTGTATTCAAAACTTAAAATTTTATTAATTTTGAAATCCCAATCTCTATCATTTTCTTTGCTACGTTGAAAGCTTACCAAATCAAATAAAGTTAGCAAAACGATTACTTATTACAACATATTACTACATTTTTCTTTTCTTTTGAACTCTACATTCCATTAGCCAGGAGTCAGCATCTTCAAAGTCGCCTATATTCTTGCCAAATGTATTGATGAAGCAAAGCATAGTCATCCTCTTCCGCAGTAGAAATTAATGATACCTCTTATTTTAAGTCAACACTTTCGACCTAGAAAGCTGAGATCTACAGCAATATGAAATGACAAGGAGCATGCGATTTTCCCTCTCTGTTTCATTCTGAATAAGGCGCTGTAATTGGACTTTATCAGTGGATTATTGCTACTTCAGAAATCCTTCGAGTAAAATATGTCTTCGTCTGCGTATTTTGTGTGTGGTTATTAAAAAATTCAGACTTAATGAAACGGGGCTCCCTCCTCTCTCCCTCCGTATGTACCTACCTACCTAGATATACATATGTAATTTTTTTCTCAGAGTGATTAAGTTCTCTCCGTCATGTTGAAAGGTGAGCCACGTTTTAAAAGTGAAGGAGTGGGGGTTATGTGGCGAAAAATATGGCAAAACCAGAGAGGACTGAGGTCATTCGCGGGAGAGAGGAGGGTTGGTGAGGAGAGGGTACGGCAGATGGGGAGGAAGAGACAAAGATAGAGAAGGCGAGAGGGAAGAAGAAAGCGCGATATTAAATTCAATTCCAGCTCATAACTCAGAATTTCATCGCACTTGACTTTCCTTGAGACAGGATTACAACCAAGCGGGTTCAAGGGGTAGGAGGAGGACTCGGGGGATGGGATGGGGGGCAAAGGAAAGGGGTAGGCGGGGAGGAGGGAGAGGGGGGATTTAGAGGGAGAAGAGAGGGGGTGAGAGATCCGGAGTGAGAATGAAACAGAGGGCAAGGAAGCGCGCCCTCTCACTTTTTTTCCCCTTCGTCGTGAGAAGAAGTAGAGGAGGGAAAAAAATAGAGCAAAACGAAAGGCAGAGCAGCCAGCATCCACGAGAGAGAAAGAAGAAACAATTCCACCCTTTCCCCAGCCCATTAAGAATTCCACAACTTCGTTTAAAAAATAAATAAATAATAAAATAAAACACGATGGCGCTCCTGCTCGCCGGTGATGGCGGTGGAGGAAGCTTGGAAGATAAAGACTGGAGAGACGGCAGAATGGGGAGGAGAGGGAGACGAGGGGGGAAGAATAAGAAGAAGAAAGGCTTGGGCGGTCTTAATATTATTCCAGACCCCTTCTCACCGCGGCGAACCGCCCCTCCCCCTTCTCTCTCCACATCTCTCACCCCACACCTCTCCCGCGAGGCAAATAAAGAAAGCCTGGAATGCTGCAGCATACACATTTATTTTTCCGTCGCCACACCAAAGAGTCTACACTTCTCTTTCTCTCTCCCTATTTCACTCCCCACCCCTTCCCCGCGAACACCCGCTTCCCGCCCATGGTTTGCCTCAAAAACCATAAAATTGCCCAGCCGAGTTCTCCCTCCTTCCAACTCCCCATTCTTCCTACCTCTCTTCCACCACCCTCACAAACCCGAGACCAAGAACAACGAGTCCACAACCCCCCCCCCCCCGGTTGGCTCTCGAGAATATCTCAGGAGAGGGGTTCGCAGGAGAAAGGGGAAGGAGAGAAGGGAGGGAATGTAGACGGGGTTTTGATGGGCAGGCAGAGGGGGAGGGAAAAGGTCGTCGCGGGTGAGCGGGGAGCGGTCCTCAGAAGCATGTAGTATTCCGGCAGAGCCCCTTCTTCCACACTTCTCTCTCTCTCTCTCTCCCACTTCCCTCGCGCACGAGGCCTCATCAGCTCCCTGCCCCGCTAGCGGCCCGCTTCTTTCCGAAGGCCTCTCAGGAACTGCCTCCTCCCCTTCCCACCCACCGCCGGCGCACTTGAGAAGGAACTGCCCCATTAAGGACAACTGTTGCGGGGGCGGGGTCGGCTGGGAGATGGGAATGGGATGAGGACAGTGGGAGGATGGAGGGGGGTTTATCATCCGAAACCCTCTCCTCCTTAATGAAACACATATTTTAAGTCGGTTATTTTTCCTCCCGGAGAAACGGAAACTATTCCTCAAGAGATGGCGGGATAGGGTGTTCGCGCGGGCCGCGCGGCGGGAGGAGTGGAAGGCACTGGTGAATTTTTGCCTCGGACTCGGTGGAGGGTGTGGGGATTTGAATGCGGAGGCTTCGCTACTCCTCCCCTTCCCGCCTTATCCCCTTCCCATCCGTGGAGGAACGCCGAGGCAGGGGGAGCGGTCCGGGGAGTCGTCGTCAGTCGATTGATGCGATGGAACCCAATCCCCTCCGCGCGATTAAAGCGATTGACGTAACTCGGAAGACTCCCTTCCACGCCCACGAGAGCGACCCGGGTACAAATGAGCGATAGAACGGATGCTCTCATCCCTCCTCCTCCCTCTCCCCTCCCCCGGGGGCGGGGACTAGTGAATTATTCCTGCCAGATATGCCAATTTTTTTTATCGGGCGAATAAAGTGTCGAACCCAATGAAATTCCGGAGGGCGAAAAGTGGCCACGTGGATTGATTGACTGCCGTCGATTCTGTCCAAAGATATTACCTTCCTGAGATAGATTTTTAAGCGACGAGTGAATCATTATATTTCGCATAATGAGAAAGAATTAACATTCATTTGACCTCGGGCTCTCAATAAGAAAACATTTATAAAATCACTCAGTGTACTGCCAAAGAATTTGTCAAATATTACAGAATCAACTGTGAATAATATTTTTTAGTCTTTCGAAAATCAAATATATAATATTAGCAGATATATGTTTAATCCATAATATAGTTGAAATTATTGCTAACTCCAAGTTATCTTTTTAACTTAATATTAGCATGATTTTTCTTATATTTTGATGGGTAGTTTCTGTATTTAATGCGTTTGGATATATAACGTCAATTGAAAATTTGAAAGAAGGTGAGCTGGCTTCATTGGTACTTTCACCATACACAAGTGAAATGAATTTACGTAAAATAATTATCCCTTCAATAAGTTTAATGTATCTAACACACCTTTTTAATATTAAATATTAGGTTCATCTTAGAGGTGTTAATTGCAAAAATTGTGGATGAGAGAACTTGGTTTATTTACACGTTCCCATTAATTCTTTTTATGTTTTTCATTTTTTAAACTTAGACCATATATTATAAAGGAAATGTTTTATTACGCATGGCATATTGGTCTTTGAATGGAACGAGCTGCACTGTGGTCGACAAATTGAAAACTGAATTGCGAATAGTTATTCCCTTGACTACTTTCCGCGCATTTTATTCCTTTTACTAGGGGTGAGATTGAAGTGTATGGAATTTTTATACTTTTATTTGAAAAATTCTCAGACAAAAATGCAGCTGGGAGTGTTTCACATATAAATATTTATGATAAGATCATGCTAAATCCGTTTATCCACTTAATACATTACCATCGTTTATTATGAGTAACGTACACCTGGATTAATTTTTAATTTATTATCAGTTTAATTCCGTAAAAACTTCTCGTATATGGCGTGCTTAATTTTTCTCTGAAGCATATGTGAAATTTTATAAAGGTTCTTGGGCCAAGAATATGGTGGTCGAACTATTTTAAGTTAAGAGATTTTTTGCCACGAGAATACGATATTCTGGGCCATTTGCTAACCTAAGACGGCGGTATAAATTCCTCTGATAAATATCCGGTTCAGAATCAGCTTTTGCTTATTGGTAATATAAACTCAGTAACTTGCGTTACTTCTTCGGACCAAATTCATCCGAGGGTCATTAGATTCATAGTTTTATGAACAAAACCTAGCCAATCACATGAAGTAGGAGCCGTTTGTATTTGGATTCGTACCAAATATGACTAGTGTCTTTTGGGGATAAGTGGAGTGACTCTAGTATTCAAATTTAGTTCATGGATTACCTGATGGTTTTAATAATAACTTAACTGGTGTCAATATTAAGAATATTTCTTATCGTACGTCAGAATTAGACTAAATTTGATGCACAAAATTTAATTAAGGTTAAAGCGGATTAAATACTCACATCCAAAGTTAAATAATATAATATTTGTGGAATATCCAGTCCAGGTTTTTGTGCTTTCTTTTACTATTAAATTATCATTTGTAGCTTAGAAATTAGTTTCTGTGGTTTGGCTTTAATGCTTATAGGTTTCTTAACGTTCCTCCGTTTGCTTTTCACATGGTGCCCAATAGCACATACTGCACTGCCTCCTTTTGAGTTTAAGTCCTAACTAAACATTTTTGCTTGCTGTTTCTAAACATTATAGTCCATATCGAAGCGGCCTCTCTTGTGTTTTCTCAAGTGACTTCCGAAAGCAAACTAAACAGGCATCCTGTTTGAGAAGCAAATAATCCTTCGCATGTCAACAACGCCTGCGGAATGCTACGGCCAAAAAAGTGTAAAGGGTGTATGTGTACTCCCATTACCCTGAAAGTAGTCCTACGTTTCGCTTGTGACGGCCTAGTATTTTTATTCCTATTCTGTCCAGGCACAAAGGATAATTACTAGCTCTACTCTGACGTATAATCTTTTGGTATTGCTTCTTCATTTCTGCTGAATGTAATAGGAAGTGATATGTGTTGATTAATACTTAAGAACCATGAGTTCTCCTTACTTTATTTTCCGCCAAAAGGTTAACTAAATAGAAAATATATCAAGCCATGATACTAAAACCTCCATTTAATGGACAGTCGTTTCAATGATGATACATAAGCGTATTCAATACTTCATTGAGAAAGAAAGAAAACATAGCGAATATCTTCGGCACACGTTAGAAAATTAATGGTTGAAAATTACGTTTAATTTGAATAAGGCAGTTAATCGTAATGAAAGAGAGTGAAGTATGGATATGAAGAGGGTAAGCCGAAAACTAATGCACACATGCTTGTAGACCATAAACAAAATGAAAAACTCCTGGTGGCATGTGGAAGTAACATTCCCCCTCAACACGCATGCGCAGGTGTGAGGTCGTTACATTCATCCAGTGTATCTTAAGAAGTGGAAGTATGGAGACGTGTAACTATGTTGAAAAATAAATATATAATTTTGAAACGAAATAATTGTAATTTAATGTACTTTTTGCCAATCTTTCTATTTGTTTTTGTTCGCGCTCTACAAGGATATGTGTATTACTTTTCAGCCTACTTCCGTATTTCAATTCGAAAAACAATTACACACATTCCTGTAAAAAGGAAGACATTAGTAGTCCATATGTCGCTGATTCTTCGACTGCAGGAAAAGGATGAGATGGCTTTTAGCAACAAGCAGCAATCCTCCAAACTCTCCTAATAATATGCGCGTACAGATACCAGCATAGCCCGAAGAGAACTTTTGGCGCGATTTTGCCGGTTCTGCTATTTAAAAAGAGTAGTAACAGCAACGCGAAATAATTAGCTCTGTACGTCAAAACTAAACCATATTAATCACTCCGAATCTTTTTTCCGCAGTTGAGATTAGAGGTCACATCTATCTCATGGTGAGTTAAACACACATTGCTTGGATCTCCGAGATAATTAGCCCATCCCGTTCACCCCAAAGCCGAACACATGAGCTATGGCACTATGGAAAAACGGAAATTTTAATTTTGACTTACCACAAGACCAGTGGGAAGTTTTCGTAGAAATTTTATTCAAATAGTCATGTTAAACTAATTAATTAAAATTGGCAATTTTCCACAAAAACATTTTTGTGGAAAATTGCCAATTTTAACTAGTCATGATATTCCACCATATCACGCCTGAAACGTCTCTTTTTATATGTTAATCTAACTTTAGGAGAATTATTTTAATCGAATGCACTGACCATTTTTAAATCATTACTATTCAATGAAATGGCCTGCTTAAAAAAAACAGAAGTTTTAAAAGAGATTACATTTATGCTTACTTATTAAAAAGAGTAAATGAAACCGAAGGACAATAATTAGCTGAGATCTGTGTCTCGGGTAAGAAAACTGATACCTTCCCGGTAACTCTATGTATGATGAAAGCAGGTATAAAGGTCATAGACCCTAAAATGTTCACAGAACCTTGTGCCAGTATCGAAACCAGCCATAGAGTATACGATTCATGGAAATCATTCATTTTTACAAATGGTCATTGTGTATAAGGTTTGTATTAAAAGTATCGGTAACAATTTTTTTCCGGACGTGTGAATGAAGTGCTGAATTCAGACCGTCAGTTAAGTGTACACATGATCGCAGATCATGTTGACACTGATAAGATGACAGTGCACCCCATTATCGATACACACATTTGGCGATGTAAAATATCGGGCCTAAACTCGTACCGAAGGTCTTCACGGACAACCAAGAGCAGAGTCAAGTGAATGTCTTCTAGGGAAGAATTTCTGTAACGGTATCTTGACGATTCCCCAACTCCTTTACAGTCCCGACTTGGCAGCAGCATCAATTTCCTATTCCCTAAAGTGAAATCCTCCCTAAAAGGACACCACCATGGGACTCTTCAGTGCCATTAAAGAATCTTGCACGCGTACTCTTAAGAACGTTCCGGAATCCGCCTACCAGGTCAGACTGACCTGAAGAAGGCCTCGGAGTAGGCCGAAAGCTTAAATCATCTACAGTGTGAGTGTCCTTTTACGTGTTATCTGTTTTATTCTGTGTTCTGTTGTGCCGTCCAAAAGTTATATATATATATATATATATATATATATATGTATATATATATATATATATATATATACCTTTTTTGTGTATATGTTAGAAGGAACTTCTTTCTCTCCCTGGAACGTATTTCTTTTTTGTGTATATCTATTTTTTTGTTCTATCGTACTTACTATATTATTATAAAATAATCTACCGTTGAAGGTAGGCTTTTGGATGGACATAACTGTCAAATAAATATCTTGTGACTGCAAACAAAAGACAATCGAGAAAAATACTCTACATCAGGTCTCATTACTGCATAATATATATACCGAATACACACACACACACATATATATATCGTAACTACTAACATCTCTTACATTTCTTTTCTAAATCAATCAAATTATATTTAGATAAAAAAATTGTAGAGGGTTTGTATGTACTTCAATTTTGATTGCTGGTTTTGAAAAAATAAGACGTAGTCATTGCTGAGATGAAAGTCGTTCCTTGAAATTGCTCGCTAAAAGGAAATTCCAACTTCTCAAGCTTTTTTTTACAATTGAATCTTTATTCATTTGTACGCGCAATTAGCACATGCATCCCACATTACACATGGTTAAATCTCAAATAAAAGAAATCCTATCTCTGCTTTCTCTCTATTTGCTCAACCGAGTAAGAACATTGGATTGTACATTAGCTTGTCTTTTCATGTCTACAGAGTGTATCTACGGTGGCTGCAATATAGGAGACGGAGAACCAGTTGAATTTTTCGAGAGACGTGTTTAGATATATAAACGTAAGGACTTGGCGAGGGAAGGAGAGGGATACGGGAAAGAGAGGAGGATGAAGGACGAAAGGAGGGGATGAGTAAGCTCCTTGGTTGAGCAGGGTTGGACTCAGGTGCACATCTTATTACTAATGCAAGGGCTCCGAAGAGGGTGATGCAGGAGGAGCCTAAAGGGATTCCTGTGGGCCGAAGAAGGTGGTGGGTGTGTTGGCGGTGGCGTGGGGGGTCGAGTAAAGGACTGGAGTTAGAGGTTGGGGAAACGGGAACTAGAGAGGAAACGGGTGTATGTATTGTAGGAAAGGCGGAGGAAGAGAGGACGTCTTGGGGAACAAATGAACGCCTTGAGAGCATTCCCTTCGTCTGGGAATCAACTATCCGTCTGGACGTTAAGTTGGGCTCTTGAGCGAAGGAGTTATGATAAGGAGCTTGATTACTTCCCTATCCAAGGGAGCGAATTGTGGACGGCGCGTAATACATGTATGAGCGCCAACCTACTCACGGGGATCAGATGAAATTATCGGGAAAAGTACGCGTGGTTATGCGGAAAAATTGTATGTACATTATGTATTTATTAGGGCTGTAAGCATTTAATTCGGTGATGTTCCGGCCTTGAAAACGTAGAATGAAAGGCAAAAAATTCTCAAAATTTTATCGATTCAATTTTTCATCTACATTGTGCAAGTGTACGTTTCAGGATTGGGAAAAACCAAATCACGACTTTAAATTCATAGTAATTGCGTGAGATGCCGTTAAGGTACTTTTAACGGAGTCCAATTTTTATTTAACGGAGTGTGTTGATGTACAAAACAATACGAAAATTTCAAATTGTAAAAAAATCATTCGCTTTAACCCGGATCCTGATCAAAGTGAATAATTTTAAAAATTTGATATTTTTGGGTTAAAAACAATGCTGTTTGAATGAAAACTATTAGTTTTTACTCTGTCACCCATGTGTCAACGAAAGTAAATTTTAATAGATTCGAAGGCCCTAAATTAGTACGTAAACATCAAATCCGTTGTATAGCATAAACATGTTCCAATATTAATACCATAAAATATGGTTTAAAGATATTCCAATTACGTAATTTATTGCTTTCGTGGTTTGGTGTGGAAATAAAGTGAGTAATATCGTGTATTTTTTTATCTTTTCTACCGTTTCCTTAGGAAGTTGTGTACCTAATGTCTCCGACTTACGGTTAATTAAATTAAGAAAATCATTCCGGATATCCCTGGCCATCATTGTTCATTGTATTTTTTCGCAACAAAGCCTTTGGAAATCTCCTTTAGAAACATTTATCGAGGGCATTCTACGGGGTAATGGCAGAAAATCAATTTTTTTTGGTTTTGTCACTAGCCGATTAACGTACGTTTGGGCTATGATTGTCAATAAATTATTATTATAGGTAATTTACCGGCTAAGGTAGTTTTTTAGATGGGCATGTCTACCAAATATTTATCGTGTCTCTCCATACAAAACACAACCCAACCTCCTACCCTAGAAAAATTCCCTCTTCATCTCTGTGTATTTCCTCCCTCCCTTAATTCCGTCCAACACTACTATCCTATTCCTGTCCCCTCCTCGTTTGCTCCAAATTCTCTAACACCTATGTATCATATGAAATAGGTTGTAATACGCAGGTGTTCATAATAATGTGTACAAAATCTCGGTCACGTGAGTGAATATCCTGCAGCAGCCTAATAGACAGAATTCAGGCTTGTCACTTGCTGCAGGTACGTACCTTACCCATGGTGTATTTCTTCTTAATGACAGAATACACCATGTTCTTCTTGGGCAGGGAGATTACTCAATAATAACTGACAAGTTTCTGTACCCCACAGCAGAGAAGAGAATATAATTTCAACGCAAAGCACCTGAATAAATTTTACGCGTAACAATGCCGCCATTATCTCGTCAAGGGTAGAAGATATATAAAAAATAAGAATATTTTCTTTAAAACGGCTTCATCTTTTCATACATACCTTTAGTAACTGTACCCACACTGGCAAGCCAGACGCGTGCACATTAAGCCCTTTTCGAGGACCCAAGGACATTCACTCCCTCAATCAAGAATTTCTAAAAGTGTTGTCATCATCTAACAATACGTTTTTTGCTAATGAATGTCAATTGGAGGGAAATGTTTTTCGATCACCATGATGGCGTGCATGCCCCACTAGTAGCCCACTAGAACCCGGCTGGTGGCCCGTCAAGGACCCTCCTGGTACACGATTACTCTGCCTCTGCCTGCCCAGTTTTTGCAAGCCATTTACGTAAGGAGAGAGATAACAGCTTATTGTAAATCTCTGTATTTGTCAGTTTCGTGTAAATAATGATAGTAAAATGTTAATTAGATCATAAATTTAATTCATTTGTAACATATCACTGATTATATATTTATTCTTTTCACAGGTGAGTTTCTTTGCCTTACGGTTGCAGAAAGAAAGAAACGAACTAACATCAATAATAATGAATCATTCAGGTGAGGAATCAGTCATTAAAATAAGGTACGTTGATTCCAGAATGTGATTGCAAATGTGCATGCATTTTGTTGGTGGAGGGCGAGGTCTGTTTGAAGAGTTTGCAAAATTATGTTGAACGAATATTAAAGGATGGAATAACAGCTCAGTATGGCGGATCAGTTTATTAAGTATTTCTAACCAACTGTTTTGGGGGGCAAAGGATTATTCCGTAAATTAAAAAGAATTACATCTTTCGTATAGATGTAGTTCATTACGAAAATGTTAAACTGTGCAGCCAAGAGAAAATGACCATAAGACTTGACATTTGGGAATTAGGACCGTCGTTGATGGAAAATGGAATCATTAGTCGGTGAGCAAAAGTAAGTTAATATCCAAGATCATTTTCAAAATTTATGGGCACAAAATAATGCGCCCAAGGAAGTAATCAGTATTATAAAACAATTTTAAGAGTCGCTTAATGAAAACGAGCACATTGAGTACACTACTGTATAAATATGAGAAATTATCGGAATGAGAAACAGAGAAGGAAGTGTGGTTTCTAGGGTCTTCTGATGGCAGAAAGAAATAGATGTGTTGGATGACTAACATTAGGTTATACTGAGAAAAGGAAATATGTGAACGTAGGAAACCTTAAAAAACCATACATACATTCACTGGACAAATTTTCGCCATAAAATCGTGATTGAGACACACTTAAACGGGATAAACCAACAAGAAGGCCGACAAATGACTTTATCGGGATTATGATTCTGCATGAAACGAGAATGAAAGCAATGAAAGAGGAGAAATACAAGCGTACGAATTATAGGAAATCGTTCCTGATTAGATGACCACAAACTTTTTTGAGTGCCGACATTACTGTACTTTGTGGTATATTTAAATAGTTGCAAAAATGATTGAAATAATTGAATTAGACTGAAGAAAATTAAATCAGCACAATGTTTACAATAACCCTCACGCTTGAGCGTGAATTTATCCGAGTACATAATGGTATTCATTTCCCAGGCTGTTTTATGTGGAAGATGAGATGAAAATACAAACGATGGATTTAAATACAGGCAGTTTCGATTGATGAGGATGATATTGGAACACACTGGATTTTTGGTGCACTTCAGATGGGAGAGAGAGCATTTTGCACCGTTAATCTTTACGCTGTCGAAACGTGTCATTTCGGACGAATACGGGATTCGCATTCATTCTACTCTCGGAGAGGGCGGAGGTGGTCCAGTGCAACCGTCGCGTCACCGTTTTAGAAATGCAGATTAGATTCCGTCGTGCTTTTGTTTCCGCGAAGTTCCTTTTCCTTTATTTTTTGTCGCTGGTCGTCCCCGCGCCTGAAAAATTTCACGCGAGGAGAGAGAAGCATGAATCTATTCGTATGCATGATAACAAAACTTCCTCTGCGAAATAACATGTGTGCATCTGCTCTAATGTTCGGGCCATTGCGCCACAATAAACATAGACTCGGAATTCATGAGCGAATCGCATTGGACGTTGGGTTTCGGCAAATAAACAAAGAGCATGCAGGTGGGTGGTCTGAACTTTTTTCAAACGGGAAGGCATCCGTCGTAAATAGGTTCTTAAACAACTTTCCGGAGTATTCGATGTAAAAAGGTTGCCTTTTCCGTCATGCTTCGAATAGGATTTCTTTCACTGAAGACGTTATAATAATGGAAAAGCCAACAGGGATTATTAACAGAACCATGTGAACTTTTAGCCATTTCTGACAAAGGATAATTTGCAAGTAATAATATGATAGTCATGAAAGTCAAATTATTTTCTAATGAGTGTGAAACACCCATCTGGCCGTTATCAGCTTTAATTTAAACGTCGAGAAGAAACTTTTCTCTTTGGTTGTTCTCAAAATACGATGGCTTTGAAATAATTCTCAAGTCTTTCCCTTTACCGTATCGGCTTTAAAGGTTTTAAGCCTCTAAACCTTTCCCATACAAATAGTTGTAATATATGTTGGTTTTCTTCTTCACAATTTGAAAACGATTACTACTTCAAACATTTTCAGCCAATAAGAATTTGAAGTAGAAGATTATTTCCCCAGTTTTCATTTATATAGTCGTTGAAATTCTTATTTCTTGAGATCAATTATATTATCTTAAGTGAAAAGGGCAATAAATCTGGCATGCATTTGTAAAAGTAATTTTTTGAACCTTTTGGATTAGTTTAATTTTATAATATTCAGGGAAAATAGGGATTGAATTCGATGAAATTTTTCCACTTATTATACTATATAGTACAAGTATATATACTTAGTATATATACTTGTATATATACTTGTATAAATATTGATATGATATCGTCGAAGTAATACGGAAGTGTTGAATAAAAAACTGTGACAGCAACAAACAATATAAGAACACATAAAATGAACACTCACACGTAATTTCTTGATACTTTCGATGGGATTGAGCTCCGTATTTGCTAGGACTGGCTATCTTCTGATGAAGACGGAGCTCAATTCCGTCGAAATTATCAAGAAATAAGGGGTGAAAGTTCCCTTTACGTGTTCTTATATTGTTTGTTGCTGTCAAAGCTTAAGGGAATATATATATATATATATATATATATATATATATATATATATATATATATATATATATATATATATATATATATATATATATATGGCGGTTTGATTTGACGATTTGAGGTTTGATTTGGGTTTGATTCCCGAACACCATGAAGGGATTCTAGTAACACCTTCCCATATATAGCTTCAACCCAATGCAAGATGGTAAATACCAGAAGTCTTGAGGTCATTGGGGTCTATATATATATATATATATATATATATATATATATATATATATATATATATATATATATATATATATAGAGTAGGGAAAGTAGTACCCGTTCGTGCCGCATGAAGTGCTGACGACGCGAGTAGCCGCTGGACGAGGTCAGATAGCTTCAGTGGCTTGTCTGCCTTCTCTGAGCCAAGTTGCGTGACGCTAGCATTGCCTGTGTTGTTTCTGTGATTGTTTACAATGTTTAAAAAAATTGAGAACGCCGCCAGTTGTGAAGTGAGGGCAGTGATTAAATTCCTCAATGCAAGAAACGTTCGCCCATGTGATATTCATCGCCAATTAAAGGAGGTGTATGGAGACAATGTAATGGACGAGTCGTCTGTTCGGCGGTGGTGTCGCAACTTCTACATGGGGAGGGGGAACACAAACGACGATGAGCGTTCGGGGAGACCGTCTGTCATTACAGACCAACTGGTGAGCTCAGTTGACGAATTCGTGAGGAACGATCGGCGCGTCACAATTGATGACATCTGTGAGCATTTTCCCAATGTTTCTCGAACAATTGTTCATGAAATTGTTAAACACCATCTGCATTATGCAAAAATTTGTGCAAGATGGGTCCCTCGCATGCTTACAGATGAGCACAAAACTAAGCGTATGGCTGCAGCACTGACGTTTTTGGGACGTTATTCTGATGAAGGAGACTCTTTCTTGACTCGCATAATTACTGGTGACGAAACATGGGTTTGTTATGCATCACCTGAGAGTAAACGACAGTCAATGGAGTGGCATCATGCTCATTCACCAAACAAACCAAAAAAATTCAAGACAGTTCTGTCCACCAGGAAACTCATGGCAACCATTTTCTGGGATCGACGAGGTGTATTGCTTATTGATTTTATGGCCCGTGGAGACACTATTAATGTCAATGCGTATTGTGAAACATTAAAGAAATTACGGCGGGCAATACAAAATCGGCGGCGAGGTCTATTGCCTACTGGTGTCATTCTCGTTCATGACAATGCCAGGCCTCATGCAGCTGGGATAACACAAAAACTTTTGCAGCAATTCAAATGGGAAACTTTCGACCATCCACCGTATAGCCCGGACTTGGCCCCTTCAGATTTTCATCTCTTTACAAAGCTTAAAGACTTTTTGGCAGGAAAAAGATTTGACAGCGATGAAGAACTTAAAGAAGGAGTGACCCTGTATCTCAATGAGCTGGCGGCGAAGGACTATGCAGCAGGAATACAGAAACTTGTCACACGTTATGACAAATGCCTTAATTTGCTTGGAGATTATGTTGAGAAGTAGTTTAAAGTATCCTCTTTCAAATAAAATTTTTTATGTTTGTTAATATTTACTTTTGTGTCTTTATTCCACGAACGGGTACTACTTTCCGGATTACCCTCGTATATAATAATAGTTATGGATTGGAGGGACAGGAGACTGATTCGCAACCTGTACATGTCTCAGACTGCTCAGGTGCAAGTGGGGAACGGAGAGCCCAGATGGGCAGTGTTAGGAAGAGGTGTAAGGCAGGGTTGCCCATTTTCACCGGTACTGTTCAACGTATATGTAGAGGAAATGATTAAAGAGGCATGGGAAGAACTGGAGGTAGGAATGAAAGTCGGAGGGGAATTCGTAAAATCGGTTAGGTTTGCTGATGACCAAGCATTAGTTGCTCAGTCAGCCAAGGGGTTGCAAGCATTGTTGAGTGAATTGGAGGTTCAGTGCGATAAATATGGGATGAGAATCAATATTAATAAAACAAAGGTTATGCGATTTTCCAGAAAGAAAAAGGCTAAGCTAAATATTAAAATAGGCGGGGAAAGAATAGAGCAGGTAGAGCAGTTTACATATCTCGGAAGTGTTTTGGACCAATACGGTCAAAGTGGTAGGGACGTAAGGAGAAGAATTGCGCTAGGCAAGGAGGCTTTCTCAAGGAGGAGGGAGTTGATGACGGGGACGTTGAGTAGGGATGTTAAGACAAGACTCGTAAAAACTCTGATATGGAGCGTAGCTATGTACGGCGCGGAAACGTGGTCGCTGAAGCAGGAGGATAGACGTAGATTGGAGGCTTTTGAAATGTGGGTGTGGAGAAGAATGGAGAAGGTGAAATGGACCGAAAGGAAAACAAATGAGGAAGTACTAGAAATGGTGGGGGAGGAGAGGGGTTTGTTGAGAGAAATCCTATGGAGGCAGGAAAAATGGATGAAAGGCGTATTGAGCGGTAGAGGAATGTTGAAGAGGGTAATAGAGGGGAGAATGTTGGGCAAGCGAGGTAAGGGTAGGAACAGGATAGGGATGTTGGACCTGATGAAGGGAGGAAAGAAGTACACCGAGATGAAGAGGCACCTGATATAGATTAGTTTGCTAGGTGGGGAGTCACAAAATGTTTATTTGATAGTTGTGTCCATCCAAAAATCTACCTTAACCGGTAGATTACCTAAAAAAAAATTTATAATGTAAATTCACTAATAGTCATAACAAACACAGAAACCAAAACACACAAAAGAGGGACTCACTGGTTCTCGAATTTTCGGTGGTCCAACCACCTTTCTCATGAGTAATTACGAACTGAACTGAGGCAGAGGAGGGCCCGAAAGCAGACCACTGCTAGCTCACCACTCAGGAAGATATTTTTGCATTCGTGATCTGCTCACATCCGCCATCCCCACCTCTCTTTTTTTCGTCCTTTATATGTGTTCCTTTACCATTTTCCTTATCTCTATTTCAATGTGAATGAATATTTATTCGCCATATGGCGGTATTTCGTGTTTGAATGTGTATTTGGCCAATGTGGCTTGTCTCTTCTTCTGGCTATGCGTGCAATAAAACGCACCGTTCCTATCCTGTATGATGTTGTATGCTTGCTAATGTACTGTCCATTCTCCTCTTGTGTTTGTCAATTTCTCCTTTGGTGGGTGTAAAAGCTCCCTAAGGCCATCTTCTGTTTAATGATTCGGAGCACTTTGGCGCTTTATAAGATCGCAGATTTCAGTGTAAAAGTACCCTCCCTCGGTAGCTCAGGTGGTTAGAGCATCCGCCCGGCAAGTGGAGAGATTCGGTGTTCAAGTCCCGGTCGAGGAAGATATTTTTACATTCATGATCTGCTCACATCCGCCATCCTTACCTCTCTTGTGTTCATCCTTTATATATGTTCCTTTACCATTTTCCTTATCTCTATTTCAATGTGAATGAATATTTATTCGCCATATGGCGGTATTTCGTGTTTGAATGTATATATATATACGAATTTAAATAAATATAATTATTTCCAGAATATTCCTCCTGTCCCTTATATACGAGAGAATTTAAGTTCGTTCAGAATCCGTATTCCATATTTCTATCTCCATTGATTTTAAAAATAAAAAATAAACGTTTTTTATAATCTTTTTTATCTGTATTTACTCCTCTTAAATACTTTTTGTCCACTTTTTCAGACATCTGAATTCCATTACTCCTCTAAGGAAAATGCAAATTGATCTGATTTTTAGGCAATGAAAACACGATTAATTCACGAATAGCCTTGAATAGGTGGCGTGGTTATATCTTTTGAACCATGGCACAGAAACGTTAGAAAATCATTTATAGATTAACATCATCAGGAACCTTTTCTTCACCGCATTATCTTGGTCACGAAAGACATCACAAGTACTTTAAAAAAGGCTATTATACAAGATAGAAAATAATTTCCATCAATAAAAAATAATGGTATTGCCGCCAAAATTGTGACTTAAAACTGAAATAACGCCGTATCACGTGGCCTGCACATGATGATTCATCTTCAAGACGATATAATCGATTATCACGTGATTAAATCATGAAGAAGTGGAAAAATGCAGATAAAATTTTGGATAAGGATTCATATTATTACCTCGCACTCAATTAAAATTCTTCACACCATTACTTGATTGCTTGGATCTGTCTGTAATTGCTAAATGATATATTAGAGGTTCCCTGAGTTCAACATGCCTATCCTCACTCGTTTAAAACATTTCTCCAAAAAGGAATTCACCGTCTGCAAGCTCGCGATTGTTTACCAAGATTGTCTGTTTTGACGTAGCGTCAATGCAGCTTCGCAGCCGAGTCTAATCTTTCCAATTTTCCCTAAGATTTACGTGGAATATATTTAACCAAACCTTGCCAATGTGGTCGTAATCCATATGATCAAAGGTAATCCATCAATTAAAAGTAGGTTTTGAAAAGTTCCAACTACTAAAATGCTATGCGTTTGGCTTTAAGTTCCATGAGTTGTAGGAACTTGCGAGTCTTCTTCAATTCTTAAAACCATCTCCTGGAATTATGTTATAAAGACGGCGGTTTGTGGCGCAACATTCTTCATGAACAAAAGATAAGCAAGACGCAAGATTTTTCCTTACCTCTATTACGAGAGAATTAATTTAATTAATTAGTTCCAATGCCTAAAGCTATTGAGTTAAATTTCTTGGGAAAAATAAATTTTAATCTCTATTTTAATGAATGCTTTAAACCCAGTTTTACTTAAGACGTGGTGTTAGATATTTCATTCCGACTCTCAAGTGGAAATCAATCCCAAAATTAGATCAACCATTTCAATTGTAATCACAAAAGTTATTCTGAAATACTGGCTTTTTCCGGGAAATTTTCTTTTCATTTACATCAACCAAGTTATCCAATTAATCAGTGTTAAACTGTTTGATCAGTATATCAAATACTGACTTCAATATTTTACAAAAAAATCAAATAATTGATTAATAATTAAAAAACTGCTCTTATGAACAATTTTTATTTCAAACTAGAATTCCGAGAAATTAAAAACCAGTAATAAAAAAGGACTCCTATGTCAGGAAATGGAAAATCATTCTTGTGTGAAAATCATTTATACCTTAAATTGAAAGAAAATAAACATACCTTATTCAAAACCCTGTTGAAAATAACTAGAAAATCAGCCTTATAAAAGGATTAAAAATAGCCAACATTTTTTCAAAGAGGTAGATGTGAGCAACGCAAGATGAAAAAGTGGAAACAAAACGTGTTTTTAGGTCTCAAGAATCATTTTGACATTTGTATGCAAATACCCTTTAAAACGATAAAAATTCAAAAACGTAGTTATCGCGAGTGTTTTAAATTTTTATATCTTCACCGATTTCTATAGAGAATACTTATAACGAATAACTTTTTTTAGGTTGCTCAAAGATAATCGAAGCGATATCACTTATTGATTTAACTAATTCACATGTTAACATTTTGCCAGCCCCCTATTTGTTTGGGCGTTACCCCGATCTCTAAATCGCTGCTTCGGTGCGACTCTGGCCACCCCTTCAGCGTCAGTGGTTGTGCTCTATGCACGTTACGAAAACAATTGCGAGCGATAGTGTAATGGCAAACGTGTACCATTCCAGTGTATCATGTTTACATGTTGATGTGCCGTTTCAATTTTAAATTGGTACGTAGAATTTCGTAAAATAGAAACCAATTTTTTTAAAAGTATTTTTATTTTTTTTCGTCAATCATAATTTTTACATTGCCAATGTGGGTGTGTATAAATGTATTCACATTTCTGAGCACTATACCAGGTTTGATCAAAGAAAGACCGGACTGATTTTATTCTGCGCAAACCATTCAACAAATTAAAACGAGAAACAGTGCGTCATCTAGCAACATATCTGACAACTAATACGATTGGTTTTTGCGTATGTTCACGTCGAGTCGTTACGCATCAGCAGCAATAGGTGTCTTTACCTGTTTGTCGCCGCGTGTAACGGTAGCAATGAAGGAGCTAAAAGAAACAGCGCGTGTGCGTGAAATTTTGTTTCAAACTTGGACAAAGTGCTACTGAGGTATTTGGAATGATTTAGCAAGCCTTTGCTTTTGAAGCTGTGAAGCGACTGTTTTGAGTGGTGCAGTCGTTTTAAATTGGGTAGAACCTCGACTGATAAAGATTCGCGACTGGGCGGCCTTCCACTTTGACAGATACCAAAGATGTCAAATTGGTGAGCGATTAGGTGCGGGAAAATCACGGATTACTCCTACGGAGATTGCCGAGGAAGTAAAAATTAGTTTTAGATCCTCTCAGACAATTTTGACAGACATTTTGGATATGACGCGCGCCGCATCAAAATTCGTCCCGCGGGTGCTGACTGATGAACAGAGACAAAAACGTGTGGACATTTGTCAGGAACTCCTGGATCGAGCCAATACCAACCCAGAGTTTCTTAGAACCATCGTAACCGGTGGCGAAACCTAGGTTTACGGTTATGATGTTGAGACTAAGTCTTCCCAGTGGAAAGGTCCTCATTCTCCGCGACAAAAGAAAGCTCGCATTCCCGGTCCAGTGTAAAGGTCATGCTGGTGTGTTACTTCGAATGGTAAGGGCTGATTCATTATGAATACGTCCCTCAAGGTCAAACCCTCAACAAAGATTTCTACCTAAAGGTTATGAAAAAGCTGAGGTTCGAAGTGAGCCGAAAGAGGCCGAACATGTGGTGAAACAATGCTTAACGCTTCCACCACGTTAATTGCTGGCTCACATGAAGCTGATCGTGACAGAGTTTTTCGCTAGAACCGAACTTCCGTGATCCCGCCACCACCCTACTCTCCAAACGTGGCTTCATTAGACTTATTTGTTTCCAATGTTAAAATCAACCTTGAAAGGGCGCCGATTTGCCTCTATTACGGAGGTTAAAAATAATTGTACGGCGGACCTGAAGGGGATCCCTAAGGCGGCTTAACAGGCAGGGTTCGAGAGCTGGAAGAAACGTTGGCAAAGGTGTGTCGTCAGCCAAGGCATGTACTTTGAGAGCGGCAAGTTCGATTAAGCATTATACGTCACAATTAACAAGTTATAAAATCAGTACTGTCTTTTTTTGATGACACCTTTTATTGTGATTATTTTATAAACGGGATAAATCATTGAAATTTCCGTTGTGGACTCAGGCTTTTCCATTCAGTTTCTGAGTTAGGTAATAAATATTAAGAAACTCAGCCTCTATTAGTTACACCTTTCTTTTTCAGGTGAATATCCGAAAAGTAATCATTTCAATAAATTTTATTGATTTTGCATTACAAAAATCCTCTTTTCTCATCCATGGTGCTTTTGTCTCAGTCTCATCTCAAAGGAATACACTTTTTTCCTCATCCAAAATCTTGTTCCTGCAGTCCCAGGCAAATTGACGTTTGCAGGCTCCGATTCTTTGATTTCTCCAAACTGAGCAGTCTCATTAATATTTTCCGACCTGCCATTTTCGTCAAATGCACCCTTCTCAATATCGCCCATATTTTTATTTTCGAGATCACGTCTAAGTCTTAAGCTGACCCTTTGGCCTAGGCTAAAGTGCACTCATTGAAATTTTGACCACAAAAAACATAACTTGGCTCAAAACGACTATTTCAACATCAAAAGTATTGAAATTCATCTTGTTTTTCCCTGTAATTTTGATTTAAATGAGCCAGCGGAGAGGATTCCCACGAGAAGGTCGAAATGTAAATTCCCTGGAAACTAATTCCTCTTATACCAGGACATATTTTTTAGTTATCATTCACAAACGCTTTTGATTTCTCGAATTGGAAATATAGGAAAATTTAAGGCAAAAGTTGAAGCTATTTTTTGAAGCTCTTATTGTTTAATTAATGGGTTCCCTTATTTGGAACAGAAGCATTTTAACTTCTGGTGTAGAACTTTCTGAAATGAAATATGCATATAAAAATAAGTAGTATTCGAGCTTGACGCATTTCCTAAAATATTATTCAGTACAAAATATAATGGTATATCTATTCTATTACGGTACGCTTATTAGAATTGTTTTCTTCGTTACCACGAAATGAAATCCTAAATTTAACTCCTTTTACACTGGTGAAGAATTGAGTTTTTCTGATTTTCTGCTTTATCCAAAGTTTGGTGTGTTCCTATCTTTTTCTTGTAAATGACAAGTCCAATGGTATTTTACCGCAATCACGCCGGTCTTTAAAAAATGTTTACCTCGTTATTTGATTATAGATTTGAGATAAATTTTGCCTTAACCTGTAAGCGTGGTCTGTTCATAATGAAGACCCCTGCACATCATACAAATGACTCCCCTACCAAAAGAAAATGGCCGTAAATGTTCGAAAAATTCATTTCATACGAATTCAATATATACGATCACTTTCAAATATTCCTTATACTTTGATCAATCTTAATTGTGCAAAATGGGTTTTGGATGTTTTTTTAAATGTTCTTCATTGATCGGTGCCCATTTATTCCTAACTACATCATTTTACAAATTCGTAAAAATCTCTCGCGTCACTCGCATATTGCGGTTGCAGTCACGGCAAAGTGGGAAATATGTGCTAAACGTGAATTACACCGATGAGGCATTTTCAATGAGAGCTCATTCATAAAATAATTGCTATCAACATCCAGGCAATGATGCGATCATTCTAAAGCGTTTGTAGCTCTCTTGGCACTTATATACGAAAGAATTTCATCATCAAATGGAATTAATTAAAATGTTTAATGACATAAAAATATTGAAATTGAAATATGAATGAAGAGAGAGAAACCCATCGTGATGGTTGTCATAACAATACTGAGGGAAATATTACCATTTAAAGTCAACTACTAAATCATCAGTTTTAAGTTAACCATTGAAACTTTCGTTACGTTGATTGGTTATTAATAATTATTTGTGCTTGGCTTAATATGTCCATTCTGATTGCTATTTTTCTTTCACCCGATAGTTGTGGATGTGACCAATTAACAGACATTATGAATTGGCCTTGGAAGGCACCATTACTAAGTGATACGATACACATCCACCTGGTAGAACTGGTGCCTGACGTTTTATTATTTTTCAGATCACATTAAGTGAACCGAGTGAAATCTTTATAACGACGTAATAATTTCATAATTTTTAAAAAATGTTTTACAATTTTCTCCAACGCATTAGTCAATTATTGGAATGGCCGCTGAAATGGAAAATAAAAACTTTGTGAACTGGAAAGTGGAAAGCCGAATTTTCCTAGAAAATGTTCCACCGTAGGTTTCACTTCTAAACGGGTACGGGTAGTTTATAGGGTAGTGCAAGGTTAGACAGTGGAACTATCAACCGAAGGACCTGGGTTCAAATACTGCATACGCCTCTCTGAGCACCCTCGAGCTATGGGATTTTTTGGGTACCAGATCTTCCTGGGAAACTATAGAAACCAAACCACAGGGAAATTAACTGACCCCCCTACCCTGTTGTGTGAATTTCACACGCCGTATCGGGTTTCGTACTGGATGAACTCTACCAACAACTATCAAATCGACCTTCGGGTTGATAACTGTCTGTTATAATTTTTCTATACTGTTGAAATCACATGGCGCAAAAAATATTTTAAAATGGTAGGTACATTTACTTGCTAGTTTTTACAACCTCTTAATGTTTTTGCTTAAACTGTTTATAAGAAGGTTGTATGATTAAAAAAGCATTTTTAAGAGAATTATTTATTCATACGCTTAATATAGTCAACAAAAAGCTGGTAGAGGCCAAGTGAACCGGTGATTCCGGCGAGCCCATTGTTTCCTGAAACTGGTCGGAGCGGGTGGCTCTTGGAGGTAGTGCAAATGTTCTTGAGATATGGACATAAATACTTATGAATAAATAATAAAATTTCGATAGGGATGGAAAAGATTGTAGATGTAATACATATTGGTCTAAAATAGTGAATCCTATTTTATGGATTAATGGTGGGATGCTCGAGCAGTTTTGGTGTGAAGCGAGTAATTTTGTAAGCGGAAAAGAAATAGTGGGTCTTGTTTACAAATAAAAAGTTTGGATGTTCGACTACTATAAGGATTTTCAAGATTGAATGCCTAAGAAAAAGTGCTTTGTTTACCATATTTTCGTATATTCATACAAATATTCTCCTAAAAATGTAAATTAAAAGTGAAATTACATTCATTCTGGAATGGATGATACTCTAAAGTGATAACACCCTACAATGATACTCTAAAATATTTAAGACATGCATAAAGTATACAAATAGCTCAAGTATTACAGCATGACAAATACATATTTACGTTGAATAAAGACTAACAAAATCAGGACGTGACCGTAAAGAAGGCAATAATCAAGTTATTCAGTAGAGCTAAGACAATTTGTTTAGCAAGCATATGATAAACACAGCCACATAACTTCGACCAATTGAGGTACATGCATTGAAATATTATGCAAAACAAAAAGTTTCAATGGAATAGGTATTTATTTACCTGTTCAACAGAAATCAAATTGTTTTTTCCCAAGTGGCGCAGGCATGTGTAATCCAATCCTTTTCCTACTTCTTATTCGTCCAGGGAGAGAGGAACGCCACGGAAACGGTGTGAGCATAAAAATGCTTATCTCTCGATAAGGAGCTCAATGAGTACTCTCTTTTGGTGGCAATCGGCATAAATATTCTCGATCATCTCGGTCAAATGGGTGGGAAAAGTACTTCTGGGCGAATCCTGTGTTTGCACGGGTTTGGCGAAGAACTGCGCGGAGGAGGGCAGGGTGGAAGGCGGGAGTGGGCGTTGACATCCCCGCACGGAGTTTCAGTGGACTTCTGGCCACTCTCGAGCAATGAAATTCAAAACCCCTTGGGTCCGCTTTTCCGCCCAGACGCGGCCGCCGTAGCCCTTCTTTTCCGGGAGATCATCCACACTTCTCCCTCGGCCACACCCGCTGCCGAATCTGCGCAACCCCTCCCCCTTCCTTCTCCCAGGGCCGTGGGAATATTCATGGGGAAAGGGCAGTTTGAGGATGATTCTAAGGGACTCGCGCTCTCTTGGGGCCGGATGGGCAGGGGTTTAGGGTGAAAGCCTGGGAGAGGAAGGACTGGAGACGGAGAAGAGAAAGGGACGAAAAGAGAAGGGGAAAAGTACATCGAGGGGCGACGCCCAGAGCTACTACAACCGCTGCCCCTCTTTATAGTAGCGTACTTTGAGAATGAAAGGCCCTTATTGCTCTGCCTTTTCCATGCCCTCGACCCCCATCTCTTACTCCGGTGTCCACTCCCTCTCTCCCTCAATGGGAGGGAGATAGAAGAAGGGCCGCCTTAAATTGTCGCATCCCTGCTTATTAGTAACTCCCCAACTTTTCCTCAATGAGAATTCAAATACGTACTCGTTTTCTATGTGGAACTCATCCAGAAATTGACCTTGTCTTTTCTATGTATGACGAAAACGGGTGAATGGGCTTTTGTGCCGATTGTAAAATATATACATTTAAATTTGAACGTTAAAAGTGGACCCAATTTTAAAAAAATAAATGTGTTTGCTTTTTTCTTATTCTATCTATGAATTTGGTAAACGAATCAGTTCATTAGTTAATATCAAAATTCCCCTGCAACATTTGGCCCATGTTTGCATTCGTTGTTGGGTATAGTTCACATGCTAGTATTCATAATAGTACGTATTTATTTGATGACAAACTTCATGCATCTAAATTCATTTGCTTTGAATGTATTGTATTATACTGATTAAAACTGTTCAATCCGGAATTGTAAGTTTAGTTTGTATTTATTTGTTGATGATCATATTTTTTTAATATTAAAATAATTTATTTGCTTAAATCTTAATTCTTAGTTGCAATTACAGAACCTTTTCTGTATAATACTCTGTTGGTTTATTATTTACACTTAAACGAGTAGTGGTTGTATGTGAGAAAACTTTATATTTTACAAAACCGACATCTCTAATTCCATTCACAATCAAAATATTGGACTTTCGCTATGGCAATTGGCTTGTTAAAGGGGTAAATATTAAGGCAAATTATTTTATGAAGTTCATTCGAATTTTTTTTCTGATTTAAGAACGTGTAGTTTTTATTGTAACGCTAGGTATACCATAAAAGTAGGGATATTTCTATGATACTTCCCTATGCCACTCCGGTCCCTGTAGTATTCTTTCAATTAGAAATAAGTACCGTAAAATAATTTTAAATAATTTGGGAGTGTTTTCATGTTTTTTATCGAATAGCCATAAATTAATTCCCCTTGACAATAGAAGGTAGCAAATGTTGTTGTTAATCATAGTATTTTGGGAACCATATGCTACTGAATGAATAAAGTGTCAATACTAAATGCAATATAATACTCTTCGCAGTGTTTTTATCCGAGAGAGAGTCGATAAAATGGTTCTAAGTTATTTGTTAGCCCAACATGATGCAATTAAATAGATCATTGAGCATTATTTCTTAAATTAATTTCTGCCTACAATACCAATTTTGTGGCAATTTTGTCCGTACCATACAAGATAAATGTGTATATCGGTTGAATTGATTTGTTCTATCATCATTATTTGAATCGTTTCCTCATGGAATCGAAATTATCAATTACATTTTTGTTGCCTTTATAAAGAGATTTTTTTAACTTATTGGTCTTTATACATACGTATTAATTGATTAACTCATTATTAATATATTTGTTAACTAGGTAAAACGGAATTGTAATTCAGGAAAGTTTAGCCTTGTTTATTTTTCAAATGACTTGGAACCCCGTTTCCTCTTAGTTTTTACGCAGCGCGTGGGTACGTATTTTGGGAGTCATTCATCAGAAAATTGATTTTTGATTCAAATTTGTTAAATTTCAAAATTCAAAGCGTAAGAATTATTTGTTGACTGACACAAATAAGTTAAGCTGAAATTGGTAACGGTAATTCAACATTCAACGAGAAAGGAGAAACATTACATTTTTTTAAATGGCAATATTTACATATGAAAATGGGTAAATGCCATTTTAAAGTTATTATACCTGTTAAAATTTTAATAATAATCAATGGTTTTTTTCATTAAATCTCTTATCATTTACCAGCCAAAGTGGGACATTTTTATTATAAATCTTTTTAGTGGATTACTTAGAACACATTCTACCTCCTACACAAGCAAAGAACACAAACGAACAGAAGCAATAGCTACTTGAATTTAGAATAATAATTAGAATAATAATAGAATAAAGACTTTAGAATCATATGATTTGTTTTGATGTAAAATACATTAATTTTCTTATAAAGAATTTTTTTTATGAAAAGTAAATTTTATAGAAATCACTCCCAATTATTAGAAACTGAAACATTCTATAAATAAAAACACCCTATCAAGGCAAATTGAGTATTTTCAGGTGTGATCTGTTTGAAATCGAACGCAAGAAAGAGCCCAATGTAGTAATTTTCCACTTATTTTACGACCCTATCAAAGAATAAGAATTGAAGTTGTAAAACCCTATGACTAAAATATTTGCTGACCTGAGAGACGAGAATATTTATTGAACAGAAGTCAGTGGTCTCTTGAACCTGAATGCTCTGTCACCAGAGAATATAAAATACTTACGAAACCTTAATATTCATATACTTAGGATGTAATGAAGCAATTTTGGCGCGTTTATCCCGGAAATTTATTAACTTAAAAATGTTATCAAACCAATATGGTTAAAAAAACAAGATTTCAGTTTAAAAAGGCTATAACATTTAATTCCGATCAAAATTAATAAACTCTTAACTACCACTTACAGTCAGAGTGCGATTTGGCAAACCTAGTTTTATTTCTGTTTACGGAAGGTGTAAAGATATTTTAAGGACTGATATTACATACCAAAGTTTAAAAAAACGGTTAATCTTTAAGTAATTTCAATCCCTTGAAATGAAGCCTAAGGCGTGTATAACTAGCTAGATAGACCAAATAATTCGTCGAAGGCCCATGGGAAAAGAGGGAGTGCACTGATGACGACGTTTCTTGATTCATAACCGCCAAATTACAGCTGTCGCGCTGGTGTGCCTGGCCGCATGACCCCATCCTCGAGAGCATTTAACAGCTAACCGATGCTCGGTTGATTTAAGTCCGCGGAAAACTTTTATTTCCCCACACGAAACCCGCAAGTAGCATTAGCGTTAGCGTCTTTCTGAGTGAAACGGAGGGGTCTTACTAGTAGGGCAGGAATTAAAGCTTCTCGGGGCGGGCGAGGAGGAAGGGGAAGGAGGTGGAGGGACGACGAAGCCCGGCAG
The DNA here is from genome assembly GCA_037158775.1 of Hetaerina titia. Taxonomy (NCBI): domain Eukaryota; kingdom Metazoa; phylum Arthropoda; class Insecta; order Odonata; family Calopterygidae; genus Hetaerina; species Hetaerina titia. The sequence goes on from CM073778.1 coordinate 83,765,010, forward strand.
AATGGGCCGGAGAGTTGTCGGGGAGGAGGAAACGGGGGAAGGGCCGGAAAGGGTGCTCTTGCTCCATGGGGGCTGGAAAAGAGAGGGAAGAGGGTGAGGAGGAGGGTGGATTGGGTTTTGGGACGAAGGTGGGTGGGTGGGTTGGGGTGGTTTTAGAGGGCGTGAGGTTTTGTGTTTGGTCCGGGTTGGGGAAACTGTGGGAGAGCGAGGACTGGGGTTTGGGGTGAGGAGGTGGTGAAATGGAAGCGGAGGGGGAAGGGTTGATGATTCTGGAGTGTGGAAGAGGGGGAGCCTTAAGTTTCAGCCGCTGCCCGTGTAAGGGGCGGAGACCCCGTCGGTCGGGAGAATGGTTCAGAATGTACGCCTGCGAGTATAAAGGAGCAGGGGGCGGAGGGCTCTAGGAAGGGTTTGGTGGGGGGAGGGGAGCTTGGTGGAAAAGCAAAGGAGTGGAGGTGGCGGCATAATACAACAATGAGAAAGGCACTCTCGAGAAAGGGGAGCGAAGATGGAAACTTGAGGGGGAGGGGGTCGGGAGAGAGTGAAAGAGGTGGTGCTTTTCCCTTTTCTCCGGCGAGGCAAGGAGTGCGAAGCTGGGGAAGTGGTCGACGCAATCCCGAATTTGTTTAAATACCCAAAACAAGGGATCGCGCAGCGTTAAGGGGAACCACCACCGACTTTGAGGCTGATATCTGGCGAATGGATCAGGAACGTGCAGAGTTTGGCGCGCGACCCTCCGGGGAGAGAGAAAAAATCGGCGAATACATTCAAAAATCTCGTACAGCCAACTGGATATAGCATAATGAGTAATTCTTTTTCAACTCCTCACGTGAAGAAATCAAATCATTCCTTGTGCATGTGCTTAAATATGTAAATTTGCAAGCATTTGAAAGTGTTTTGGTCAGGATGTAGTGTGGTTTGGATGTATGAGTATAAACTCAGGTTTTAAGGTTTTTGAAATAGAGATGGAGGGGGTGTCATTTTACAAGCTAATAATACTTGCACACGTAATGTTTGTGTGTAAACTTTAAAACGAGAATAATTTACAGAAAAATATTTTTCGCTGATTGACGGACTTATTTATATTTACTGCTAGAGATTTTCTTATTTCATTATTTTTCTGGATATCTCGGTACCAATTTACTCCATTAAAATGAAATGAATACATTGGAAATATTTCTGAAGGAAGGTGGGCATAACATTATTATAATTTTAAATTCGAAGACCTTTACTTTTAAATAGAAGGAATCGCCATTATTCGCTTGCATATCGCAATGAGTGAGTGTGAACTATTTTTTTAGTTTATTCTTCGGACTTATTTCTGTTTACAATTCAATAAATATTCGTCAAATGCATTTGTTGTTGGCAGTAATTTCGGTTTTGCACGAATTCTATTATACCTCCCAAGCAATGACGATGTCATCAAATCAGTTACTTAGATTCCAAATGACATTGTAAAAGACGAACATGACATAATGTTACATGCATCCTTACTTTGTCGCACAGAAATTAATTATGCTGAACCAGTAAGCATGAGAGATATTTATTTAAAATCTATTGCATAGACTGGTCACAAAATTATTACTTCCCATTTAACAGTTACATTTCGTAAATATTTTAATCAATAATAATCATGAAAATTCATTTTAATTGCTTCAGGTTATATCAAATATGTTTGGTAAACGGGCCGAAGAAATTTTAGATGATAATGATTTGCCGTAGCTTATTAAAAACCGTTCTAAACCATTTGTTCCTTGGTTAGAGATGAATGATCACGCGAAACGTTTCCGATGTTAAGCCTAAATGTATGCACAGATATACAAAATTTCCTCTAGGACTTAAAAAAAATTCAAACTCTAAGTTCAAGTAGAGCTCAGTGTTTTCACATTGCGTAAACGGCAATCATTAAGTTTTTCCACTGCTCCAAATAAGACACTGGAAAACACTTTCGTATAAAGGTCGCGCACGGGCCAAATGAAAATGTTTCCACGCAAACGACCTCCGAAAAGTAAGAAGTACGAACGCCATTACCATTCCTCAACCCCCGTTTTACAATGGCCGCCTATTATGCACAAACTACGCCGTCCGCAAGAGCTTTGGCGAAAACAAACATTCGCTGGCTCATGAGGAGCGGGGAATCTAAATGCCCGGCATCCGAGCTCTCTAGAGCACCCGCAGTCTGCAGGGAGAAACGGCACACAGAGTGTCCCTTCCTCGTTTCCTTCGAACGCTTTCTTCTTCTTCTCACTCCTCCCTCACACTTTGTGACGGTACCATCTTGGAAGCAATCTTTTGTTTTTTTGTCACCGCTAGCTTTTTCCCCTTGCATACCTTGGATATTGGCCAAATCATCACACTCCAACAGCTATTCTCGCTCGGTGTGAGTTCGGCGAAGCTAAATGATAGTAGACTGCTGGTGGGAGAAGCTTTAAATATGCCTTCCGAAAGTGCTCACTCTTATATTCATTTAGAAAAAATTTTAAAAATTATTATTCAGTCGATCATATAGTTTTTTTTTAATTGCTTTGTAAGAAATTTCTCTTTTGTATTTTTTACTCAACTTTTTGAGTTTTGAAGGAAGTCTACTTTTATTGGCTCTTATCTCTTTGTTTTGTCCGAGACTCGCCAGATTTTTTACGCACGTACCCACCCCTATGTTTTCGGATTTCTTATTTCCATTTCTTATTTTCTTTGTTAAATTACTTTTTGAATTCGCGGACACTCCGCCCCCATTACTCCTTCCGTTTACGTAAACAACTCTTCCGCGTCTTTCTTTCATACATGTTCTTGTGATTCTTCCTCTCTTCTCGTTTCGCTACCTTTTTTCACGCCTGAGGCATCCGCAGCTATTGCATCTCTGCCCCCTCCACGAATAGCTCCTCATATCTCTTCGATTAGCCTTACCCTTTCAGAATTCAATTTTTTGCCACTCTTTGTTTGGAAATTAATTTATTACGGTTTTTATCATTCTTGGTGAGTATCTTTACAATTGGGAGACTTTTATCAACGTTATGATATTTCTGGACCTGTTTATCATGGCCATAATTGAATTTGCAAATCCTTGTAATTTGTTCATAAACTCTCTGCTCAAGGATATGGTATGATATTTAATACTTCCCCGATTTCTAGATATTGATACACGTATTTTGAAAAGCATCCTTAATGCCTTTAAGTTAGTAAATTTATCTATTTTTAGAGAAATCAGTCCTTGAAGCCTGCAGCCACTTTCTATGATTCATTTTAGATTATTTCAGGCACTTTTCATGATGTTGCTCTGGTGATTTCATTAACAAAAATTACTTTTAACATTAGTTATGTCCAAAGGTAATAATGCTCGGCTGTAACACACTGATGTGTATGCATTGCTAAAATACCTCATTATGACTTCAATCCAACAAATAAATTAACTGGAGTACTTTTCATGACTTTCCTTTGATTTAAACAAATTGACCAAATAGAACAAATTGTAGCTAAATTTTTAAATCTATTTAATCCGATATTAAAAATATTTTTCTTATTTTATATAAATATAAATCTTTTAAGTCTTATCATTATTGCTTAAAAATGTTTTCATCAAAAGTAAAATCACATATTTTTAAGTCCGAAATACAGCTCCAGCGATATTTATGAAACGATATAATAATAGTGGGGGCTGTATTGAGATGGCTAAAGTTTTAGTAAATCTTTTTTTTTATTTTAAATTTTTTATTCTAGTATTATAATCTTCACCATTTTTAAGAAACAAATTATTAAGGCAATTAATAAAATGTATAATTACATACAATCTTTATCATATACCATAGTGATATGATCTTACTAATATACAATAGGAGTATTAAATTAAAATGTATGCATGTAATACTCATCCTGGTTCAGCTAAGCTAGTCAGTTTTGGCTTGCCAGCACTTTAACACTGCCACTTTAACAAAAATGATAGCTTAAAGCGTTGCATTTATGAAGCTGCATATATTGGGTCACGTTTTGTTCCAAGCCTTAATCCATTCTGTATAATAGCCATTCTTTATTCTCCCTTTCACAGCGATTACTTACTGTAATATTCTTAAATCTTTAGGTATTTCCTTAAAAATTAAAAGTACAGCAATCTCCAATTTTCTTCTACCTTGATTAGTATATAATACTTTTGGTATATACTTAATCTTGTCCTTTAATGGCAATTCCTTTTTATTTAAATCCAGTATTTTATATTTGTAATGAAAATAGCTACTTTGGCAAGTATGATGGTAATATAATAATTTGGTTATTTAGGATAAAACCTTCGTTTTCATATGCGTTTCACGTTTCACTAAGGCAATCATTTCAGAAGAAAATCCAATCGTCCCTCGCAATCTTTCCGTCCTCTTTCTCACTCCCTACTCTTTTCCCAATACTCGCCAATTTTCCCCTCTCTTCAATTCCTCGCCCTCCTGTTCCTCTTTCATTCGTGAGCGAAAACGCACCTACGCCAGCCTCCCTCCCCCCACAATCCTCTCTTCCCACTCCCGCGCCGCGACACCTCTCCTTCGAAACCCGTCCTCCCGCACACCGCCTGAATACCCGCTCTCCCGCACTTCCAGCCGCGCCTTTTGCACCCGCCCGCCACCGCTCGCCCGTCCGTCCGTCGATCCATTCACCGATCGGGAGGAATTTTATTCACGCCGCGACGCGATCGCATGCCCGGCGCGCAGGCTGGCTCGCTCGCGGTGCTTCATTTGTTTGGCGCCATTGAAACGTTCCTTTCCTTTGGATCTCCCCGCGAATTGCATATTGCGACACATTTATGACCATCCCCGCGATGAATAATACGCCCATGGTCGCGCTTGTAATTAATCAGGGGGAAGAGGGGAAAGGGTCCAGGGGGGGAGGCTGGCTGGCGATTTATGCTCCACGATTTATCCAAGCTTTTGCAAAATGAGTTTTATAGCAGCTGTCTCTCCATCGTTGGTTATATTGCCTAAGAATATTTCATTCTTTTAGAAGGATTTAGTATTTCATTTGCCTTTTCCTATATGATGATTTTTTTGGCGATTGCGCGAGATGTATCTATTGCGCTGAATATTTTTTTTTTAATTTTTGGGACTGCCATCCTGGCAGTTTAAATTCAGTTTTAAAATTGACTACTTCCACTGATAATGGAATGAAATTCCAGCGTTCACGCAAAAAAAAACTCCAAACCGTCCATGTTTCTAATACGTGAAACACACCGTTGGTTATAATAACGTTGAAATGCCTTTATTTGCCTTGGATAGTGAAATTATGTACCTTTGGTCAGATATCTAATGAAATCTGATAACGCTGGCATATTCACATTCATTTTTATCTTCGATGGAAAGGAAATATATGGGTATGATTATCACCGTTGTGCGAGGTCTAGTAACATATAGGATTATTCACCATTCACCCATTTGTATCTATGTGCTCTAAAATTTACATTTCTTGTTTATTGAATGTTTTTTTGCAATTTTTCTTTATATTCTGCCCATTACATTTGTTACTACTCATGTTAACATATTTGGGAAATGATTTTTACTTATTTAATATTTATATAATAATTTTATTTAATTTAATATTTTTAATGTATTTAATAATTTTATTTAATTTAATTCTTTTATTTAATAAGCGTTATAAATAGTAAAATATAGTTATCCAAGGCGGGTATTTTTCAACCATTTTAAGTAAACTGTGGTGGTAAAGTAATACATAACACTGTAAACATTATGTTTTATCAGTTAAAAACTTTTAATATCATTCTATTTTTTTTAAGTGTCCTAACAGCAAAATAGAAACTAATCACCTTTCAAGTATATTTTCTTTAATTTATTTACAAAAGTATTTCTACATTATATATGTTTTTAGTGGTCATCGCACAACGTCCATTCAAAACTTCATGATTATGAGGCCCATCTCATTTTCAACCCTACACGTTTCTTATCCAATTCTTGCCATTTTAATTGCCAGGCACTCGAAGATTCTGTTTAAAGAAACTTTTTTGAAGACAGCGGGACTAAAATTTTATGATCGTACAAAAGTGCTGTCCCGGGGGTTTATTGAGATGACTTGATATTCAAGAAAAATCTGTAAGGAGGTAACTTCATACTTCTTTAAGCAGGCTCTGCGAAAATCAACAAAACTGTGATAGTGCTACGATGCAATTGCCAATTGCATTGTAATGATCCCCTTCCATTCGAAGGAAACTGTTTGCCTTTCACCAATAAAATTTTTATTGAAAGAAAATGCTGTCTCTAAATTATTAACCCAAAACAATCTCAAAGAAAGGTCAATTAAATCGGAATCTTCAGGGAAGTGAGCTATTTTATTGAAACTGACTATTTTACCTGAAATGATTTTCACACGCAGCTGTTGACGATATGTTTGAATGAATATTTGTATAATATACACACTCGCACATATATGTATACACATACCTGTATGTGTATGTAATCATCCACGTGGAACATATAACGGAAAGGGATAAGAACATGTATAAAAGACGAACAGGTATAATGAGGAAGGTGTACTCGAGCCGATCACAAGCGCAAAAAAGTCCCGGTCAGGGAAACTGTTTAAGGCTTGTGATCTGCTATATTCCACCATCCCCACAGTTCCTGGCCTTGCATTTGATATATAGTACGAGTACGATATCGTATGATCCTATCCCTTTTCCCTAGTCATGTGAATAGGCTAAACGAACCGACCTCAGAGCAGGTGAGACCACTCGCTTAATTTAAACATATTAATAAGCAGAGGAAAAGGAACTAACCAGGTTTAACGGATATATATATATATATATATATATATATATATATATATATATATATATATATATATATATATATATATACTCCACGCTCTGGGTAGAGCGTTGGACTACTGACTGGAGGGTCCCGGGTTCGATTCCCGGGCAAGGCACTTGGGCATCTGCAGCTCCACCCAATCTAGTTGATTTTTCGGGTACCAGATCTTCCTGGGATAACCATAACCGGCACAGAGAAAGGAACTGGCCCCCCTACCCTGATGTGTGAATATTCACACGCCGTCGGGCTTGGTACATGGGTGAGCTCTACCATTACCTACTAAACCGACCTTCGGGTTGATTACTGTGTTTATGGTTTTATATGTATATATCTATATGCATATATGTGTCTGCATAAATAAAAATATATGCATACACACATATACACATATAGATATGTGTATGTGTACACATGTATTTATATTTGTGTGTGAACAATTACGATATGTAAATAAATACATTATAATTGTAGTAAATGTTCACCTTACAGTAACTAATGCTTTTCAAGGCTCCATATTTTATCTTGCCGTCTGAATTGGGACCGTCAAAGAAACTTATGTTTAATTGATAGTTATCCTGCACTGAAAAATTTTCAGATTGTTTTTTTTTTTGAGCCGTTAAAGTAGCTAAACCTCTTTGTACACCTTAGATAACACGGTGACTCCAATCCCGTGTATTCATCAGAGTAGTACATACAGTTGAGGGCCGTTCTGCGGGGAGATTTCTCTTTGACAATGGGCAGGAACTTCTTTGTAACGAGTAGTAATGCATTGAAATCCGTTTTATCTACCAGAGTTCCATCGTCACTTTGATCTCTCAGCCACAAAAGCATTCTTGTTCTTTGTTTTATTTTGCTAAAGTGAATTCTGGAGACAAACTATGCTGTAAGGTGATGATTTCTTTCTATCTTCATCGTGCATCATTTTGGTTTCTTAAGAGATATTATTGAATAATGTATATTTGGTAAACATTAAACAAGTCTAATATTAATAGTGAGCATTAGGGAAAAAATAACTTTCTCATATAAAATTTTTGTAATATCGTACAAGGTTATAAATTCCGTTAGACGTAGAAGTACGCACAATTAATTAAGGTCTCAAGTCCATTATTTATTTTCAAAATAAATATACAATTTTATAGACCATATGAATAAATTAAACTAAATGGGTATTTTTGACATAACATTTTAACGGAGCGTGCATAAACATTTTTATTTCACAAAAATGAAGGCACCTATCACGCTACGATTAATAATATAATATCATTTTTGGATGTATTGAAATGCCGTTCTATTTAAAGAGTTTTTGCTTGACGTGTTGTGACCTTTCTTGATGATGAGAGGTAATACAATGTCAATTTAACGTTGTGAGATTGCATAGTAATATGGATTTCACTAGTTGCTCCTATTATTGAATAAATGTTTGTCCTACTATCTTCAAAGTCCACGACAAATAAATATTATGGAATACTATAGAATCAGAATGAAAAAGGGTAAGAATCGAATATTTTTGGAAAATAAGATATATTTGAACATATATTTGAAACGATCATTTGTTCATTAATATGAAAATCGACCTGACATTTAACTTTTTCCGTAATATGTTCTCATTTTTGATGGATTTTTAGGTACCAAACTCATTAAGGCAATTTTCAAGCTCTTTTTAATAGACAATAAAAAATGCAAACAATATACACCAATGCCGAAAGATTGGTGAACATTGAGTGGTGGTGCAAAGTGAGTACATTCTTTTATGCTTCCGCAAAGATGGGAAAATTCTGCTTAGCGTAAAAACAATATTTTTTAAAAATTTCAAAATTCTATGATGAATTTTTTTATGGCATCCTAATTGGAGACTACGGGCATTTATGCACGGATGCTCTTGTAACATTGTTTCTTTCATGAAGGCTTCTCGGATCTTCCACCGCAGGGGTTCAATGTTGGCTGACGTTTCGATGCTCGACTCGTGCATCGTCTCCAGGGTTGATTAACTAGCCTTAACTGAATCCCTAACTGTGGATATATCGGTGACTGACTTTACTTTCAACACATAGTACTATTTGCCTATATTTTGGCCAAATTGAAGTCTTGCAGGCCATCAGATGCTAATATTTCTGTTAGCAATCAAAAACATATACGTTTTGAAAAATAAAAATTTTCGGTAAAGCTCAAGAGTAACCTGTTTTCATGAATATAAAATAAGGATACGAAACATTTTTGAGAAGAACATAAGTTTTCTGCGTAGGGTAAGCAAAAAAAGGTACTGGAAAGAAAAATAGATCCTGTATCTCCATTCTAACCACAGATTATCGGAATTAATCTCTCGCCGTTGGACAGGAGGTAACTCCATGCTTGAAATCAACTTGAAATTCCATGGCCTTTAATTACCTTGCTGTTCGAATTTCATTTATTATATTTAAAAACATCACCAAATCATCGTCACTAGTAGTATTAGTGATTATTGCAGAGACATTTTCCTATGTTTTCAGGGAGATTCCTCTCGTTCGTTGTTGTCACTATAAAATTTAATTTCCATAAACAAGTGTTGCCATGCCAATTTCTAATCTGCTGAAATACTATTCGGAGATTCAGATCCAACCCAATTTTCTCAGCAAATGCCATATTTTGGGACGCCACACAGGTCCTTAAGGCTCCCCCCCCCTTCCCCTGTCTCCGTTCCTTTCGCCAAAGCCTCTCGCATTTTCCCCTCCACTCTCCCTTTCTAATAGCACTGTAGTAACTCCAAACCTCCCGTTTCCCCCATTCCCTGCGTCGTCTCCTCGCTTCCAACCCCTGCTCGAACTCCTCTCCCCCCCGCGGTCCGAGGGGCGTCCTCTCACTCACAAAATCCTCTCCCGTTTCCTTCTGCAGTGCCATTCCTTCTTCTTCTTCTCCCTCGACCCCCGCATTCTTCCTTCCTCCGAGCAGACTAGAGGGCCAAAGCGCAAAGCCCGCTTTCCCTCTAGAATGGAATGAAAACCTTTTAAAGCCGGCAGCCACCGCCTCTCGCCATGCCCATCACATCGAATTCAGCAGGTCACCTTATCTATCGCCCTTCCTCCATCTCTCTCTCCTTGCTCTTCCCCATTTCTAACTCATTTTACACCCCCTACTTCCTTCTTTCTCCCTCCCATCCTCATTCATTTCCCTAGGACGTGTTTCCTCGCTCCTGACTATGCGACCTCAATGTGCGCTAAAAAACAGTGGAACTTAAATTGCTTTCAACCCATTTTTACGTGCGATCCCTAAGTGTTGTTGAACCCTAAGTTTTGTTGACTTTTGACACTTATTCCATATGTGTCTCCTTATGTGGTTACCATTTCGATTTTTAAGGCAATATTGCTAAGAGGAATCGGTAAGGTTTAGCGGCATAATAGGACCCAATTAACCTCGTGTCGTACCCTTAGAGAACTACCTAGCAATAGTTGGAACTACCTAAACAATTTAGCAGTTTATCTCTTAAGAAAAATGTCACTCTTCAAAAAGTCTGCACAAGGAATTAAATGTGTGGCAAATGCCAAATATCTATATGTGACTTGGTTCCTTTTTATACATAATTATTATTATTATTCCCCGTCTCGATGGCGGCGGAATAACGTAAACCCCTGCCAACTCAGAGGTCGCGGTTTCGATCCCGGCCTAGGTGGGTTTTGTCCCAAGCTAGGGTTTGAGTGTTTGTAATTACCTTAAATGTTGTATGTAGGAAGTTAGGTGGAATAAAGGATTTTATAGACTCAATCTCGCCCTAATAAAGTCATTATATAAATAAATAATTATGAGTCCAAAACATATCTTCGATGTATAAACCTAAATAAATAAATTTAAATGTATCTTATAATTGAATACTTAAGATTGAAATTCAGAGCCGTTTCCAAACGCTTTTCTCTATCTCTTCACCCAATAGTACGTTCTGATGTATATTTCATATATTTATACTAGGTAAAGATATAACTAAAAAGGGAATGTGATTGAAAGCGTAATTTCGTTTGATTAGTCGAAAATTTAATAGAATTCGGATTTCTTCATTATTTCTATGCATTAAATTCGGAAGTCAAACTGAGACATTAAATGGATAACATTTAACGGGGCAATAACAATAAAACACTACAATGCCGGAAAAAATATGGTCTGAGTATGACAAAGGCTTAAATGACCATTGGACATGTTGCTGGGGAATTTTCAACAAACGATATCTAACTTCATGTAATCATGCATTATTTTAAGATTTGTTATTTCATTTTGAATGAGAATTAAAAGTATTCTCTTAATATCAATTTTAATTGGCATTGGAAATTAATACTATGCACCTATTTCATAACTTTTGATATGCGATATTTACAACTCAATGAAGGCTGTATTTATAATAAGTATTTTTCAAGAATGCACCTATTAATTTAGTTTAAGATTGTATTATAGACTGGAAATGAAAAAAAACTTGTGTTTGATTTTGAACATAAAAATTAATTTTGATAATTCATTATTCACTTGTATATTAGACAATTGCTTAAAAAAATCGTAGAATGCTAGCTTATGAAAAAGGTTTAATCCGAGTTGGTTTTTATTTTTAAGAAAGTTTTTCTTGTTTTTGAGATCTTTGGTTTATATTTTTGGTTTGTGTATATTTATCGTAATGGTTAAAATTAAAAAAAAATGGAATTAGGCGAAACACAATTGCTCATTATATCTTTCATATATAAATGTTGAATTTTGGAGTAACTAGTGTTTATAAAATCATCCTATAATATTTTAGTTTTTATGAATTAATATCAAACTCAACTTGTTATTTATTCCCATCACTGAGAATATATATTTCATTGTCTATCGTATAAGGTGGGCAGTGGATACATATTTCTTGTACCATACTACATGTCTTACCCTCATTCAACAAGGAAACCCGGGCACCGCATACTGTGAAAAACTTTAATAATTCACTCTCCTAAAATCGTTTTAAAAGAGTCTTCAGCATTTCATCGCATACTATACGCTCTGCAACCAATTTTACTGCCTCCTTTGAATAAGCCCCATTAATATTTTCTCCGTCTCAAATATGCCTATTGTTTCTTCGTATAATATTCCCTCATATTCTTTTCTATTTTGTCTTTCTCAAGACAAAATAGAAAAGACTTTTGTCAAGTCAGCATCTTAAATATGTCCAAGCTGCGCCTATCTTCTTGCTTTATCAGAAAATTTACTACACAAATTTACTTCAATGCCTTGAATACAATGCTCCTTGCCAAAGTTTCCACATTTCTTTACCTCCTTACTTAATGTTCCTGTCATCAATTCCTATTTCCTCTTGATAGGTTCTTTACCGAAAGCCATTTTTCTTCTTATATCCGTACAAATGTGACCTTTCTTGTCCAAGACACTACATACTTCCGTCTGTTCTAGGTTATTCCCTCCTATTTCAAATTTTAACTTCGATAACCTTATTTTCGAAAATTGCGCAGCCTGGGTTCACCTTTGGAAATATTTTCAATTGTGCTTAACAATGACTGTAACCCTTTCACTGATTAGCTAATTATAGCGTGCTTATCCGAAAAACCTAAGTCATTTCACTAATTTTCCCCAAATATTCATGCATATCATGAGTTGTTTCACCTATATGTCTTTTACGAGTCTCTAAACACACATGGTAAAAGGTATTCATTTGACGTTCTTTAGAATGGCTGTAGATGGAAATCCGTTATTTACACCCTCCTCTTTGTATAACTGACCAACCCGACTGTACTACCAACACACACACTAGAGCAGTCAGAGAAATGCTCCCCTCAAATCTACCCCTGTCATTCAAACACTTTTTTATTCGAATCGATTTTTTGTAACGTTTAATATCATTAAATCTAAGAAATAGCATTTAAAATTCATTTTCATACAATATTTAAAAATGTTCCGAAAATACATACAAATACGTCTTACATTCCGTATATAGTGTTAGCAGACACTGGATAATGATATACAATTCATCTGTATTTTTTAAATAATCTATGAGAGATGATTATCGACATGTAGTGATCCATGGACAGCCTCCTATAAAATATCGTTAAGAATGCATACACACCTAAAAGATCCCATTAGAAGAAAAATAACACTGTCCATGAACACAACCGTTGCATGCTGTGCCTAAATTAATTTCTAGACGCCTTGACCCAATCCTCAACAGAAGGAAAACATTTTAAAATCCTTATAACCACAAGCCCTCTATCTTAGTCAGCGCCATATCCCTGAGATCCTAATGGTACCATTTCAGATGCTATACCGGTTCTATTCCCCCCAACCGATTCTACTCGAGGCGCCCGTAAAGTATGGAATTGCTCTTCACATATTATGTGCGTGTTGCATACATTCCCGGCGATATTCAACTGAAATATAGTGCCATAGAAATAATTATCACTTGTGGAGATTTAGTGTGTATTTAGTGGCATATATAAGGAAGTGTTTCCATTAATTTCTTCATGTATTTCAGAGAGATTATAAATATGTCGCAATGTCTTTCGGTCTCTGGAATAATTCCCGATCATAATAGTGTCATTAACTTTAATCTTAAACCAAGGATTAATATTTTTTTTCGGGGAAGAAATATTCCACGAGTTACCCCTTTGTTAAATATCAAATTTAATTTTAAATTTAAACTTATATCAACTTTTTTGAAGTAATGCTTTCATGTTAGTAACTGCAGAATGGAATACATAATACATTCTTAATAATTTTTAATAATACTTTTTAATAATACTTTATTAATAATAATTAACTCCTCTTACCATCAGGCCCCAAGGTCACTTGCTAACATGCTTTTGACTTCGCTTTCACCATCTGGTCCTTCCGATTTTTATTCCTGATAGCGTATATATTCTTTTGTTTTCTTTTTAATTCCCTCTTTGAGAATTCGGGCTACACCCATTTCTATTTTTTTCATATTGTTCTACTTTTGTATGGCATACTGGATACAGCATCAGTCTTTGGTACGGCCTTTTACGATGGGAAGAATTTCATTCAAATGTTTCAATTCGGTTTTGGTAATTTTGTCTCGTCGCTCAGCGTTCTGATTCATTTAGCGTAGAGGGAACTGCCATTACTTGATTACATTTCAAGTATTTATCTCCTGGTTTTACCTTTTAAATATCCAAGTATCGTTTCAAACACGAATATATTATGAAAAACGTAAAAGTTAATAAAATTTAATTTATTTTCTTCTGTAACTAAAATGCATGATTCTATCGTATGATTTAATCATGACAGGTATTATTTACATGGTTATGTACTGCATGGATTATTTATTTTACATTTATGTTATAATGCAGTTTATCTTAGTTAATTGCTTTTAACTAAGGGAAATACATACAATGATCTAAGAGTTCTAATACGAGTTAGATAAGTAAACATTGCTAATTGTACACTTTATTTTGCGTTACTTAAATTGTATTACTACCTAAAGCCAAAATAATGACAACTGTTGAATCTAAAAAAATTTTTGAAAATATTAAAGCTTTTTTTTCTCCTGGACAGGAAAAATATTAATTTTTCTAACTGAAGGTCTAACTCATATACGAATTCATCTCTGGAAATTGGATAATGTTACACGATAATTTTTTCTGAAAAAATTTTCCGTCATAATTGTGTTTTTGTATTTAATCGATGGATTTCTCAGGTGCCCAAGTGGTTAGTGAATTTCATCCCGTTTGTTCTAGGTTTTTCTCTCCTATTTTAACTTTAAACTTATGCATCCCTATTTTCGAAAATTTTACAGCCTGGTTTTATCTTTGCAAATATTTTCAATTGTGCTCGACAATGTAACCTTTCGATAGATTGGCTAATTACAGCGTGTTTACCCAAAAAACCCAAGTTATTTTTATTAATTCTCCTCAAACATTCATGCCTATCATGAATTGTTTCTCCTATATATATATATCTTTTACGAGTCTCTGAGCTCGCATGGTAAAATTTATCAAAATTCATTTGAAGTCCTGTAGAACGGCTGATAATGGAAATCCTTTATTTACGCACTCTTCTTTTGACTGACTAACCCGAATCTATAACCGACAATACACCTGAGCAGTTAGAGAAATGCTCTCCTCAAACTTACTAATGCCAAAATAATACATTTTTATCTGCTTTTTTCTATCGCTTGATATCATAAAATCTAATAAATATCATTTTAATATTTCTTTTCAAACAATATTTAAATATTTTATGAGGAGACATAAAAATACCCCATACATTCCCTATATAGTTTTAACAGACCCTGACTAATGATATGCATATCTTGTATATTTTTATAAATAATCTAGGAGACATAACAATGGACACATATTTATCCATGGACAGCCTCCTACTAAAAATCGTTAAGAATGCATACACACCTAAAATATCCAATTAGAAGACAGATAACGCTGTCCATCTGTACAACCGTTGCATGCAGTGCCTAAATTAATTTCTTGACGTCTCGACCCAATCCTCAAATCCAGAAAAACACTTTAAAATTCAGAAAATCTTTGAAATATCCTTATAGCCACCAGCCCCCTCTGTCTTAATCAACTCCACTCCCCTGAGTTCCTAATGGTACCATCGCAAATGCTATACCGGCTCCATTCTCCCCGTCCGATTCCCTCCCAGATCCCAATCACGGAAAAATCCACGCGCATACTCGCATGCACATTTATATATAGTAGTATTTGCCAATCCATACTCACAATGATGTTCAGATGTACAACTGACCTAAGAGTTCTAATATGCATAAGTTGAGTTTACTGGGTTGAGTGAACGCTGAATTTTGCTTTGCCTAAATAACAAATACAAAGCTTAACCAGGAAATTGTTTTCTTTACAAAAAAAGTGGCGCCCGTAAAGTATATAACTGCTCTTCACATAGTACGTGCGTGTTGCATATATTCCAGGATAGAAGCAACTGAAATATAATGCCATAGCAAAAATTATCACTTTTAGAATGAGGTCTTTTGATATTTTCTGTTTAAAAAAATATATTTAGTGGAAATACAACGAAGGTTTTTGTTACTAACATATTCATTTATTGCAGAAAGTTTATAAATATTTTGCAATTTCTATCGGTCTCTGAAATAATTCCCGTTCATAATAGTGTCTTAAACTTTGAATCTTAAACCGAGAATTAATAAATTTTTTCGGGGAAGAAATATTCCAAAAGTGGCCCCAATATTACCCCCTATATAAACTTACATCCTCATTTTTTAGGTAATTCTTTCATATTGGTAGCTTTGGAATTGAATACATAATACTTTATTAATCTGAATTAATTCGTCTTACCATCAGGCCCCAAGGTCACTTGCTAACATACATTTGACTTCGCTTTCACCATCTGGTCCTTCCGATTTTTATTCCTGATAGCGTATATATTCTTTTGTTTTCTTTCTAATTCCCTCTTTGAGAATTCGAGCTACACTCATTTCTGTTTTTTTCATATTGTTCTTCATTTGTATGGCATACTAGATAGAGCATCAGTCTTTGGTACGGCCTTTTACGATGGGAAGAATTTCATTCCGATGTTTCAATTCGGTTTTGGTAATTTTTTTTCTCGTCGCTCAGCGTTCTGATTTATTTAGCGTAGAGGGAACTGCCATTACTTGATTACATTTCAAGTAATTATCTCCTGGTTTTATCTTTTAAATATCCAAGTATCGTTTCAAACACGAATATATTATGAAAAACGTAAAAGTTACTAAAATTTAATTTATTTTCTTCTGTAACTAAAATGCATGATTCTATCGTATGATTTAATCATGACAGGTATTATTTACATGGATATGTACTGTATGGATTATTTATTTTATATTTGTGTTGTTATGTAGTTTGTTTTTGTTCATCCCTTTTAACTAAGGGAAATACATACAACGATCTAAGAGTTCTAATACGCGTTAGATAAGTAAGCATGGCTGATTGCACACTATCTTTTTCGTTACTTAAATTGTATTACTACCTAATGCCAAAATTATGACAACTCTTGAATCTAATTCCGTCATAATTGTGTTTTTGTGTTTAATCGATGGCTCAGGTGGCCAAGTGGGTAGTGTATTTAGTTCCTTGCGCGGTGACAAGTGTGCAAATGACTAACCACATCGAGGGACTATGTTCAAATCCCAATACGGTTTTTGTTGTGGTATTTTTTTACGGCTGGGGTGATGTTTGAAGAGCAAATAATGTGCAGTGTGTCTTCTGTGCGATAAAGCACTACACTCATTACCGTCTTTCGTTTACAATGGGTCACTCCTGAACCCGCTCCATGCAATCATACACGAAGCCGACCCCGAAATACTAACTCATCCTAAATGGTGTAAAAGTTCCCATTTGTCGAGATAATTGCAGGAAATAACTGAATTTAATGCCAACTTATTTCTCGTTGATTTGACGATGATATGTCTAACTTCTCCCCCACATTATTTGTTGATTACTGATCCTCCTTGTTTAAATAATACTTTTTTAAGTAACCTGTTAGTTCAATATGCTAAATAAGTACGTTCCTGGCCACATATGTCATAAACCCTAACAATGTATTATCCATATGACCTTAAGTCATTGTTTGATTTGATATAACCTCTAATAAAAAATATCCGCATTGTATTTAGACTTTTTATAATTTATGACAAATAAACTTCTTTCATCATTCTGGTGACCTTAGAAACTAGTTATTACTATCATGAAGGGTTATTGATAACATCGACTGCTGGGGAAAATATTTGTCTTCATTCAATCGCAGTTTTTGGTATCCATCTTTTTTTAGCCAATACGAAATACTCGGCAACAGTTCCTCCCAGTAAACCAAAGTGATCAAATGGGAATTTTCAACTGGAATAAAAGTATCACAGCTGTCTTTTCGATTCAACTGATTTCAACTCAAGGCTCTAGATATAGGACCAAGATGAGAAGGGGAAAGAGAACACATGATTTTCTTCGGAACTGAAAACGGAAAAGATTTTCAGGCACCAGTATACCTCAGCAATAAATGCCACGCCCTCGAAAATAAAACCCATTTATTTCTCTTTTCCCATCTTCTGTTTTTTGGAAAACCCCTGTACATCGGATGGAAATGCACGAGTTGCAAGGGGTCCGTGTG
The DNA here is from genome assembly GCA_037158775.1 of Hetaerina titia. Classification (NCBI taxonomy): domain Eukaryota; kingdom Metazoa; phylum Arthropoda; class Insecta; order Odonata; family Calopterygidae; genus Hetaerina; species Hetaerina titia. Next base: position 83,782,877 of record CM073778.1, read on the forward strand.
GACGAGTGGAGTGGTTTCCTTCGTTTTGGTTGACGGGGGGAGCGCCACTTCGACAGGGCGGCAGCGAGGGATTGGCGGAAACAATGTCCTCGATGACAGACGCTGATCGGTGGACCCGGAGGCTTGCTGGCGGGGGTGGGGGCGGCGGATGTGGAGGCAGGCGATGGTGGGATATGAGGGTGAGGCAGCGAGGCTTTTAGGGGGCCGGCTCGGGGTCTCGCAGGGTCGGGAGTGGAAGGAAGTCCTTGACAGCAGTGGTGGGAACACTGGGGATGAGAGGAAAAGAGAGGCAAAAAAAAAGGTTTATAGGAATGAGATAGGCGGACAGCGGCGCTACATGGGGGAACATATCCGAATGCGCGCGTGAGTGCGTCTGTGTGTGTTGATTAATTACAGGCAATATGTCGGCGTCGAGAGAGGAAAGAGGCCTATCAATGGCAGGGGCGGGTTGAATGACGACGCATCGGGTGCCCTGCTGAGGAGTGAGTGGCCCGATACACACACAACACTCCACCCTTGGCCGTTCCCTCCCTCCCTCCCGCAGCGAAAAGTGATTTCGATCGACATTTTTTCATTCGCGGCCGTTCGTATTCCTTCTGCCCATTCTCCCGGCGCAAGTGACCGTAAGAGGCACCCGGTGGTGGCCGCCCTCCTGACGTTGATGTGATCGTTAAGTGGTCGCCCCGGAGGAGATGGAGATTATTCTCGCTGACACACATGCGGCCCGCGATGGGGAATCATTGACCGAGTTCCAGGAATCGTTTCCGACACGAACGGTTGAATGTCACTCCCAGAAATCTCCACCCGTCGCGAGGGGCAGGCCGGTGATATTTTTTTGTGTTTATCGAAGACTTTTGACCCGAGTAAAGTATTGTTAGTCACTCGAGCGAATTAAGTTGTCTAATGAGAAACAATAATAGAAGATGAGGAAATAAAATTAAACTGGAGGTGGAATACATGCAAGCATGTTGAATTTGAAGGTCGTTTCACCGTATCCATATTTTTTATTGGCTAATAAATATCCATAATCTTACGATGACCACAGCGATTATCAGGCGGCAAAGACAGATGTCGAATTAGATCGCTGATATGATGGTATGTCTATTCATAATGATCAACAATTGACCTTTTGCCATGGACAGAAATACTATATGTAAAAAGAATAATTTTTAAATTTTTGGAGTGAAGTTTGAGCTGATATAATTAAAACAAATGAATTGCACATATTTAAAGTATTCTTCCCTATAATTGAATTTTAAGATTTTATAATTAACTGTGTGTTTCAATGTTTCAATGTAAAAATAATTTTATATAATGACTGTTCTGTGGCTATTCAATGAACAAAAGTTCCATACGCATTGGCATCACCCTTTGGAATTTCTCAGGACTTTTCTGTTCAAATAGTTACTCCTAAAATAATTAACCCTATCAAAGGAAATTATGCTAAATCACGTTTTTCCTTTTGTATGAGTAGTTGAAAATTATTTCATTTTTTTTAAAGTTTGCCTAGCTCAAAATGTGTAAATACAATTTCATTATCATGAAAACTAAAACATTTAATGAATCACCTTATTAAAATATAAAGTTTGGTACAAAAAATTAAATGTTTGTAACACCCGTAATATTTTAATTGCTTCACTAGGAGCATGATATAATCAATGACACTTTGCCGATAATGCAACTCCAAATGATATCATTACAAAATAAATCAGCATATTGCAGATTGACTTTTGAAAATTAAACAACTTTGTTTTTCCACTTAATTTTTTTTATTCCCACGACCTAGGGTTTGTTATAGGATAATATCATCGGGTAAAAATGCAAGTCAAGCACAGTATATATACATATCTTTGGGCGGAGGGGAAGAGGAGGTAGGATAGAAAGGATTGTTTAAGGCAGGAAGAGGGGGGCTAAAAGTTTATTGTTTGAGGCGGAGAAGTTGTTTCATTTTCAAATGCCATCATGAAGATTTCCCGCCAAGTTACGCCATAAACTGTTTAATTTAGCATTTTGCATTTTTTCATTGGCTTGATTTATTTTTGGCTGGCTATAAACGCAACATTTTTTTAGTTGCTTTTTACGAAATTTTATGCATAAGGCTTTGGGTGTTATTGTTCGATGAATAATTTAATTTTTTTTGATATTGCTTAAAATATAATAACTTTGAAAACTAATTTTAAGGGTTGATGATTAAATTGATGTGTCGTGTATTTTAATTTAGTTAGGAAGTCCTTTAAAAAATATGTATCAAAGGATATCGGATATTAGTTCTTGATTAAGGAACTTCGTTAAAAGTCAACTGTCTACGCGGACAGAGTGCGGTGTTAGAATTATTTTATGCCAGTATGACTATCAAAATCATGTGTCAGTATCAAGTCCAGATCGGAAATGCTGGGAAAAAGGAATGTGTTCGGATAAAAACCAGAATATTTGGAGTAGGAGACCCGTAATATGTTTAGCAAATAAGCCATTATCTGATACACTCCTTATCAAATGGCGGAATTAGTGCATGTAGTTTAATAATTTAATTTTTAAGAACGAGGCTGGTACAGGAAAGCATTTTATCACTACCAAGTGCATTTTTTCTCCACTTCTTTGCTTTTGTTCTTAAAGCAAGAGCAATTTAAAACTGCATAATAATTATTTTTTCTCCTATGTTTTCCTCGTCAATAGATGAGGAAAATGAAGCATTCCTACTGCTGTTTTCTAATCCTCAGTCACCCCGGAAAGTAGTATCAACTCTTGACGGCGCAAAGCTGCTGGAATCTAGGGTAAAAAAACTTAACTTAAAATGGTGTTAACAGTTTTAACAGAGTTAAAATGTTCTCAAAACATTTGCTTCAGTTTTATGAGTCCAATCAGTTCAAAGATCCTGTGCCAAACTAATGCAAAACGCTCGATGAGATTCTTCCTGTGAAATGGTCGAGTAAAAAAACATAACTTAGATTACTTTATCTCTTAGCTCGAGTGACAGTAATGCACGCGGTAATAGATTTGGAGCTTGATAATCTGAAAGAGAAATATTAGAACCCCTGAATGTGTATTTGCGTACGAGTAAGATATCGTGCTTTAGTTCGGAACCAATATTAAGCAAATTTTTCTAAAAGAAGTCATTCTGCAGAGAACTTGAAAAATGACGATATTATTAATACGTGTATATATAACAATAATTACGTAATAGTTTTGTAAATTAGAGATGCGAATGTCAAAGAGCAGATACACATTGAGGGAAACATTGATTTACATATTGGTAAAGATTTACGTAAAAGGAATCTTTAAAAATTAAAATAAAATGCATATTTAAACTCATTCTATGTCACCTCGAATTGATGCGGTTTCCTAGAGTCAAGACTGTTTAGTTTTACTCAGCATCTACTTACGTGAAAAGTAGCTTGCTTATGTTTTCCTCCAGTGCATGTGATGAAAAGGCCCCTTTAGAAAAAGTAGACAAGATTATTTGCATTTATTGAGCGTGGCGTGAGAAGACAAATGTCAGAATCAAAGCTATCGTGATTTTAAACTTTTTTATCTTATTATCCTAGGTCCGTGACAAATAGTAAAAATATTAGTTGAATCAGGTAAGGTTCTAGAGGAATGGAAAAAATATATAGAAGAACTATATGGTGAAGAAAATGGGCAACTAACTTTTAATAAAAGAACTGAATGTGACACAGATAGCTTAGACCCAGTCTTACTCGATGGCTAGATAGAAAGGGCATTACGGGAATTGGAGTTGAATGAGGCTGTGAGTCTAGATAACATTCTCGCGTTACGACTTAAGTAAGCTTCTGCCTACTTGAGTTAGCATATTATTATAAGGCACGTTAAAAATTCTAAATGAATCGTGGTTTTATAAGGCGCGAAAACATGGTTGTTGAAGCAAGACATTATGAGTAGATTGGAGAATTTTGAAATGTGGATGTGGAGAAGGATGAAGAAAGCCAGGTGAATAGAAAGGAAAACAAATAACGAAGAGCTACCTAGATATTATGGGGAGGATAGGGGATTTTTGGGATAAATTCAGATGAGGGAGCAAAGATGGACGAATAACGTTTTGATCAGACGTGGTATGTTGAAGACAGAAGTAGAAGGTTTGGCAAGCGAGGAAGGGACCAGAATGGGATAGGGATTTGTGAGTGTGAATTTATTATTTTTTCTCCATACTCTCACTTTACATCTTCGCGATACATTTGTCCCAATTTCATTTCCCTTCTATTTGCTCTAGTTATTTCATTTATCATCCACCATTTCATAGTTCTTTCAGCGTTTACTCATCCTAATGTTTTATCTTGTTCATTTCATTCTGAAGATAACTAACCTCTCTCAGCAGTGTCAATTCATTTGTCTTTAAAATTAATTCAATTCTTTGATCGTGAATTTAATTGTAGATCATAATTTGCGTTACATCATGAGTAAAACTAATCCTAATAATGCAAATCGTAAAAATCATAATGAGAAGCCTCATTAACATGTGATGCTGGTTGAATAGAAACGGCTGATTGAAGGTCGTATGCTCACTTGGAAGCACGTAGGTTCGCTGTCGGTGAGCGTCTCCTGCATCCTACGAATTAATACATGATGCAGTCATCAATGCGTACGTTATACTACTACTGCGACAAGTTATATTGACAGACCAAATCTGCAGTAATCAATTTATCAGTTTGCTCCTTTAATTTTTCAGTTACTCTTCTGTATTTATTTGATAACCTGCTTTAAACTTTTTAGTAGGACTAAGTTCAAAGTGCATATCAAATGGTACTTCGTGTTTGAATTCCTATTGAAGGATGCTTTTTGATATATTGTTAATCAGCATGGATGACTTATAATTATAAATAGCTAGCACCAAATTTTAGTAAATAATCAATAAATTATGTGAAAAAATACAAATTTTTAATTGATCGCTAATTTAAATGTAAAATAGGATCCGTTTGATCTCATCATTAAAAATACTTTTCCATATGTTCATCTTTTTACATGTACATTATCATTTAGTCGGAATCATTAATTACTGCTGATATTTTAAGTGTAATTGTCGATTTTACATGCATAATCATGAAAAGGGAATTAATTTGTATTTATTTACCAAAGTATTCCTTTTCATCGAAATATTTAAATCCTATTTTATAAAATATTTAGAGTATTGAAATTTTTGTAAAATATTTTTATTCACTTCTCAATATTTTAAAATCATTTTTGGCCAAATTATTTCAGTTCGAGAAAAACGACAGATATTTACATATTGCGTATTAGAAAAATGTATCGCGGTGTTCCACGGGCTATTAGATCCTTGGCTTATGGTGAGCTGTGCCCTCAAATATCAGAAGCCAACTTTTAGAATGTTTACTGTGAACAATTAGATGGAATTAAAACCTACCGCTCAGTGCCAATGAATTTATTTGATTCCTGCCTTGTAATGTGCATTTGAAAGTAGAATACGAAGACAGATTAAACATATTTAACAAAAGAAAAACAGATTTTTAAATGTTGTTACTCTGTTGAGGTAAATGCCGAATGTTTTGTGTTTAAATCCTCGTGCCTCGCTTGTAACTTAAAACGTTTACTCAAAATAATTAAAATGAACTCTCAACAGCTTTAATGAAATCACTTCAACAAATTACTCGTATTTACCGAATCTTAGCACCCGCTGTACCTTCAATTCGGTTATATTTCCTTTGCACGAGTTTTTTCAGTCGCTATAACTCCGGAATAATTGACCATTCTTTGGTCTGAATATTGTTACCTTCACTATTCTGTTCATAACTTCCATATAACTTCTTTCAGGTTTTAGCCAAAGAATCATTAAATCAATATAAAAGTATGTACACCAGCGAATTTAATGTACACATTCACCGGTGAAACATATGGTTTTTAATATTATATTACTCATTTTTTATTTATATATGGTTTCATAGCAAGCCATTAGTACCACTTTTCTAAAATATTCTCATAGAAAAGTAGCAATAACCAATCTGTCCTCGTCGAAAACCTGATGCGGTATTCTCCCGCTAATTAATGGCATTTTTGGGTGTATCCTGTAGAAATTCCTGGTATGAATCACATGTTCAGCGAATTACTTCATTCAAGAGTTAATCGCTTCCCCTCCCTTAGTGGTGTGAGTGAAAGCTGTAGAAGGTCTTCAGCATATTGGGGCGGTAATTAATTAATAGCGCCCACATTTCCCTATGCATTCACTAATTGTCCATTTTGAAATTGGTGAAATCGATCGTCTGTTTTCATCTCTCCCAATACTTTTGGTGGCTCTTTTAAGTTTCTGCATTTATTGCAACTCAAGGATCTGCGATATTATTTCAGTTTTCATGTTTTTACATTATACTAGTAGGTGAACTCCTTTTGTTTTATACTGGTACAAACCTTATTCTGTTCATTTCATGAAGTGAATTAGATTTGAGTTTGTATTAAAGAAAATTGATGATATACACATAATCATCAGGCGCATCAGTTACCATGCCCATTATGGGATTACCATTTCTCTCTTTTCCTTAGTTTGACTGTTTTCGAAACTTATATTTAAAATATAACCCTGACGACAGTTTTGCCTTCTGAAACATTTGAGTATTTGGATAATCGATTAATTGATTTTTCTAAGAAAATATCATGTGATATTAGCCATTACAGTAACCTTGGCTTGGACCAATGGCAGAGATAAAAAGTAAATGCATTTAACCCATTCAAGTTCAAAATATAATTCATTCCAATGATATTTTCGGTTTTTATCTCAGAAATCATTTTAACTCCTGACGGGAAGATGAAAAAGTAATAACAAAAATACAGTGAATTTCGGAAGAAATTTTATTGATGCTGGGTAATTTTACTGAGCCAACTAAGATAGAAAGCAGCGTGCAAGATTATACGCTAAATATCTTTCCCTGGCCAAAATACTTTACACAGAATGATGTGACGAATCAGTGATGTTACTCTACAATTAGCTGAGTGCCTATATTTAAGTATTCTGTGCCTATTCAAGTGTATACAAAGTACACAAACCACCATTCTCTAGTGAAGGCATGAAAATGAAGGAAAAAAATTTCTCCCGTAAAACAACTTGCTGTAAAGTGAAAAATAATACGGGTGGAGGCCAATCATTGCGCCTGGCCATCCATTTCCTTTTTAATAGCATTCTTGAGTTTTCTTTTATAAAGCAATCGACTTTCCTTTCACCCGAAGGCCGCGTTAATACGCCCCGGCACCCAAATGCCTCCCCACCTTAACCCTTTTACCACTTCACCTTATTAACTAGACCGTAAAAAAATGGCTTCCGCACCCTTTCCGTTGGTCTGGACGGCTCGATATCTCTCCCTCCCTCAATCAACCGACTAGAGTCCCCCTTTCCAGCCCACAATTCTCAATTAATCCCTTGTCACCCATTTCATAGGGAAGTATTCCCGATCCACGCTTTTTCCTCCCTTCCAAGCCTGGCCCCAAATTCAACACAACCACCCGCCGTAAAACCCTTCGCGTCTTATATACAATAGCCTCCTTCCCAACACTTCTTTTCCTCACTCTGGACTCCAACTCCATTAACTTTTCCGCCACGGCCACTTGTTTCAATTCCCTCACCGTCAGAAATCGGATTATTCCGAAGGCTGCTTGTCCCTCTTCGCCAGGAAAAATGTTTTCCTTTTATCATTCCCCCGCCGTCATCGTGGATAAGTACACGTGAGTGAACGAGTGGCCAAAGTGGGGGCAGGTGGAATTCGGGGCGAGGGTGGTTAGTCGAAACATTTTCTTTTCGCGGGTGTTTAATAATTGCGTTACGACCTTCGGCCGCAAAACTCAAAAACTTTCGCTTGTGCCACCCACTCCACCCCCCGACCATACTCTGCCCTCTTTCCCTTCCTCTTCGCACATTCTGTTAAGTGGCTCCGTCTCATTCACTTTCATGTGTTTTTTCTGCCCGGATGAGAGGACCGTTTCCCTATTTCCCAAATCCGTCCGTCGTTTTTCGCTTTCTTTTTGCCTCGGGAGAGATAAGAGTGCCAAGCGTTTGGTGAGTAACACTCTGACCTCCTGCGGTTCAGCCTCCACCTATGGAGTGGGTGCCGTGCTCTGATGTAATACCCTTCCTTTGGTTATCATGTTCGGTGACGTCTATTACTCTGCTTTAATAGCACCCAGTCAATAGAAATGAATTTTTTGGTCATTTAACTCTGATTTATTCATTTGATTACTCCAATCAGTGCTTTAGCGTGACAGAAGAGTTTTACAAAGATGCGTATGAGAATACTTCCTTAAAGTATATTTTAATATTGGATAGTTCGACGAACTTTACTCTGTATGCTTAGCTTGCAAAAGTCATACGAAAATGCATATACAGGAAATTCGAAATTTTTTTTCACTGCCTGAAAGACTTTCTGTCACATAAAACATACGTTCCGTGGGCTGCACACACAATGGGTGGACTGATAGGAGTAGCTATCTAAGACGATTGGAGATGCATTTCTGAGTATTTTCCACAGGGATGAAATTTTCATGATACCTTCGATAACGCAGGTTATATGTTCGGTAGGCCGCGTCGTTTGACCGGCGGGTGGCAGTCCCAAATCACTTAGTGTAACATAGTTTATCACCACCACCTCCCAGTGGGTTCCATAGATTAAAAACCATTAGCATTCACCGTTTTCAATGGGTAAATGTAAACCCAAAAATATGGAGAGGAAGTCTAAGTCCACGTCCATATTTCCCTTTAACAATATCAAGGCCAATGAATATAACTGTACTAATCATAGAAACATTTTTCAAAATATAATATGTCATTGTCATTACCCACTTATCATTCTTTCTTTTCCCTCCCATGGACTACAACCTTGTCGTGGTGGAAGGGTTTGTGTGTTCTGATGACCGCTACAGCTGGCAAGAGTAATAATAATTGCTCCTGGTAGGGTCAACTATTATCTTACCCCACTTATCTTTAACTGTTAGCACTGATCTTCCCTTCTTACTTCCCAATAATAACTTAACCTTGCTGTATAGAGCACCAATTTCACCCTTCTTCTGTAAACTTTCCATATCCTCGCATTGCGTTTTCCGCCATTCTTCTTTTGCTTTATTTGTGGCCCGTCTCAATTATTTGCTTGAGTCTCTGTACTTTATTTTGCCTAACTCTGGTTTACATTTTTCCATCTTCTTCTCTCATCCATCTTTGCAATCATCTCATCGGTGACCCATGGTCTCCTTGTCTTTTCCTTTTAACGGTCCCCATTGTGTCTTTTCCGGCTTTCAATATCCCTTTCTTGATACATTCCCATTTTTCTTCGATAGAACTCAGCTCTTTATCGCTATTCATGATTTTCTCTACAGCCTGCTGACATTTCTTCCTTGTTAATCCATTTACTGCTTCTACATTCCATTTCCTAAACAGCCGCCCTGCTTTGAAACGGACGCTTCATTTCATAACAACTAAATTGTGGTCAGAGTCCGCATCCGCTTTTGGGAAACTGTGCGAATTTATCACACTGTTCCTAAACCTGTACCCAACCAGAATATAATCCTCGCCTTCATACATTGTGCCTAAACCGTATTCCACACCCCATCACCCTCTCTTCCTTCGCCTACCGTCGCATTCCTATCCCCCATCACTATCAAATGTTTCCTGCAGGAACACACGCGATTATATCCTATAACTCATCGTACATCCTATCGACTTCTTCCTCCTTGTGGTTGCTCGGTGGCATGTATACCTCAACAATGGCCAAGTTCGTCGGTTCTGCTTTAATCTCAACGAGTAATATTCTATCCGCTGCTTCGTCTATGTGAACTACGCGTATTCCTACCTCTTAATATTAGGGCAACCCCTCGTTGGCTCTCATCCCCGCCCCTGTATGTTATTCGATAATTATTACTCCAGTAATCCCCGATATCCTTCCGTCTCACCTGGCATAGCCCTGAAATATCTACGTTCCCTCTTTCCATCTCTTTCTTAATATTCTCTAATTTGCCTGTCCTCAAAATTGTCCTAACATTCCATGTTCTAACTAATTTCGTATTTTTTTTCTTCAGCGCCTTTCGTCCTGCTGCTCTCGGATTTTCCCTGCAAGATTTTCGTGGGATGACGACATCATTACCCCTCCTATCCTATCTTTTACATGATATGATAGGAGGTGTAACTGAACTGTTGCGATGGAGAAAGGCGTCCCATAAATTTTTGCTTTTGTCGGGACCTTTGTCCGCTGTCGTGATCACTTTTTTTTACAAATATTTTTGAAGCATTAGTTTCGGAGCGTGTGAGCTCGCCAGAAGGATTCAGTGATTTTGGAAAAGAGTCGTTAATCATTCGGATCAAGGAAAGGTTTGTTAATATTTTGACAGAGTGATTTGGTGGAAGAGGTCTGGGCTCAGGTTAGGAGGGAAGTCGAAAGTTTGTGCGCGTGTAAGTGCGACGGTAATTTTGTTTGGAATTAAGGTGATACTGCCAAATTTCGGTAAAAATTTATGGCGTCGATGGAGATTTTGGTATTACTTGCTCTGATGTTGGTAAAAACGAAAGACCATTATTAAAAATGGCAAGTTCCTCCCCATCAAATGGGACGAACGAAATAGTTACTACCTCGTTTTCCGTTTCGGGGTCGGAGGACGTGCACATCACCTTGGGAAAACCGCAGTTCCGTGCGGCGGTGGTGGAGGTTATAAAGGCTGACCGCGTCAGGTTTAGAGAGTAAATTGGCGGAGTTTTGCATGTGTGAGGAGGTGAGACTTCTGCGAGCGGTAGACGAAGACCACAGTGGTCGAAAGGTAGTCAAGAGACCGGAGAGGTGCACTATCACAGTCCACATTCCAGCTAGATTACGGAGCTGAGATGAAGTTATTTCCTATATTAAAGAAATACACTATGAAGTTCAAATATATTTCATGTCTATGAGAGAATAAATGATGAATTAATGATGATTACGAAGAAAGAGGTAATGAGAGAGAATTGTGCGCGTCGATTCGCTTGGCTATTGGTTAATGAAGGCATGACGGTGTGAATGGATGTAGGTTGAGGTGACGTAGAGAGGAAGTTTGATAATATGGCCATTAGGTATGAGACCTTGAGAGAAAATTAGGAGAGAAAGAATCGGAACACCACGTTATCTGGGTGAATAAACGCCCACATCTAAGGACAAGGCTTAGCTAAGTTAGGAATGACTCTCTGGGATTAACTGCAGAATTTAGTGGACAGGGAAGTTTGGGATAGAGGGTCAAGTTAATGGTGCCGTATGGTGATGTATCGTAAGGAGCGAAGGAATCAAAAGAACCAAATAACAACTTTAAGAAGTAGTGCCAAGGGGTGGTGACAAGAAAATATTATCAATGTTATTCTGCCGTTTAATGCTGTTTTTTGATGGACTAAGACTGAACAACGATGCATTTCTTTGCCTTTGCTGACAAAAAACAACGGCATAATACAATAAATATTTCTTCATTCGCGATGAAATTCACTGTCCCTTTACTCCATTCAACACGCCGACCCTATTTCTATTGCGTCCTTGCTTGCCTAACCTTCTCTCTTCTATCGAAGTCTTCAAAATCCCTTCGCCAATCACAGTGCTGTGTGTCTATCTCTCTGCTTACTTTAGATTTCTTCCAACAATCCCCCCTCCTCTCCCACCATGCCAAGTACTTCCTAGTTTTACTTTCGGCCCATTTCACCTTTTCCATCATTCTCCAGACCAAATATTCAAAATACTAGAATATACACCGATCATCTTCTTCAACGACCATATCACCGCGTTGCGCAAAATCAGTTTTCATGTGGAAGTTTTATATTTTCTTTACATCTTTACCTAATACCCATTTCATCAAGTACCTCCTCATGAAAGCTTCTTTTCCCAATGAAATTGATCTTCTTGTGCCGGTAGTACTTAGAATATCTTGGTACTAAATACTGCTAGGATATGTAATTTTTTCCATCAACTCCAGTTTTGTCCTCCTCTTTTAACGTTTATTATGGCATTCCTTTTTCTCGAAAACCTTATGAACATTGTTTGGTTTGCATTGATTCTCATCGTATGCGGATCACACCAATTTTCCTATTGGATCAGCAATGCTTGTGCTCCTCGGCTGACTGACTGACAAAATAAAGCTTGATCATCAGCAAATTTAACTGATTTTGTGAATTACTCGTTGATTTTCATTCATTTTTCCGTGCTTCCCATTACTCTTTTATCATTCCTTTCACATACATGTTGAAAAGCATGCGTGGTTATGGACACCCCTGTTTTTTCCCTAATCCTAGAATTTCCCATCCAGACTCTCCATCCGTCTCACGAACCTCAGCAATCTAATACCGTGTAGGTTTCAAAAAAATCGCCTATCCCTCCTATCAACACCTATTTTCTGTAATAGATTTATTAATTTTATCCAATAGACTGTATCTAAGGTGCTATTTTAATTTATGAAACAAGTAATTTCCTCTAATTACGAATGCTTCTCGATTTATTTCTGTACCTCTCCATTAATGACCGCATTGCTTGTGGCATCAAGCGCTCCCCTAATCTTTCTGAATCCAAAATCACCATCTCCTGAGTAATCATTTTCTCTCCTTTATATCCGCTTATTGATTTTATCTTAAGTACCACTTGAGCTGTGCACAAAATCAAATTTTTTGTACTATAGTCAACCGTCTCATATTTGAAAATGGAACAAGTGCAGTTTTGACGAAACCTTCTGCAAAATTTCTCTCTCATAGTACTAGGAATTAGTCAATAAAAACTCTACGCTCCATGTTTTACTAAACTCTTTAATGGTTCCACGTAAATGTTTTCAATTCCCGTGGTGTATTTGGTTCAAATTCACTTTCTGTATTTAAAACAAGTACGTATAGTTTATATTCAAAGCAGATGTATCACCAATCTTATCACTATGTTTTGATTTTAACAGCTAGATTTAATTTTTAAATTGATTCTTTCAACATCATGCGGAGTGTCTATGAAAAGAGTTGTTGCTCGGTGTTGTGTTAGAATGAATATCATTCCCAATCAAGGATATTTCCATAGACCAAATAAATAGAATAAATATCATTATGAGGCAGGAATCATGCGTTTTAAAAATGGCTACGTCAATACCAATTAATGAGTGATTTAAATAGTTGGCTATAGATGCGTTCTTTTTAAGAGAATTCTAAAAAGTCATTAAGATTTATACCAAGTCTATATATATTTGAAATTATTGTCGATCTATTGCTCAAGGTACGAGGTCTGTTTAGCTTATACGCGAACAGAGACAATAAAAACTTTATTTTGCAAAATGTAGTCTACATAGATTTTTTCCCCTTCAAAGTACCCACTAATTGTTGCTATACACTGATTCCATTTTATTTTCTACTGTTTAAAACACTCTTTGGAAGTCCTCGGCATTTTGGCTTTTTAGCTTTCTCGACGTTTCTTGCTTTGTTGTGTCCACATCTTCCCAGTGATGTCCCCTCATTACATTTTTGCATTTTGGGAATAGGAAAAAGCGACAGGAGGCGAGATCTGGCGGATAAGGAGGATAATAGAGGCTGGTTTATTTATGGAGGACATTTCGTACCGAAAACTGGCGAGCAACCAATGCTGGATTTTCAGGTGAATTGTTATGTTTAAGGATCCATCCATCAGGTTCGGTTAAAATTGTGTATATTGTTGATTTTCCTAAATTCAGTTCATCAGCTATCTTTAAGTAAGAGCTATCTAAGTTTTTCAACGATTGGTAAGGACAAGGGACCGCACACGATCAATGTTGTCGTCAACACAGTTGATTGAAGGTAGTCTCGAGCTTGCATCATCCGCATCGTATTGTCGGCCATCTTTAAAACGCTTAATCCACTTCAAAACGGATGTTTTATGCACATCATTATCACTGTAAACATTTGTCAACATTTCAGTAATTTCTTGATAACTTTTACCGCATATCAATAAAGATTTTTGTTGATTCGTTGCTCCGTGAAATCGTCAATTTTCATTTTCGATAAACAGTAAAAACTAGAAACCCAGAAACTAATATCATAATAATGGTACCATACGCACAGCCCGACGATCTGCCAAGCAAAGATGGCTCATTGGGTTTTAAGAAAATAGCGCCGCTAGTGGGCAATGCTATAGTCCGCGTCATGGTCGCCAGATTGCACCAGCTCTCGCATTTATCGTGCGTACTACATATGTCTCCTTTGTGTGTTTTGTGATCTCTTGTCATAAAATAAGTACTATCTCTTCCCTCCCGTTTAGTTTCAATTGAAGTAGACCAGCCCGGAACTCCAATTCTCCACAGCAAATGACGGCGTATTGGTGAGCTCCGACTACGTGTACGTTCCACTTCTAGAATAAAAAAAATTGAATTTTCATTCTCCGAAAGTGAGATATAACTTGGAATGCGCATGTTAGCATATCCTTTGTCTCCTTTAAAATGAATGCACGAATTCAACAGGACATGTTCCGAGGGGCTTCCTGGGAGGAGGAGGATTGAGGCACGCAGAGAGCGAGGCCCTCGTCACCCTTGCGAACCGCGGGAGGTGGATATGGAAGACGCTCTGGGACCAGTCCGCCCGCCTGCCCTCCCCCGCTTCTTCCTCTCCACGTTTATTGTTGATCACAATTGCCATTGTAACTTCCTCCCTTTGTGCCCAAACAAACCCGTCTTGGGCCAGGCGGGTCCATGTTTGAGGAGGTTGCAAGGAGGGGAAGTAGAAGGCTTTATGCTAGTGAACGCAAAAGGGAGATGGAGAGAGAGAGAGATAAAGATAGTGAAGGAGGGTTTTCGGCGCTGAAAGCGAGCCTAGAACGTGTATGTTTGTCTGTGCGTGAGTGTGTTTGTGGGTGGGGACAGGGAGGGGTATATGTGGTTGGCTGGTAGATGATGGCCGGGATAAGTGCATGATGGTCCACTGAGCGATCCCACATCTTGCGAGGGAATGTGTGGCGGGAGGGGGTTTAGGGTGTTGGGGAAGGAGGGACCCACCCCCGAACCCCGTCCACCAGAGAGCTCCACAACCCCCCCTCCTTCCCCGGCCGCCGCCGTCGCCGAAAAGCTTGGGGGTTGGTCTCGGAGATCGCGGCGTCGGAAGCGTAAGGTGGAGTGAGGCGGGGGAAATGAAGTGTGGAAGGCATTTATCCCTTCACTTCGCCGCGTGCTTTCTGCCTTCGGGTAGAAATGGTGGTCCTATTCAATTCAAACATTAAATTTCAATGGAAGACACCTCTTAAAAGAGTTCGACGAGCTACTGACACCTTCAGACGTATTTTGCTAGCCGATTTACGTATCTTGTACAAACATGAAAATAGGTATGTATGTACATCATATATAGGATATGTATAATAGATATCGGCGTTGGGAAAGCGTTGGAAAAATAGATTTATTTTAAATTTTGCTGCATAGCTTCAAAACTCTTCCCTTGAGGCCCGACACACTTTTATTTCCAAGACTCTGAAGTTTCCATAGTGGGCGGATTCCAGAAGAGCCGTAAAGGTACGCGTGCAGGCATCTTTGACGGGACTTAGGGTCCCATGGTGGTGTCATTTGAGGGAGGATTTCACTTTTGGAAAATAGTCTACTGGTGCCAAATCGTGAATGTAAGGGAGCTGGGCAATCGTCGCGATGCTGTTACAGAAGGTCTTCGCAAGCAGACGCACGACTCTACTCCTGGGCGTCTGTCAAGACCTTTGGAAAGGGTTTAACGCAGATTTTTTGCTTCGCCAAATGAGTAGTGATAATGGTTGCACTGTCATCTTATTGATGCTAACATGAACTGCGATCATGCGAACATTTAACCGACAGTCTAAATTCAGCACTTTAAGCACAGGTCAGGATTTTTTTTTCCGATACTTGTTATACAAACCTTGTTTACTTGCTTGAATATGTGTCCACGCTGATATGAAAAAGAAAATCACAAAAACATGATCATGTATGGGGAAATAGATATGTAGAATAAACACCAAGTTTGAAATTTCATTAATTGTTGGTTAACTTATCCGAGATAAAGATATTATTCATTATAATCCAAATAAAATCAACAAATAATCACAGTTAATTCCTCTGGTAATATTCGTCACTATCATATCGCCAAAATTTCCAACATATTATTTCATTTGACGTCAAATATAAATTTTCTATATCTCATAACTTTTGTTTCCTGAATTTTGACAATATAATCTTGGTGGAATTATAGCTTGTGGGTCACAATCCGTGGACGCGGGTTTTACCGTTAATTGTAGAAGAATTAATGAATGAATTATTTCCTTTAAAAGGAAAATTTTAAACTCTCCAATTTAAAAATACTACTTGTAGCATAAAAGTATACTTTTTAAAAAAGGTTTTTTATTCCTTTTAATTCGATAAAAGTTTCCCTCCAGATTTTAATTATTCACGATCAGGTAATTTTTCAGGTGTTTTTTATTATTTACCTATATGACATCCTTTACCGCGAGTAATTTTCTAAAAATCGCGTTAGAATTCCATGAAACCTGTGGGAATCCACAAAATATGCTCAAATAAAAATTTAGAAAAGAGAATCCCAGGTTCCTCTTAAGACGCCAGAGCCGACCCTGCACGAAGAACAAGAGTTAGGGGTGTGGGATAAATGAATGACGGCTGTGGTATGGTACAACCCCGTGCTCACTTGAGCGGACATTCTCCCTCCGCTCTTCCCTCGCCATTATCCTCCTCCACCCCGGGGTCACTGTGCAAACCCTCCCTCCAAACACTCACCCGTAGCAGCAAAAGAGGAGTTGCGCTCGACGCCAACCACCTTCCTTTCCTTCACCCGGCCCTTATCTCCTTCTTCGCCACCTCCTCTCCACTTCGCCCTTATCTTTCCCCCGCCGGCTCCCCAACGCACGCACTCTCACCCCCTGCCCTCACCCACTCTTCCCCTTACTCTTCCTCATTCCTGTCTTCGAGGGGCGGGAGTCTTGTCGCCGAAGGGGATTGTGGGTACTACGGGGACGCCCTCCTCCCACGTTCACCTCCCCCTCAGGCTGCCTCTCCGGCAGAGTTGAGCCGGGCCCGCACCCATCCCCCGAGGCGGGTGCGGCACACTTGCGAGGCCACGCGGGAGGTGGAGAGGAGTGCTCACTGAGATGCGTAAGGTGCTGCGGTTGTTTATTTATAGGTTTGATTTGGGCAGGAGTATGACATTATTTTTATTTAAGTAGATGTTAAAATCATTAAAATCAATTTATTAGAACATAAAATATTGGAGTTGTGTTAGAGAGATAAGAGACGCCTTTGAGGGGTAACTGAATAAAATTAAGGCTTTGGGATCCTGTGCAATATGATATGGAGGGAAATCCAGTCACCGAATCGGATTTAGATGGGTGTGTACCATTGAGAAGGAATTTTTGTTCAAGGTGACCAAGCTGGAATTTGGCCAAGGGTGGTATAATTCTATTCACATTGCTGAGCCTTTGACCAAGTAGTAAGACTTGCCTTATAAGAGAATAATGGATTAGTATTCTTCCCCCCTGACCTCAAAAATTCCTGTTCTGGAATGAATTTTCTTTCCCTCGCCCACTCATTTCTCTCTTGTCTTCAACTGATGTACGAGGCGTGTTCATAAAGTAAGGCCCGTTTGGTCACAGGAAAAAATATTCTCATATGAAACACATTTTATTGGCACTTTTAGTTAGCTACAAATCTACTTCACTTATCTACATAATTGCCGTTCACTTCTACGCATGTTTCGTACCGCTGCACCAGCTTCTTTAACCCCTCTGCATAGAAACTCGCCGCCTGAGGGTTGAACCAATCGACAACGCCATTCTTGAGTTCCTCTTCGGTTTCGAAACGTTGTCCAACCAACCACTGTTTCAAGTGCAAGAAAAGGAAGTAGTCGCTGGGTGAAAGGTCAGTACTGTACGGTGGGTGGTTTAAAGAGTTCCCAACGACCCAAAAACTCTCGTCCACTTGACATTCTTTGCTCTTTGTGGTGGTCGGTGAGCATTTTCGGTACCCACCTTGCTCGCAATGTGTGGTATCCGAGGTTTTCCGTTACAATATTGTAGACAGTAGTGCGTCCAAGTTGAGGAAATTATTCAGCCAGGCCATTAATTGTCAATCGACGATCACATCGCAGTTTTTGTTCCACTTGCGAAACAATTTCATCGGTCAGAATACAGGGCCTACCATTTCGCTCTTCGTCATGGACATTTGTTCGTCTATTTTTAAAATCACAGCACCATTGCCTATCCTTTCCTTCAGTCATAACTGTAGGTTTATAAACTAGGCATAATTCCCGATGAATTTCAGCAGCCGACAATCCTTTTGCATACAAGAATCGTATGACAGAATGCACTTCACAGCTGGCGGGATCAACGATTGTCGCGGACATTGTTGTTTGCATGCACGGACAAGCAAACGACTTCTGAAACAAAACAAATGCTGCCATAGCTTCTCAATGAATCAGTAGATTGCGCTGCAGGAGCAAAACTGTGTTCAGAAGCGCCAATATTTAAATATAAGTAAACGGTTCTTACTTTATGAATACGACTCGTAGTTGGCCATGCATCTGAAAATCTCAATTTTCGACGAAGCTTTTCCTGATTGAATTTTCCTTGACAAGCAATGTGTTAGACCTTACGATTATTTGAATTTGGTTTAGGATCTCAGTGTTCTTTATAATAATATAAATTCATTGGCGCTTGGTTCTCCCAATACCAGGATCGAGATAAACTAGGATATTTTCTTTTTAAATAAGTTTTACTATCACTAAAAAATTCCTTGACGAACCTCTGATCACAAAAAAATGGGAAATTCATTCCAATAACAGATAAAATATCCGAAAAATCCCTTTTAGTCAAACCCCTTTTAGTTGCGTATTTAGGACCCCTCCCCCCTTTTTAATTCCCCTATCTACTTTTAAAAGTTGACGATTAGATAGGTATAATATTGGATACTCATTTATATACACGGATTCGTGTCCGTTGTGATGATCGAATATCTATCTGATCTATATATCTTGTAGACGTAAGAAGTTCGTGTGATTGATTGCAGTTCTGTGTGATCTAATTTGAGAAATATTTGAGGCCACTGCTTTGTGGAATGCCAAAATAATGAAAAAGGAAGGATCAAATAACTTAGCAATTCATCAGAATATTCTGTAGAGAGGCAAAGATGTTTGATACTTTCTTGTTAAGTACTAAGACACAAAGTTCATTAGAAGAAAGAGTTGTAAAATGAAATTTTACTATAACTCCAGAAATAAGATTCCTACCACCTTTCTGTTGGGATGATTGTGTTTGGAAAAAACCTCTGGTGCAGTTATAATGGATTGTAGTAGTTAATTAATGAATACTGATCATTAAGTAATACGATACAAAGGGTCATTTCAAAAAAGATACAATTTAGTTAAAAAGATGGCGTTAATTGTGATCAATTACTTATTCGTATCTCTGTCAATAAATAATTAAATGTCTCTCTCTTATCAAGAATAATGGCCAAGAGAACTAATTTTTCCAATATAAATCATGGACGAGGTGTTGTGAAATGATTGAAAGCTGGTATGTTGGACGATATTCTAAATCAGTAGTCTACATAAAAAGTAATTAATTGGAAAATGTGCTTATGTACTCGGCATTTCAAAATAATAATACATGCAAATAAATTAATTTCTTTCCCGACGTGTGTATCCTACAGAATCAATTAAGTAAATTGACGTCCATAAAACTTCACTATTTTAGGAAAATATTGAAGTTTTGTAAAGAGTTTACCATTTATTTTACCCTCAGTTTCATGATATGTGTGATTGTCAATTTAAACATGTGTTTTGACATCAATTGTAGTCTTTTTTCACATTATCGAATTTTAACCTGTTTAATATAATCATTGAGAATGCGGCTTTCTCAATTATCCGAAATAAAGTAATTTGAGTAAATATTTCATAATCCATATTAGTAGTTTATGGAATATTTTAAACATTTAATGACTCTCACCACTAATTCTCCTTAAAATGAATTTCCTTTATTAAAAAACTATGGCGCCTCCTGGAAAAAGCAATATTGATTACGGTTTTTTACATTTTCTAAGATATGTCTGTTCGTATTCATCATTTAAAGATATAATATTTAATATCTCGGCATGATATCTTTGGGTATTTTGTCAATTTATACATATTTCAAACAGATTACAAGCATCTTCTGCGATTGCCGCAATAATTTGCTACTGTTATCAATTTTGTCGACACTAGTTTAGACGTAATGGTAAAAAAATGACTTGAAAAACTGTAAATGATGTTCTTTACTGAAGATTTAATGATCAAAAACTGGTCCTTCAAAGGTTACATTCACGAAAACCCCGGTGAATAATTTATCGGAGTCTATGAGGTTATACATGAGTTATCTATAATCCCTATTAAGGCGATTCTTGTTCATTGTGCGGATTAAAGAAAGTTCAAATTGATTAAATCTACGAGAGAATGATAAACTAAATTTCATTTTACGTCTTCTTTCTTGGTAACACAGCAATTTCCAAGTGAGAACAGAATATTTTAACATTTTTTTCGTAAGAAAATCTTTGTATTAGTTTATAATCGATAAAGTAATTTTGAACTTTCTCTTTTAAATAATTTACTTGGAGTCTTTCACATTTTAAATCACAACTTTACTCGTACCTACTTTCCATTTAAGGTATTACTTTAGTTGACATCGCTCCTATGATTTTTTAAATACCCTCTCAAATTCGTCTCATTTATTAAAAAAAAGGAAGAGAAATATTTCATAGTAACTCTAATACGTTTACAAAAAAACAATCATTTAATTATTTCCAATTAAATGTTAGTAATATGATGAGGTATTATCTTTTGTTAAGTCCTGCAAAATATGAAATTTAAAATCAGGATATTGATATACGTGACCAGATCTTTTCCCTAATGAAATCCTCTTTCCCCATTATTTTTCAAACCCTGAAAGTCCAAACAGGATGAGTTTAAATCATCGATGAAACTCCGTTGGCACCATGAGAATAAAAATTCGATTCTCCTGAATAGGAGCCGTGCAGCCTAAATACTACGGTAACGCTAGGGGAAAAACATTCTGAGTTCTTGTAGAATAAATCTACTGCTGAAATAACGACCGAGGAATCGTTTTTAACCTCAGGAAACAACATATGTCTCAATCATGCTAGTGTTTAATAAATACCCTTAATGTTTGGCAATCGGATGCAGCTGTATAACAAAGGCACAGACTATTAACGCCAGTTACTGTTATATACCACGCAGTGGTGTCTCAGTGATGGTAACAATCAACGTTCATTAACTTATCATATTGAAATTTCCTATTTATTCTATGGATAAAATTTATAACTGTGAGGCTACATAATTTGTTCATGAAGGATGAAATTATCGCTTTCAAATCTGAAAAATGGACACTTGCTTGAAAGGAATGTATGGTAGTCTAATATCTTGATGGTCGAAGGAGATGTTCCATCAATTCTGTCCCCTGTTCCTTTAATATTGCCTCCTATTCATGAGACAATACTCTTGCATCAGAACGCACGCCAATCCTCTGGAACTTCTCTTTGTTGAGTTTTTTCCTCACACGCTCTCCCTTTTAAGATCGGCTGAGAGCCCAAGGCGCACACCGAACAACGTGTCTACCCATTTCCCTTTACGTGTAAATGCCTGATTACTAAGGAAAATGAAACTAGTTTTTCATCTGAAATGGAAAGTGTTTTGTTTTTTATTGTTCCAGCACTGTGAACAGGACAGATTTTCACAGACAGCATAGCTGTCATTCATATTAGTCATGCCAATTACACTGAATATTTTTTGTCATAAAATTCGCGCATTAATTTTCGTCCCACGAGTGCTATTTCAATGTTCGTTTTAACTTAGGTATTTAGTTAGTATCTCTGTGTGATAAGTACATGTTGCGCTCGGCAAACTACGTATTGTGTTATTTTGCACGTGAAAAGGCACAATTTTGTTTTTTATTTTTGTTTTTAGTAATAAATAACGGTTCTTTTGACTCTGTAGACTAAAAATAAATTTAGAATGAAATTGGATAACTACTCCTACATTCACTCCGTGCAGAGCAAGTCCTCAGAAGACATGTGGCAGGGGGTATTAGGTCGCCAGCATTCAGTGACTAAATATCTGTTCGAAATTAATAGTTGGAAGCTAGATTGATTGCTCGTTGCTGTTTCATTTTTAAGCATTTTTTATTCGTGTGTGCTGAATGATGAGTGCACAAATATTGTGTTGGTTGACACTTCCAAATCTTTCCCTTAAACGTTTATTGTCAATTATAAAGTAATTTATGCGTAGAAAAGTGTTTTATTTATGAAAAAACCGTCATAAAATTTGATAAAATTTTATGCATTTATATTACCATCTTGGAATGATTCATAAAATATTCACAAGTATTCGCCAATGTGAATTGTTGGAATTATTAAAATTAAATGAAGATCACTATCTATTTTTCCACTGTTTTTTATTATATTAAAATACTCTTTTGGTACAAATTTTTTTCATATAACTTTAATTCATTAATAGTTGTTTTGATAATTTCAATAATAATCTATTAAAAAATCTATTAATTATAATCTTTATTAAATTAATTAATATTCTGTTATAATAATCTTTTTCGTCCTTCATTAAATCATTAAATTAAAAATATAGTGTGCTCTTCATTATTGAATATGAACTTCCATTAAGTTCATCAGAAACCATCGAATACCGTATTATGGAAGCGTGGCCTTATAGGGAGTAGTTGGGTTGTTCTCGTAGTAATGCAAATATGATGTGCCGATCTCATTTTAAGAATATTTTTATAAAGTTTTCGAATATATGCATGTAAAATATATGCCATTTTAGGTTAAAGTGACACCTTAGAGGTCCTTGACTATCTTGTTGGCACGATACCATATTTTTTTATTATTTTTTGTAGTATATTTTTCTGTAGGCAATCATGTATGCAATATCATTAACCCGTAAGAAAATATCAAGCCAATTTTTCAGCAGATTTGCAGGTAATGTGGATCATTAACTTATTAACAAATAATATCCAAAGTGAAGTAAAAACGTATAGAATGAGGAATAAAATGGCGTCGCTAGGTTTCACTGACAAAAAATATTAATGAAATTCCCATTTCACCTTTAAACTGAGGAAGATTTCAACTCTAGCAATTAATTATCAGTATTAATTTTCTTATAGAAAGTGCTTTGCCATCACGGTTTATTAAAAAACTTTTCCTCTGCACTGAAAAAATAGTTTTTCGTAATAAATAAATCTCACAGCCTCGACCACGACAGAAAGCATTTTAAAACATATTAGATTTTTTATAATTACGTTGGCGTTAAGGTTACTTTGGTGCATATTCGTGAATTTATCAAGAATCCCCCGTCACACATCGTAGTGTTGTTTACACAACACTCTTATTTACATTAGGTACCCTAGTTTTGAATATAGACCGCTGCTGGGAAAATAAATATTTCTCTCCGCCAGCCAGCCGATCAGAAGCCGGCATTCATTCACCTCTGCTTGTCTCTCCCCTCAACCCCTCCTTCCCCTCTTAAAAATGGTACACGGGCGGGTCATGAGGGTTTTTTTTTCACGCCGAGGGGTTGGTATTTTTCCGGCCGTGGATCCGATATAGGCCGGGGCGGTGAAAGAGAAGGATCGCTTGCGGATGGGTGAGCTGTGCGTAATTCAGCGAAAAAGCAAAAGGGCGAAGGTTGCGCCGTCCTTCGATCACGTACCGCGGGGTATTAAAAAGCGTGCGCCACTGCACGTGTGGACACCCCCGTCACCCTTCACCCTTCATCTCCTCGAAAAACACCCTTCGCTGGGCCTAGGATCGAAGGTGGCCCTCCACGCAAACCCCTCGCACCACGTGGGACGGCTGACTGGAAGTGGAAGTGTGGACATCTCTACCCGAAAACCCGGAGAAGCCATTTTCACAATAAGTTGATGAGTATCAATCTGGTGATGTATCAAACGTGCGTTTTCCACTTTTCCACCCCGCAATAATTTCTCAGAGGGTATTTCAGCCAGTTCTGAGGAGAATGGAGCGGCAATCCATTACATGAACCACTGATGATGAAGAGAGAGTTCCCTTAGGACTACATGCATTGGAAAAGGTAAACGCGTGTAGGCTAAAACGATGAGAGTGAAAGGCATGAAAGGAACATAGGAAGTGTAATGTGTGCGAGGTAGAGAGAAAAATGAGTTTGACATATTCAAAGGGTTTTCTGTGACGTTCACGTCCCTCAATGTTGTAGAAAAAACTTTGTAAGAGAAATACCTCTAAACTAGAAAATAAATACGGTAGTTTGAATTTAATCAAATGAGTAGACATTACAATGTGCTAGAAAATGTTATTCCATCCTGTGACATCATTTTCCTTTGTTGACGTGCACATATTCATGTGAGGAACCATTGTCTTTCATATCAATAATGACACGCTGGTCTCAATCCATTTCGTGTAGTTTCTAAAATATAAAAAAAACTCAGGAGCATCATTAGAGGTTTTGCAATTTCTCTGACCACTATTAGTTATTATATTTCATAGGGTCTTCCTCCTGTTAGCCCTAAAATATTTCTTTCTTCAATGGTTCTCATATTCCACCGGCGGTAATGATATTATGGAAACATAATCTGTATAGATTCTCTTTTCCACTGCCTCAGTTTTTTAAACTCTGTTCTTTCTATCACTGTCTGCTGCATCCCAATACCTCTCAATATCTCTATCAGATTTTTAAGTTTTTGTTGTGACTGAAAAAAAATATATATCGTATATCTTCCTGGATGGCATTCTAGCAGAACTCTAGAGGGCGTTGGATCAGATGATAGTGTAATTTAAATTATTGAAACTTGTAAGAGAAACATGGGAAGAGGATAGGAAAAAAGTGGGTAGTCGTTAAAGAGATAGGGAAACAAATGGCTGCAAAGAAATGTGTATTAGACTTTTGATTAAACCAGGTTAGTTTAGGGATAAGGTTAATTAAGAGAATTTATATTGTTAGAATAGGGAATCACCGTTAAGTTATCGTAAACAGAGGTTCCCGGATACTAGGCCCATTCCAGCGTGGAAGCTTAATGGGCTTCAAAAGAGAGCGCACAAAAAATTATCACAGATTAAAATCTTAACGGCCAGACATTTTTTATCTTACAATGCCCTCCAGCCATTTTTAGGTAAAGTCTGTTGCATGAATTTCTCTAACTCGATTAATGCCCATAGTCGTGATGATATCTCATTCACAAAATGGAATAGCTGCTAATTTATAATATATTTTCCCTTGACTATACACCTAGTACCGAATATACTGGGGACAAAGAGACCATCATATTCGATGCTAAAAGATTCAATGCGGTTGCTTTCATAATGGAGAGATTCAATAAGACATCGAGGCTCACCTATTTCATACCTCATTACCTAAATTTATTTTCAGTTGAGGGTAGCCACTTATCTTTCTATGTGCGTATTAATACACTTTCCAGAAGTTAGTAAGTATGTTTTGGCAAAAAATGATGTCTCGATATCCAATTTTTTCCTAGATACGTGCAAATTTATGCCTAATAATAATTCCTTTAATTATTCAGTAATTATAGTGTACCTTCCTTTTTCCAGCACCGTTTTAGCGTGTAATTTTAATGCCATTGTGTGGTCGAAGCATGGATTGAAAGCATTTCTGATTTGCAATAATTAACTAGTTTCTTTATCCAAATTTAACTTTTGCGTTTAGTGTTTTAGAGAATCTGTTAATTGTACCTCTAATGCATGATGATATTATAATTATAAACGTTATGTTCATGACCATATCTTCTTAACTATAAACAAACAGAAATTTAATTATTGGATTTATAGTTATTGAAATTTGCCACATTTATTGAAATACATTTTCTTTACTAATATTAAAAGTGTGTGGTTCCAAAGCGAATGGTGTGTTAAGTATTGAACCAATGTATGGATGATTTCACTTTTCATTTTGAAGTGTTGAGCTTAATAATTTTGAAAATGTAGGGCACTCTCATCCCAGCGATCCAGATTCATGTATAATGGAAGCGTTCCGTTTTCTCTTTTAAGAAATCTCTGATAAACACATTCCACCAGCAGCAGAAATATTTAACGACGGTTTTTAAATGTTGCTCCTAATCCGATATCGTATGAATATGCGTATATTTATTTTTTATAAATTTTATTCTACGTGTTTCGATTTTCTGCTTAATTCCCACTCTTTTATTTTTCTTTTGTTCGCTGTAAATATGGCAGAGTGCTTCAAAGGAATTTCGTAAAATCTCTTTCAAAAGCACACAAAACCTTGGGTCATCACAAAGGAAATGGTTATATCTGCTTATCCAAGTAGAGAAGCCAAAATCCACTTTTTTTCAGGTTACTCGCTCGCGTGGTACACACTTTCGTCTGGCCCTGACATCAGCTGCCCTCGTGATAATGGAGATATACCTTAGGTTAGGCAAGCCAGCAGAAGTTCCTACTTTGAATACAAAGGACAGAGAAAATGCCTTGCGGCGGCCTAATCCCTCTTCTCTATAAAACGCCAGTTTTTGCCATCCAGGGGCTCCACAGTCCTCGTATCTCCATTCGTTTATACTGTTCCCTCTCCAAGTTATCCTGTCCTGTGATGTCCTTCTTATCCTTCAACATCCGTCTCTTTGATAAGCTATCCAAATGAAATTAACTGTAACCTATCCATATAAAATTGAATTTAATGTGTGTAATTACCTAATTCATTTAAAAGATAAATTAGTTTCAATGAAAAAATTCTATTCTAGGTAGGAAGATTTTTTTCTGTGCCTCGTCGGTTCCAAAGTAATTTCGTTTGCCTCACTATTCAAGTTCCGTTTCCGTAAGTTAACTTTCGTAATCGCAGTATACAGTAGTCATTTCTTGTTCCATTTTGGATGAGGTACGTTTTTTTAAAGAAATGTATGTCTTCATCTGTTGGAAATCACCGATTATAATTCACTTTAAACAATAAATTAATTAAATTTGAGTTTCTTATTTTTTCATGGTCATTGGGTTTTCATATTCTTACGCATTCAACTGCTTGAAATGTTAGGGAGTATCATCCTATATCGTAAGAACTTTTGAGTTAAGGTCAACCAATAATTTTTCTTAAAAATAAACAGGTCACATGATTATTCGAGGTGGTAGCAAATTTGTAGCCACCGTCTTCATACACTGGATTTCCAATTAACTACGCATGTATTTCAGGGAATAGCAGTGACTCCACGTATTGATTGTCTTGAATATAATGTCAGTATAAATGTATGTACGTATTTATTTATTACATATAACACTGCAAAGTGTTATACGTATTTTTCGCAAAAGCTTAACTTAAGTTTCATGTCATCGATATTCACTGGGTCGATACATTTCAGAATTCCAAAATTTAAGAGTAGTATCCCTATTTATTCTATATATTCTAATGAGTATCTCCTAGAATGCCTCACATTCCTGTCGAAAACTCCTCGTTTCAAATTAATCCATGTTAGTTAGCCCATTTCTTGTCTGTATAATGCTAGTACGGTGGTCAATAGGTCAGGTAACTTAACATATTCATAAAATTAGGATAAATTCAAATTATATCTTTCGCGTAACGGTAAATGGGTTTACGCAGATGAGAGATTATCCGTCAAAATCATCATTCCATTTTTATATATGCAGCTATGATTCATTTTAAAGAGGTAAACTCATTCGGGGTTAAATATTTTATCTCGTCCTTAAACATGGAATTTTTTATGCATTTGCTATCATATTTAACTTTTTTATTTTCATGAGTATCCGTTGTAAAACTGTTGTATTGCCCAGAAATGTAAATATAGGAGATTAATCTTATTTTCTTTTACATATAGTATAACGTTAATTATAATTAGCTTAACCAGGTTAAAAATTCTGTTACTCTGATGTTTTTAAACTGTTTTTGACCAACCCCTCCTTCAGCGATAAAGAAAGAGAACCCAATGCATTTTATTTGAATGTGGTGGAATGATTGAAATTTATAAGTATGTAATTAATTATTTAATCATTTTTTTATGATTCTGAATGCATTTTAAATTTCTCTTTGACTTAGAAAATATTAAATTAATAGAAATTCAATAAGGCGATAATTCATTCATTAGGAAAAGTCATTCAGGGAAATTGAATGACTCACTACCGTAACTTCCCACTCTGGTTCTGGATTCAAAGTTTAATCGTTCACAAAATTCGTAGTTTCGGATGTCAGTTTGATTAAAAAATTTTATCTTACGGCAAAGTCAGCGCAATTTGCTTCTTCCCTTTGAAGACAAGGCTTACAGTTTTGGAGGGAATTCTAATTGCCTAATATTGCTCCTATGATACAACCAGTGCGTGTTAGTTTTGAAGATGGAGGCACGTCGCATCTTTGCAGTCCGCCTTGCATAAATCTGGAGGGCATGAACATTGCGAATGACATATTATGATTGCGGAGGCTTGGTAATTCTTCTCGGCAGCAATATTCCCCGATCCTTGCGCCTTCATACGCGAGGAACTTCCTCCTCCTCTTCCTTCACCCGCCCTCCTCCCATCTTTCCTCCTCATCCCTTCACTACACCCGTCCCCCGCCTCTGGACGTGGACGGATGTGCACCAGCTGGCGCCGTTTTAATGCCGCCCTCTTTAGCGCTACCTCTCCTTCAACTCCTCTTGCTCGGCCTACAATCCCGTGACCAATATCGTTCGCTGCGCGCGTTCGTCCCTGGAGGAAAGGAGAGCTGGCGAAGCGCGAATCCGGTCATCAATGGAATTCTCATCGCTAGCATGATTAATATAATTAAATGCGTAGAGTTATATATTTCCACAATTTGGAGAAAAACTTCGGATTGTATCTGAAACATGGTACTCATCATTGTAAGTATCTGAACACGTCTTCATTACAAACGGCACGATTATACCCATTACCCAAAATAATGGGCTCATATCTGTCCCTAAACTTTCGAATGTACCAAAAAATCTGGTTGAATTATCGTTAGTCATTTTATTTAATCCAACTCTGGTACATTATACCGCAAAGATAAAGCAAAATGCATAATAAATTGTGTACATAATGCAAGTTATCAGGCATTCAAACGATTCTAGAATTTTTATAGAAAATTGATTCGTTTCTTGATTAACATTTGGCGCGAATTTTCGTGAGTTTTTTTATAAACATTCTTGACCAATGTTTTGGGATTCATCGGTATTTCCATTAGCTTTTGTCTCATATCTAACGGATACCTTTATTATTCAGCCATGCGAACAGGCAACATGCAGCATATTGTCCACGCTTCGTTCCTTTGATGAAGTTATTCAACCATAGGTACTCGAAGAAAAAAAGGTTGTTTATTTTCAATAAAGGTAGTCTAGCGTTTAAAGGTGGATATTGAACTATCTCTTATAACTTTTACATGTCTTTATAAACTCCTGAAACACTTCCACGCAATATAGACAACTTTTTCTGTACATTATATTGTCTTCCTAGACACCTCATATTTTATATACCCACCTATCCCTTTCCCATCCTTTTGGAATCCCTATTCTCCCCCTCACTTCCTTCCACCCGCTTCCCTTGATTCCTTCCTTCCATAAGAGCCTTGAACATCCTTCTACCACTCAATATACCCTCTGCCCGCTTTTTCTCTCTTTTTATTTTTTCTGTCTTCTACGGACTCCCGGCACTGACTCCCTCTCTTCTGCTGCCCTTAGAACTTCTTCGTTTGTCTTCCTCTTTTCTCAGTATATTTTTTCAATCCTACAATCCTCCTCACCATGTGGGCCCCTCATCTCTGGAGCATCCAACCTCCGTTCATCCTCTTTTCTCAAAGATAAAGTTACGAACAATACAACGCTGCACTTCATACCTTATCCTTCACCAACTTGGTATCTCAGGATACTTTCAAGAATGTATTTATATTCGAGGACTTGGCCCACACAATATCGGTTAACTAGACGATGCCTATACGTTAAAAAGAATTTTTTCCCGAGATTATTGAATAAAATACTCGTTCTCTTCTCCTTAATGTGGCCTCTCAACGACAGAAACGTGTATTGGCTGCCCAATCATTTCCATCTTCGAGAGTTGTCCGGAAAGATTATCGACGAGATTTTATTTATGTAATGGTAACTATTGCTTAGATTATTCTGTTTTGTTTTAATATTTACGTCAAAGAGATTTTTTAAAAGGTGCCTATTTGGTTAAAAGTGATGAAAAGGGGTTAAAAAGTGTTCTGACATGTACAATAAAATTCACTGAGGATATGTAAATCAATGTTTCATACAAATATAGCTGTTGTGTACACATATCTAAATTAAACTTTCCGCATTGGTCTTTTAGCGCTGACATAACCAGAATTATTTTGCTAAATTACTTCATAGGATTTGGCGAATTAGATTAAGGAGATTAAAGTGTTTCTAAATTGTCCATCTATTTTGAGACCTCATAGGGTGCAGGAAACTCTTTAAATAATCAACTGCAATTGCAGCAGTAGGCGGTAGTGGGTAGGTAGGTAGTAGGTTATGGGTAACTTCAAACGTAAATAACTCAATCATGTTAAGTACATTCCACAGGAATACTAAGTAAGTGGGCTTTAATTTTGTTCCTCGCAGTTTAGAGTGATTGATATTACATTAAATACTTTTTTACACACTTGAGATTAAGTACGCAAAAAGAGTCTGTAAGACGAGAAATGAGAAATAAAATAAAAGAATAGACCATTCATGGTGGTAGAGAGACACGGTTTCAGTTAGAAATGCCACATCTTCATCTGCATGACTACCCGCAAGCAACCGTAAGAGCACGTGGTGGGGGATTAGGGCACCAGGCATAATTGCACAACTACTTGTTCATTCATACATTTGAACAAAGATAAGCATACATGCATACGTACTTTTATGCATAAGGAAATGCGTGCCTATATACGCCATGCGTTATTGGTTAAATGATGAACTGTTTGTCTTTAGTAAATGTATTCAGATGTTGGGGTTCCATCATTTATGATTGCATATCGTGCGAGGGAAGAATGGGTGTTTGGCACTTTCTCATTAATACCGTATTATCCATGCTTATCAATCTCTCTCGAGAGCCCTTGTTGTAGGCTTTCTTTAAATAAAACAATACCGCTTTCACTTGTGCCTTCTTATCACTCAATGAACGAATCTTGTTTTGCTTGTCTCGTGGTTTTTAACTATTTTAGTCATCCACATGATCCTCTATCTCTTCCTACCTCACTCTCTTCCCAAAGGTCCGTCAATGAATAGGCGAACGCGTTTTTCATTTGCCATTTTATACCATGTTGTGAGCAATATAGGTATCTTTAAAAGGAAATAAACACCCAGGTTGGTTTGATAGCCGGCTTTAAAGCTCCTTTTAGAATAAGCAGCACTACACGTGAAATCTGCCCGTCAGAGGGGTTAGTGCCGGACCCAGTTTCTTTTCAATATCAATATAAATACCCCGCAATCCACTAAAAAGGTGCGTGGCAGAGGGTGGGAGCACCAGTTGAGAAGGGCAAGTGATAAAGGAGGGAAGAGTAGGTGATATGGGAAAGGAAAAGAAAAGGGGAAAATATTCGATGAAATAACTATAAAATAACGTGCAAATTTGCATTCATGCTGAAAGAAGACTTTATTCCAAAACATAGTTAACACATAATAAATTAGTTGTGTGTTATATGGAAAAGGGAATAAAAATGAACCAGAAACCATTCATATAACAAGCCTCCACCATAACTGGACAGTTCAATCAGAATTGAAAAGTAAGAAGGTTAAATTCTACTATGACATGATAATGCAACTCATGGTCTCCGCCCTTTAAGTCACGGGCACGGAATAGACGGCTTGAGGCGTCCCTCCACAGAGAGAGACGAGGAAGTACCCAGGATAATTAGGTGCCCAGAACTTGGTTGTGCAGCATTATGTATGGAACGATTAGAAAATAAAGTAATAAAAAATGCAAGAAAAATTTTAGATGCGATACACATTTATATATCAGACATTAGTTAGGTGTAAATTAAGAAATACACGTATTTGGGCAGTATTTTGGTCATTTAAGTCCATATAAGTGAGATAATGGCAGAATAATTCTAATAAAACCTATAAATTGACCAGAAGATCATTTTCATAGGGTTCGCTGCGAAATAAACGCGACGGCGTGTGAAATTGGCATGTTAGGGTGGTGGGCATTTTACTTGGTTGTTTCCTAGGTTGATGTAGTGCTCGAAAAATCATAGAGCTTGGGTGAAGCGGAGAGTGCCCAGAGGAGTCCCCACGAATTGGACAAAAAATTTGTAGGGGAATAAATTTAATGGCGTATGGAGAGACCAGAAATTAGGAAAATCACGAGGAACACGGGAAAAACTTTTAACTGAAGAAGGCAAAAAGGAATTGCTCTGTACGTACAATGTTGAACCCTGTGGATCCTCAATGCTTGCTTACAATCAAGGCATCAGTGGGTTGCATTTTGGAATATGTAATAGGAGGAAAAATACTGGTTATGCTTATGAAAGTAAGAAAATGGTTAACAATACGTAGCGTATTGTTTCAAACTATCACGGTCTTAAAAAGAATGAGTGAAGGGAAAAGGCAGAAACCAGAAATAATTGTCGATGAATGGAGAAAGCACAGGGATTATGCAGCCATTGTTCTAAATAGTTTCAATTTTTTGCGTTTACAATAACAGTTAAATAGTATATGTGTTCTCACTCACAAAGTTAGTTGGGATTTTTTTGCCAACTAAAAGGCTGTCGTAATGGAAATATAGCTCGTTATTCTCGGTGGTATTTATGACCGATCACAAAATAGGCATAAAATTAGGCTTTTACATCGATCGCGATCAGTTACTTTGGGCAAAATATCAACTTCGCCGGTGGATCCATTATAAAAGGAATTGTTTCTTGTATTTAGCGTTCGGTTTCCAATAATATCATCCTGTGAAATCTGATATTGCTTTTATCTCCATTGATATTAACCGTAGGCCGATATGGGGTTGCAGGAGTCTAACTCCGGTCTCTCCCTTTCTTCTTGGGTGCCCTGCATAGACCCGTTCCCCTGCTCTAATTCCGCTCATCCTACCAAGGAAACGACGTCAATCCATGGGAAAGTCTTGAGGCACGTTATCCACGAGAAATGGGATATCCAGGGATGAAGGGTGGATCTGATATTTTGTGCTGCGACATGAAAGGGCCGTTATCGTATCAAAATAAAGTGGAACAGGTAAAGCTATACCTGGACGTTCAGAGATAAAGACCAGTAATTTTAAATGACGTGGCGTGACTTTAACACCAAGTAAAATCATTTTTAGAAACAAGAAAGACATTTTTCTGCGAGTGATAATAAGCTAATGTGATAGGGAATTATTATTTATTATAGTTTTTGATAGAAATGTATGATTTATTTTTGTTTTAAAATTTATATTAGATAATAATAAGGGCTTGCAATATGCGTCAGCACAGAAACCTACAATGCACACATGGTTCTACTTATTATCACACGTAAGTTACCATTCCTATAGCTACTGATTCATAGAATAAAAGAAATGGTAATGCCGGCATTTTCCCAACCTTCACATAGTCACTATGCAAACTAGAAATTTTATTCTACGACTGATTTCAGTTGAATCTTTGGTATAAGTTCATATTATGATGTAGATATTATGTATTTAACTTCATTTTTAATTCTTACTTCAAGATTTTAATACCTTTCAGCATTCATATATTCTTAGATACCTTATCGTACACATCTCCTTCAAGTGGTTTCCATTTTTATAAATGTTTAATTCTATTCAATTACTGTAGTACAATCGAATACTGGAGAAGTTTTATAACTTTATACTTATTTTTCGACTGTTAAGTGTGTACGACGAGTAGATAGTAAGTTTGGCAGTAATATAGCAGTTATATGAATAACATAAACACTGAAACTTCAAAATTAATGTTTATATAATGGTATCGACCATGGTTTAACCACTGTATGGCATCATCAAGTACCTGATATCGGGGTATAGGGTATTTATGTCGACGTCGGAAGGAGAAATTACACTGAGTAAAGACTAAAACAGTGTCATATAAATATAAGAGTTAGATAAGGAATTGGGCGGCTGGTAAAAAAATCTTTGACCAACCTTATTTGATCAATTTTTTATTTTTCATCTTTCAAATGAAAAACTCCGTCCTTTTAGGATAGTGTAAAACATAGCTTTGATCTGCGCATGACCCCAAATCTTTGGCTTACTCTCAAAGTGAAGCCCGACCGATAGCAAACAGTTCTAATGAACACAATGGTAGGAAGTAAAATTGTAAGATAAGAAATAAAAAAATAATTTGAGGAAGGTAGCAGAAGCATTCGCCGAGGGAAATTAATAAAGCAATTTTAGAGAAAGAACTTCGAAAATATATAAAAAGGAAATAATAAAAAGAAGTCGTTAGTGATGGATTCATGCGTAGACATAAATGTTTCAGTGATAGTAGAATCAAACTGAAATTCTCGCCAAATAAAGAATATGAGTGCACTGACTTGTAACTGTACTTGTACTGACTTGTAAGAATATGAGTGTAATGACTTGTAACAATTAAAATATTCTCCGAGCGCGTCCGTATGTACCTGAGAGATACGCCATCCTTTTCTGTTACTTTGCTCGAAAGGGACTCAAAATTGGGACCAAACCCTGGAAGAAGCACTTAAATCTAGCGTTTAACTCTTATTGCACTGGAGATCCCATAAAACGACTCATTTCTTAGCAGAGAGATGAGTATTCAGCGTGCGGATGTTGTGCAGTCCGCGAAGGAACATTAGGCATGGATATAGCGGATCGCAATAGAAGACGAACACGAAGACAATGGAAACAGTTGGACGCCACGGCCACCTCCTCACTCACTCTCCCAGGAACCTTTTCCTTCGCCCCCTCGGCCAGGTCACCGGTAACTCCGCCCCTTTCCTCACTTTCCCCTTCCCCAACTCCCCCGTTCGACCTCGATCCACCTCCGCCCCCTTTCCTGGACCTCCCCCTTGGCCCTGAGGGGGACGGCTGGCTGTTCTCCCTCGCCCATACTGATGCCCATCCTCTTCTAATAGCCCGCACCCTGATAGTCGAAAGGAACGAACTATCGAGGGTGGTGGGCGGGGGAGGGAGGCAGATGGGTTGGTCGGGGGAATGGGGGTTGCTAAGTGGAGCTTGGAGAGGTGAGTGGAAAGGGTATTATGGGAGTGGAGGTTAGGCCGGGCGGATCTTAGGAAGCGTCCGGCGTGGGAAAGAGGGAGGTTTATTGAAAGCGATGTTGAAGTTCTGGGAAAAGGTCGGTGCACGCCCCGCTTGTTGGATCTCTGAATCCTTCAGTTCACCAAGAGTGAAATAATGTCGATTTAATTATTTATTTACTCAGCGTACATTCTTTTCTCTTCAATAACAAACACTATATTGGTGATGGACACTAATGGCCCACGAAAACATTATTCTCATGGAAATTGCCTCACCGGGTTCAGGGTTCACTTCCATTTAAATAGCTGGCGATTTTGTGTGTATTAAAAGGGAATACAATGCTCTATTCAGGGTTATATGTGTATTGTTTCGAAATATTATTTATACTCACGAATTTCCTTTTGAAAATATTAATTTATTTTTGATTGACTCTTAACAATAAATCAAGTGAAAATAATTATTAGGAATTAAAAATACCATTATTCTTCATAATTGAATACACTATGTTTTCCTTATTATTTTAAAGTATAATGCTTTAGATCAGTATAGAATAATTAGCAAATAATGTAGTACCAAATACTATGACGACAAAATCATTTCTAAGAGCTATCTGTGCAAGTTTCCAGACCACGCATTTTCTCCAGCTGTCAATTTTTAATATCATGTTTTAACCAGGTGGCCAAACCTATCTATATAATTTAGTGCAATAAAGTAATTCTGCTTCTCAAGACTCTCCAAGTGTCTTGCATCTTACCTTTTTGTCTTGCCTCCTCTTTTAGCAAATGAAAAAGATACCGAAGCAACTCCTCCGTCATACCCGTCACACTGTTTTTATTCTCTTAGCAAATTTCAACAAATATATCAAATTATCTCTGAATATTTTGAGATTCCTTGTTTGATTTTTTTCTCCCACATATTCCCAGTACTTGCCTCCCTGTATTATAACCCTCCGCGGTTCTCCGTCAAAAGTAGGGTGGCACATTTTCTACCTGTAGCGTCAGGGTTGGGGGACTGACTATGCATGTCCGTGGATTAATATAATTTTCCCCCTCTTTCTGACCAGCTCTGTATGACTTGTCTTAGTTTGATGGTGGTCTATCCTATAAGTGGTTTGGTTCATTTTTATACCCCCTATTTAATATGCCCAAGAACAT
Source organism: Hetaerina titia (assembly GCA_037158775.1). Classification (NCBI taxonomy): domain Eukaryota; kingdom Metazoa; phylum Arthropoda; class Insecta; order Odonata; family Calopterygidae; genus Hetaerina; species Hetaerina titia. The sequence goes on from CM073778.1 coordinate 83,819,140, forward strand.
CTAGGCTAGGTAAAATTAGCTGTTAATTATTAAATGTTATTGGTTTTTCCTATTTCTTTAAACACCCTTCCTCTCCCTTATCCTTACCACTGTCACCTGGTGCTTGCACCTCCTGCCACACGTATATTTGTTGGATCTCGGGGTATTTCTGCAGCTTTAGATAATTCTAGCCAAGCTTAAGTGTTGTAGCACGTGTATCGATTCACAGCGTCTCACCTTCACAAAGATGTAATGAAAAAGTAAGGAACAGGTGTTTTCCATCTAAATGTAGTGAAAAATTCATTCATTATGAGAAAAGTTGATTAGACGTTTTGTAGAAATGTATGCAAAACCTCTAACCAATTTTGTATCTAAAGATCGCAAATAAGTCAGTGTAAAAAGCACTTAAGTCTTGTAATCTGTTGTATAAGAATAGTTAAGATAATTTCCCCAGTCACTTCAACACGAGATACGTATTATTATCAGTAAGCCGTTTGAATGTTTTCTTTCCTTCAAAACTTTAAGTTCAAACTTACACATCATCAGTAAATCTTCTAAAGAGCAAGACCCTATTTTTCTGGGAGTATTATTGTTATAAAAATAAACGTGTTAAGAAAAACATTAATATTCTGACTTAGGTAGAAGACATAAGAGAGAGTCAAGCACCATGCATGAGAGAAAACTGCAGAGAAAAAAATCTCGACATGAAATGAACTAGTAACCACTTATCGGACTAAAGAGGAATGGACTTTATACCACCACTATTTCTAATAAATTCATGCAGCAAGTGTGATAAGTTTGTTGTTAAATATATCCTCGACTACTTTAAACATACGATATATATATCGTATACGCATGCATGCATACATACATAGACTCGCACAAACACACAGGTGCAAACACGCTTATTCATAAACCACATCTATACACATATATGCACACACATACTTATGCACACGCACCTACATACGTATTCAGGTACGTATACTATATATACAGGTACCTGTATGTACGGAATGATGATTCTATTTAATCCCTATTTGATATTAGTGGCAGCTACTGTCTCTAATAGCTTTCGGAAAAAAACGAAATCATAAACCTATCCGCATGTGGTTTTGTTCCCTTTTAAGGGTGGTGAACTAACAACCCCGACCACACTCCCTTGCGGTGGCTTGCGGGGTATTATGTAGATGTACGAGTCATATGTAGATCCGTTCTACATCTACTTATATTCTATGGTCTTACTCTATAATCTTGACTTAAGGCTCACATAGTGTGTGGTCGTACTATTTTGGGTATTTCATGATCAAACTACAGATGGCACATGAATCGGATATGCCCACCATTAGACTGAGTTTGTGAATTTCTATTTCCGATTTGTGCCTCGTGACCTCCTCAGCCAACTCTCAAACAGATCTTTGAGTTGAAGACTGGCCGGAAAAACCAGCCAGCACTCGAATTTTAGATTTTTTTATTCCTCAGATAATGAATTCCCCTAATTGCTCACCTATATTTCAATGAAAAAATATACCCCAGTATGTAAGATCCTCTTACCACGGGCGAGAGGGGAGTGGAGAGGACGAAGTAAGAGGAGAGGGAGTGAACAAGAGATGAGAAGGATATGGAAAAAGGAAGAAGTAACGGAGAAAGGAAAGGAAAAGGGTGCATCCCGCTGTTAATGCGTCCACCCTTCCCTCACCTTAATCCCTTTCCCTCTCCCCCCCCTCCCCTCCGCACCCTCTTTCTCCGTAATCCACCATTTTATCGCCTTGTTCGCCCCCAGAATCTCTTCCTCTCCCTGTAGAGAACGCCATCCACCCCTTCACCCTCTCCCCCACTCCCGACCCCCATGCCCCAACTTCCTTCTCTTTAGACATTCTTATCTCGCGCTCATCCCCTTCCTTTTTCACTCTTCTTTATCTTTCCTTTTTATCGCTTTTCAAGACGTCCCTCTTCCTCCTTCCGCTCTCCTCCTCCGCCGTCCTATCCTGTCTTCGACCTAAATGTGAACACCACCAAGACCCCGGCCGAATATTTTATTTCCCTCCTCTCCTCCGCGCCCCTAATGCATTTGCGAGCTCTGAATTTATTTATCGGTGGTATTAAGAAATTGGACGTCATAAATTAAATGGCATTATAGCCGCGCGTTCAATTATTTCTGTCCGCAAGTAGGGATTCCTTCCGCTTCCACAATCCCCCCTCCCGCCCTCACACCAAACCCTCCGCCATCTTCTTTTAATTTCCGCCACCAGAGTCGGCATCCCGTGCTTTTTGTGTTAATCTCAAAGAAGCGTCGACGCGTAGAAATCCTAATTATTTTTGCATCAATACTGTTCCTGAAAGGATCTTTGGCGCCCAACTTTATCCAGTAAGCGCTCAGCGATTACACGTTTTTAGTTTTCTTCCACTGAACCACGGAGTCATTGCTTAGCCTTATTTTGGGGGTCTATTTTTTATGGCGAGTGTTTCTTACAGCTTCTCACAGTCAATATGAGACTAATCTACATTAAGAGATTTTTAAAATAATATACACGAGTAGTCACCACATGAAGTTCGCAGAACAACCTGCTCATAGTAACCTTGTTTACAGAAATTGTGGGAACGAATTTAGCAATGCCTTGATACTGATTGATATATTTTCATAGGTAAAATTTGTACTAGTTATTCGTATGCTACATTTTTCGAAATAATTTCATTTAAATAATAATTGCACTTAAAATGACCTAAGAAAAAATGTTCAATTCTCCTAAACGAAACCACACAGAGCTTAAATTGCCGGGCCATCGCTCATCGGAAAGCTGTTCGCAGCTTGTTCAATATGACACATATGCAAATAATATCAAAACAGGAGAAAATTATTGTGCACGCATTTTCATCTTTTTACCTAAACCTTTTTCTACTGTGGAGGGAGTAAATATATTCCCCATTACTACGATTTACATTCTCGCCACTCAACACCGTTTGTTTGGCATTGTGATTAATCTGCGGGTTGGTGTGCCCTTTCTGTTATTCAAGCTAGATTAGCATTTATTCTCGTAAATCACTGACGAGATACCTTCTGTACTTCTTATAGAATGAATGTGGTAATATAAGAATGAAAAATAAATTGAAAAATATTTGTTTTGGAAAATACTTTTGAGACTGGTGAGAAATGATGCTCTGTTAGGGTTGCCAATCATGATCTTGAAATGGTTGGAAGAGAAATATATGCACGTAGATAATTATTTGCTTGAAGAAAAACTGCACGTGAATTCTTAGCCATCTATGTCATACGATGCCTTTGCTCCACGTAGATCGGATCTCCACAGGGAAAATGTACTTTGGCAAATATTCTATACTTAATACTTAATCCTACGGATAAAACAAGTATTCATTAACTGAAATATGTAAGGGAAACAAAATGTTCACTTTTCTACTGATATCTACTGTGTAAAAGTGCAAATTTTGTTTTTCTCCTAATGACGCACTTCCACTACATCTCGCTGAATCTGTTGAACTGAAATACAGGTGATTAATTGTCAGTAATTTTCATAAAGAGATGAAACTGATGGTGTTGATTATGTGACACCTGGATTTAGAATAGATGATTAGAGTGGGGTAATTTTATCGTTTACTATGCGGTGAATGTGTTTTAATATGAAGATCAATAAATTATCCTTATACCAACCTATATTTTTAGACAACGGGCAGTAAGTTGATGAAACAAATTTGAGAGAATAGTACATTTAGATATTATATGCTACAGGAAACTAAACGCTATAATGGCAAATTTAAAATTGCTGGTCCTATTGCAATCCCATTCAACAGACCTAATCCTCATCTCACTCAAACTTCGGGAAAATGGAGACATGGTTGACCTGAGTTCCGTCCTCTCATCGTGTCGAGAAACCCTCATTCGCTCCTTGGTCCATAACATCGCCGAGGCTTCGGAGTTAGTAGCGCTTAGGATACACGAGCATATTCAAGAGATTTGAGCATAGCTTGGCGGGTTATACGGCAGAGTTAGACGGTTAGACGGTTCTAAAACTTCTCAAAATGTCATATCTTGAGAAGTTTTAGAACATTAAAGAAGGAAATATTTCTAATGTACGCAAGCTCTTCTACGTCACGTCCGACATCACGTATTAGGAGCTCAGTAATACAAGAAAAGGTTTTGTTCAACTAATTCGACTGCGAGAAATAAGACCGAATTAATATTGTAGCACAAAATTGCCACAATACGAGAAATAAGACTTCGGGCGTGAAACATTTCCCAAATGACAAGGAATGAGAAAGTAGTCGACACGGTAAGTTGGCCAACCGAGAATAGTGATGAGAGTGAAGTCTTTTAGAAAGATTATGCAGCTGACAGGCGAAATAGGAATAATAAAATAGGTGGAAGAGTGTGTCTTGCGGTTGGCTGGAGAATCTGCAGCCACCGCCTTATCTTTGATGGAAATAATATAGAGATGGTATTATGCAAAAGAAATGGATCAAACTAAAGCAACTTGCTTTTTCGTTCGTTTCATAGACGGCATGGCTCCATATACTAACGTTCCTGGAATTATTTCACCCCACATATTTCAGCTCTCATCTTGAAAGAAATTGATATAATTTATATCGTTACTGAGAATGCGAACTCATCGTCAATTGCTTGCAAAAATTACTGTTTAGACAAGAGTGTCCATTTCATGTCTTCCGGAACAGAGGTTATTGCTGCTAGGGAATTGAAATTTATAGAGGATATTCTCGTATTAGTCGAAAAAAGTAAGGAGATATTCAAAATTTCGGTCGTATTAAGATGGGACGCCAACGGTCAGAATGAACTCTGCCGTGCTCTTTCCATGGCAGACTTGTTCAGCGGAGAGTGTTACTCCACCCTCTATATGTATTTCTCTCCTTATCATTTGACACATGTTAACCTGAAAGGATATGAATTCCGGCATATGGGAGTGGTCAGACGGGGCAAGCAGCCAGTCTTCGCCGCAAATATTTTTGGAGTGGGTCGAGGATGAAAGAAAGTATTTATTATTGACGTCGGCCAACGATGCATTGAGTTGCCGCCGAGTGTGGAGACGACTGCAAATATTGAGTGCGATGGAATTTTTCCGGGCGCCATTTTTCGTTGTTTTTCAAAAGAGTCCTTTGGGGGAAAGATTGATGTTTTCCGATGACGCATAAAGGCGTGTTTCCGCGAGCCTCCCTTCTCCAGTGGTACTGACGGAGTCGGAGACGGAAGAATGGGAAAAGAAAAGACCTTTGTAAAAGAGCGGAAGGACACTCTGAACAAGAGGTCAAGAGATGCCATTCCAAAATTAATATTGCTCCGTGAAGTAAGGAATGAAGTCTGTACCGTCAACGGGAACATGTCACGACGAAATAATTGCAATGTGAAGCAATGCCTTTATATTTTTTATGCGAAAGAGGGAATTTAAGTCTATCAAAAGGCTATATCATGGATGGACAAAGAAAAATCGATGATACGAGTCTGATTACTTCAAAATAAAATTGGAAGCAATCGTCAAAGCGGACAAAGTGGTGAAGGATTTCGTTCACATGCTTTCAATATTGAATCCTCGTGCAGGAATACGATGCGAATTATACTTCCCACGAATGAAAAAAAATTCTCACTGCAGATGAGACTAGAAACAAATATCTACTCTCATATCATACTATCTAATAACAAATTTTGTTGCGCATAAATGAACTCGGTTGGTGCCTCTAAACTCACTGTCATTGATTTTGAGCATTTAAAAATGTATCGAATGCATATAAATATTTTAATCAAATTTTGATTTAGAAAAGAAATTATAATTGGCTCCCTTAAGACTTTCTGAATGGAAAAGAAACATTGCACACATACTATACACCTCAGAGGTAAGTTCGATCTCATGTCCGGAGAAATATGCGCAGATGTAATTTAAACTGAATATCAACGAAGCTTATAATGTAAGCTATTGAAATGTTACTTACATACCTGTTCGATATCTATGTATATTTTTACAAAATTACAATTATAGATCGAATAAAAAATAAAATAAAGCCTTATTCTTGAAGCGCAGTAATACGTAGACTAGAATAAGTTTCTTGTCGGAAAGTTGATCGATCGATCTATCTCATTTAATACGTTACGTTTCGAATTTATTTTGCATTTAAAATTAAATTCTATTCATGCTCTTTATTTTATGTTCCTTTTTCATCCAATTATTCTAGCTAGAACGTAAGTTAGAGCCACCACCTGTTAATCGGTTGTAATGGCGAGAGAGGAGTTCACCATTAAATAAGCCCCAGACATACGATCCCAAATATTTGCGGCATTAGCAAAATTAATTGCACTTAGTAATTAAGTGTAAATAATTCGCAGTGAATCGCGAAGAAAATATTCATGTTTTTATGTTTCATGGTTTAAAATTTTTAAAACTTGCAAACTGTTTTTCAGAATCAATCAATCAATATTTCAGAATCAATTCATCTAATTATCGGGTAATCACCAAGAAGTTTCAATAACTGCAAGCAGAACTCACCTGGTACCGATCTCAACTACGTATGTAGTTTATGTATTAGGACACGATGTATTTCTCTTGTGTTACCTTGAGATTTTCATGAATAACAGGTACGCTTAAAATAAATTAATTCATTGAATCATGAGAATTCACATCTGAAATCGAACCCGGGCACTCCGGTTGACAGCTCAGCTTTCTACACACCGGACTAACACGACCCATAATCATCGGTATAGTACAACCACAATTTTAAATTCTGAATATTAAAAAAATGAATCAATCATATAGTTGAAGGACTGGAAATATCGCGGTATGATGGCCGCCTTTTTGGAGCTACGACATCTGAGTGACATTGCCTCTCTTCCCCGCTCTTATCTTTTGTCAGATTTGTGACACCTGGTCAACCTCGATGGCATCTAACAATCACCTGGCCGGAGCCTGGAGCATTAACCGATGGAAAGGTTCGCTGAATTTCCGAGCAACGCTAATCTGGTCTCAGAATAATTTTAATGAAATCAAAACCGAAGGGAATGATTGGAGGGATTTAAACCGCATGGATTTTTTATTCGATAATTTTCGGAACACAAAAGAATCAAATTCTCGTCCCCGCTTCCCCTTCATCTTTCGGTAATCCTCGAAGTCGAATTTTGAAGGCTGAGACAGAGGAGAAAGAAGGAGAGAGCGAGTGATCTTTCAGCTTTCTCTCAACTCTTCCCGGGGAAACACGGCGCCCGCACATTTCTCGTCAATCCGGGTCGTGTTTGTGTTTCATCCGCCGACGTAATGGCGACCCTCCTTCGAAAGTCTTCCTTCACCACACCACCTCCTCGATCGGCTTATCTCCGCCAAAAAGACGAACTACTTTTCTTTCGTCCCCACGACGAACAACGCTCTGGGCGCCCGTCAACCAGCAAAACCGACAGCAATGTGGTTCGAGTTCGACAACTTTTAGATTCTGACATTCGATTGAGTATCAAGATGATTGCCAATAAACTGAACTTTTCGTCTACTGTTGTGTTTTGCATTGTAACTGAAGATTTAGTGATGAGGAAAGTGTGCGCCAAGCTCGGGGTCAAGGTGTTTGCCACAAGGTGTTTGCGCTACGAGTCCGCGAGTTCAAACTCCTGGCCAAACACCAGGTACCAATGCTGCCCATTCCCTTTATAGTCTTGACGTCGACCCAGCACACTTCGTTTTGTTCCCTCGAATTAAGGCAGCCCTGATAGGAACCCGTTTTCCGTCCATAGAAGTGATCCAATCAGTCGTGACGAACACCTTGCGAGAGGTCCCCCGGAAGACTCCTTCCTGGGCGCGTACCGGTCATGGAAGAGTCGCTGGAAAAAACGTGTAGAGTTCTGAGGATAGTAATTTGAAGAATTTTAAGTGTTTGTGGAAATCTGTTCAATAAATTACTTCAAAAAAATAATTTCATTACTTTTGGAACAGACTCATTATTACAGGCCCCGACTTACTGCGGTATATCAGATCACCAAAGTAAAATAAGGAAGATTTAATGTGGAATGGACAGATTAAAAATTTCGTTTTTTCTTCGAGCCATTAGAGGTCGAAATACATATCAGAGTAATCGCGTAGGAGATAATTAAAACTGGAAGTGTATATATTTGTTGATATCCTGTATGTTATTCTCTTTATTTAATAGACCCATTTTTTAAGTTCTACAGCATAATTGGAATATAAATTTCTTGTAATTGAATGTTGTTCCATGTGAGTATTTTCTTTCGTGCGATTGAAACATTTTGAGTACAAAATGAAACTGATGTTTGTGAAGAGGTAACATGATTGCGAAGGTGCATGAATGGCAGATTACCTAACACCCCCCGCCAAAACCCCTTGTAGCGGCTTGCGGGGATTCTGTAAATTAGGGATTTCTACAACTTTTGTCACATTCCCGAATCACCCAAATCTCTTCCCTCATCCCCAGAGGCAATCCCTTACTCAACCACCCAGCTCGCACAGGACAGTGCGTCCGACGATTCATGGCAACGGGGCCTCGATTCGTCCAAATCTAATAGATTGTACCAGTCCCGCAATCGAGAAAGTACGAGAAGTTTAGGGGCGCACTTCGGGGGCTGGGATCGTAATTTCGATAAGGGCCGTGATTCCAGCGTTTCAATGCGGGATATTCTCGAGCCGGCGTCAAATCGGTTGCGAGGAGACAAATGCTGCGCTATAAAGTGGAAGCAGTTTGAACTGATTTTATTTATTTTTATGCCGCACTCACCATTGGTAATTCATGGCAACATTGCGAAACTTCTCCTTAAAGTCAACACGCTGAATCTATGACTAGATTACTGTTAACCTTTACGTCATTCCCTATTGTCGTAGCTCTCTGACGATTGCAATAACGGCAAGTTTCATTTATCACAATGGCAGGGCCCACATTCCCGAAAGGATTTTATTTGAAAGGAAGCGGAAATATTGCTTTGAGAAAGTTTCAGTTCGATGAAATTGTTGTGGTGCTTTCTGCTGCACAATTAACTCCTCATTCTAACAATTATCTGGACGACGCTTGAGTTGTTGCGGTATTTCTAAAAAATTGTTCATTAGTTATGTAAGAATATAATTTCTTCCCTTTCGTTTATTTCGTCATAACTCCATGTCACGTGCTTCATCCATTGTTGGAATTTATACTAATAATTTAGTCAAAAGATTATAAATATTTTTTATTTACAATTTATCATATTTTGTCATGTCTAATGACTTTGAAAATTTAATAAAAACATTGACGTTTGATTTTATTGCTCAATTCTGTGACTTACATCAATGCTTCTTCACAGAATGTTTTAATGTCTTGAATTTACATGTAATAGAGTTTGCAATGAGACACTGCTCTTCTAACCAAATTGTTTATACAGTTCTAATTTCAACAAGCTCAATTCGGGAGCGACTTCTTATCTTTGTCTATTGTGCTATGTTAGAAGTGAATTTGAAGTAAAGAACTTTTTGATTTTCATGGCCATCAGATTTTTGTTATTATTAATCTGTCGCTACACGCAATAATCCAAGCTGTGCATTTTCTTTGTAATGGTTGATTACTAAATGAGACTTTCATTTTCTTTCTCCTTACTTTCCAAATGCTGAGGGACAGTGCTAACCAATATGGAAGGTATTCATTGATATATATCTAATGTACGTAGGTTTACTCGGTAGAATCAAATGAGATAACTATGGGTATACGGTCGTATCAAAACAGTATATTATATAATAATTATTGGTTGAACAGTGAAACTATGTTTCACTAAAATTCCTGTATATTTTTATTTATTATGACACCCTGTCTTAGGCGTTACTTGATGGAAGTCTTTCATAGTAAATGATTAAAGATTAACTTTGCAATTTCCCCTGCATATTTTGTTTCTCACGACCATGGTCTCGTTGCAAGGCATCATCATCTATTTTTGAACGAGACTATTAATGGCCTTAATTCGAGTAGAATTACCGTCATTCATAATCCAATCGAACTTTAAAAATTAAGAATAAATTACTAAATCTCTCAGGAAAAGAGTCTCTTAAATTAAAACATGTCAAGTTGGCCCAAGTGCATGCCCACGCATATATAATGTATCCACTGACGTCGAAGGCTATTCTCAAAAGTTCCAACAAGCTGATCAAAAGATTAGCATTTTTTCACAATGCCGATCACTTCTAAAACCGTTATTTATGCCTATGCGCCTATGATTCACGTCTTTCCCTATCCCAGTCGCTCCAGAAGGACTAACTTAACATGTTATATACTTAATTCTTCGAGCACTTACAGGAGTTGGTTGGCCTACGAGTTGGTAATTGGCTGTTGTGGCCTTTTGTGTGCGAATAAGCTAAGAGAACGAGAATTGGCAGGCGATTTTACGATGATATTAAGCGTTAATTTTTAGTTGGAAATCGAGGCGTAACTTATGCTGGGAAGAAAGAAAAATGGATAGCATTTTTTGTCCGAAACTGTTATTCTCCTTGTCCTGCGATCCTCAGCAAAGACTTGCATATATTAGAATTCAATGAAAGTACCCTGTATTTAATTGCTCCGCTTCCGAATATAGTTGTCAGAAATAAACCTTGTCCCTTCCAACAAGGCCTTTGATTCATTATTTCAGTGCACAGGAGGAAGTTTCTCAAGACGAGTGAGAGAGAACCAAAAGCTGATTTTCCATGAATTGAATTGGTGTGAAAACACAAAGGTGAATCTAGATATGCCATATATATGAATATATATGATGAGATGTATTTTTCAATGCGATATATTCCGCTGTAGTGATGACATGTATTTAAAGGAGATAATCTCTAACACCTAATACTCTCCATAGCGTCTTCCCCTTAAAGTAATTTTACGATCAAGGTTCAGAACAAAAACCTGGAGGAAGAAGTTAAGGCCGACCCTTCAAAGGTAATTCAATATAAGGTGGCATTGATGAGGAAATTAACATTCAAAATCCTTGGTAAGGCTTGCATGCACGGAATTGGATGACAACATTGACCATTTGAAATCGCCCTCAATCATGGTAATTCGTGAAATTTGTGAAATAAAAGATATATCTTTATCATGGACGTTTTTGGATCAGCGGCCTTGGTCTTGGTAATTATGTCACGCCAGAAATTTGTTAAAATGGTAGCTCTCTTCACGCTTTCGGGAACACGTCTTTTTAGCTATTCGTTTAATAAGTAATCGCCACTCATTGTAACAGTTCAAATTATTTCCATTTCGTTGGAGGTTTAATACAAATTACTTACAAGCGGGAAACTTGATTTATATCCAACATTTCCAGTCCTGTTTTCCACAATTTTCCTTTCCTTTAGTAGGAATTCTTTCGACACTCGGCACTTATCTTGACTTTCATTCCCATGGACTAATAACCTTTAATAATAAGATATTTCCTTACGTTGGACCAAAAGTCTATCACGTTATGCAATTTGTGTGTTGTGTAACGCGGAAAGGTATCCATCCACCGGTGCACGCTTGGCAGCGAAGGGGAACAGCGGCGTGCCTCGTCCGATGAAGAGTTTCGTCTTGAAATAGATGGACACAATTTAGATGCATTACTCAAAGCATAGAATCGCCAAGGTTTGGAATGATACTTCTACATCTACTTAATGTATCAAAAGCCACCTCAATGGTGTGTAGTGGGGGGTTTCAGGGCAATATCCGTAATTAAGAAAGAAATCGTATGCGAAAGTCATAAATTTATACAATCCACAAAACAAAACATGGGATTAATTCATGCAAAAACCCTAACAACCTACTCACATGCAAACACTCAAACTACCAACTAGCATACACATGCACCTACAAATATATCTGGTGTCCTTGCAATGTTTAATTTTGTTCCGACTTGAAAATTAAATGTTTGTAATTCTTCTGAAATGACTTCCGTTTCTTACTATTATGATTCCTGATTGTTCGGGGAAAGAATGATCATTTTTAACTATTTGTGCCGGAATCTATCTCCCTTATTTTATCATTGTGGTCTGATATTCCTAATTTATGTGGGGAAATTATAATTCCTTTTGTGTCATCGTGAAACTCGTTTGTTTTAAACCTTTCTAAAAGTCAACGTCTCGCTTGTTCTCTTCGTATCTCGAGTGGCTTCCAGCCTTGAGTCCGGCCAACGGTCCTCGTTCTATGAATTTATAATTGGCTGCGAGTGTTAAAGAGGCTTTAGTGCCGGCTTTTTCATTACGTATACGAAATGATAGCAGATAAAATCGATCGGAAACCAATAAATATAATAGAAAATATATTTTTATGTGTATGTATGTACGAAGATATATTGAATATAATAATTTATTTTTATATATATATACACATATTTTCATAAATTACTGTATTCATCAGTAATTTCGGGAATAGCTTGAAGGAGACAACCTGCTAAGGGAAGATCTTGCTGAGGACATTCCCCCAAGTTAGCCACGCCCTCCTTCGTCTTCATTAATTCAGTCGAGAGTTCGGACCTTCGCTTTCAAACTTGGGCGCTTCTTCGTTTCCATTGCGGCCCGGGACGACAGATGGCAGCAGAGTGCAAGTGGAGGTGATATGAGAGGAAAGACACCTACCCACTCAGTCCGCGCCCTCTTCCCCGGCGCCGGTGAGGCCCCCCTCCACACTCACCCCACCCACGCACGCTTGCGTCCCCCGAGAATGAGAGGCATTGGCGTTGACCAGTGACGTCACCGGTACCGACGAGGGACGTTGCATGCGGTACTCCACCTACTTGCATTAGGCTCATTGTGTTGCCCATGAAACGATCGTAAACAGGGTCATTATTCATACCAGTTAATGATATCAACCATTCTTACATTCTATAAGCAAACAATAAAAATTGTTGATAATGTTAATGGAGTCTGTATGTGAGTTTTGGGTAACGGCTGCGTTCTTTGAGAAGCCTTCCCAGAAAGTAATTAAAATGGAAGTGTGGTCAGGAAATGCACAGAAGAAGGAAAAAACTGAGCTGAAGTGCTCTCTCTTCCTTGAGAAAGATAGGACCACCGAAAATTCGAAAACTAGTGATTCTCTTTTCTTATTTGTTTGTTTTTGTCTTGCCCACTAGTGCTAACCTCATACACATGTAAGAAGACGAGTGTGTGCGTGTGTGTGGGTCGCAGTGGTCTAGTTGGTAAAGCGTTGGGCTACTGACCGGAGGGCCCGGGTTCGATTCCCGGTCAAGTAACTCTGGACACGTGCAGCTCCATCCGAGCAATGAGATTGGCGGGATTTTCAAGTTTGAATATATATATATATATATATATATATATATATATATATATATATATATATATATATATATTTTTTTTAGGTAATCTACCGGTTAAGGTAGGTTTTTGGATGGACCCAACTATCAAATAAACATTTTGTGACTCCCCACCTAGCAAACTAATCTATATCAGGTCCCTCTTCATCTCGGTGTACTTCTTTCCTCCCTTCATCTCGTCCAACATCCCTATCCTGTTCCTACCCTTACCTCGCTTGCCCAACATTCTTCCCTCTATTACCCTCTTCAACATTCCACTACCGCTCAATACGCCCTTCATCCATTTTTCCTGCCTCCATAGGATTTCTCTCAACAAACCCCTCTCCTCCCCCACCATTTCTAGTACTTCCTCATTTGTTTTCCTTTCGGTCCATTTCACCTTTTCCATTCTTCTCCACACCCACATTTCAAAAGCCTCCAATCTACGTCTATCCTCCTGCTTCAGCGACCACGTTTCCGCGCCGTACATAGCTACGCTCCATATCAGAGTTTTTACGAGTCTTGTCTTAACATCCCTACTCAACGTCCCGGTCATCAACTCCCTCCTCCTTGAGAAAGCCTCCTTGCCTAGCGCAATTCTTCTCCTTACGTCCCTACCACTTTGACCGTGTTGGTCCAAAACACTTCCGAGATATGTAAACTGTTCTACCTGCTCTATTTTTTCCCCGCCTATTTTAATATTTAGCTTAGCCTTTTTCTTTCTGGAAAATCGCATAACCTTTGTTTTATTAATATTTATTCTCATCCCATATTTATCGCACTGAACCTCCAATTCACTCAACAATGCTTGCAACCCCTTGGCTGACTGAGCAACTAATGCTTGGTCATCAGCAAACCTAACCGATTTTACGAATTCCCCTCCGACTTTCATTCCTACCTCCAGTTCTTCCCATGCCTCTTTAATCATTTCCTCTACATATACGTTGAACAGTACCGGTGACAATGGGCAACCCTGCCTTACACCTCTTCCTAACACTGCCCATCCGGACTCTCCGTTCCCCACTCGCACCTGAGCAGTCTGAGACATGTACAGGTTGCGGATCAGTCTCCTGTCCCTCCAATCCATTCCTATTTTCTGCAATACACGCATTAATTTTTCCCAATTCACTCTATCAAACGCTTTTTCGAAATCTACAAAACAGGCAAAAACGTCCTGGTTGTATTCTATATTCCTCTCGACTAGTGATCTCATTACTGCAATGGCATCACGCGTACCTCTTCCTTTCCTGAACCCAAACTGATCATCCCCTAAGTAATCATTTGCCTTACTCTCTATCCTTTTGTTGATGATCCTGAGAATAACTTTAGCTGCGTGGGATATCAAACTTATTGTTCTGTAATCCTCACATGACGAAGCCTTTGCCTTTTTTGGAATAGGAACTTACACCGATCTCACAAAATCTTTCGGCCAGATTCCTTCCTCATAGATACTACGAATCAGTCCATATATGGCCTTCTTCCCACCTTTCCCTAAACATTTCAACATTTCAACAGGAATATTGTCCAGCCCCACAGCCTTATTTGCTTTCATCTCCTTTAATGCCCTTTCTATTTCATCGTCGAGTATGCCTGGACCCAAGCTATCTTCTTCTACGTCATGTTCCTTTTCTATGTCTAACCTTGTCGGCCTAAGTTCTTTACCATACAGTGTTTCTATATATTCCTTCCATCTCTCTTGGATTTTTCCTGGTTCAACTATTATCTTACCCCATTTATCTTTAACTGTTAGCACACATCTTGCCTTCTTACTTCCCGATAATAACTTAACCTTGCTGTATAGAGCACCAATTTCACCCTTCTTCTGTAAACTTTCCATATCCTCGCATTGCGTTTTCCACCATTCTTCTTTTGCTTTATTTGTGGCCCTTCTCATTTTATTGTTTAACTCTTTGTACTTCATTTTGCCTAACTCTGTGTTTACATTTTTCCATCTTCTTCTCTCATCCATCTTTGCAATCATCTCATCCGTTACCCATGGTTTCCTTATCCTTTTCCCGTTAACGGTTCCTATAGTGTCTTTAGCGGCTTCCAATATCCCTTTCTTGATACATTCCCATTTTTCTTCGATAGTACTCAGTTCTTTACCGTCATCCATCATTTTCTCTACAGCCTCCTGATACTCCTTCCTCGTTAATTCATTTACTGCTTCTAAATTCCATTTTTTAGCCCGCCGCCCTTGCCTTATCTTCTTGAAACGAACATTACATTTCATAACAACTAAATTGTGGTCAGAGTCCGCATCCGCTCCTGGGAAACTGTGAGAATTTATCACACTGTTCCTAAACCTGTGCCTAACCATATTATAATCTAACTGATACCTTTCTGAGTCACCTGGCATTTTCCATGTATACCTACGCCTTTTGTGGTGTCTAAACCATGTGTTAGTGATGACTAACCCCTGTCTCCTGCAGAATTCAATTGCTTTCTCCCCGCGTTCATTCCTCGTGCCTAACCCATAGTCCCCCACCTCACCACCATCTCTTCCTTCGCCTACCGTCGCATTCCAATCCCCCATCACTATCAAATGTTTCCCTGCAGGAACACTCGCGATGATATCCTCTAACTCATCATACATCCTATCGACTTCTTCCTCCTTGTGGTTGCTCGGTGGCATGTATACCTGAATAATGACCAAGTTCGTCGGCTCTGCTTTAATCTCTACGAGTAAAATTCTATCTGTCGCTTGCTCTATGTTGACTACGCTTCTTCCTACCCCTTTATTTAAAATTACGGCAACCCCTCGTTGGCTCTCGTCCCCGCCGCTGTATATTACTCTATAATTGTCACTCCAGTAATCCCCGCTATCCTTCCATCTCACCTCGCAGAGGCCTAAAACATCTATGTTACCTCTTTCCATCTCTCGCTTAATATTTTCTAATTTGCCTCTCCTCAACATTGTCCTGACGTTCCAGGTTCCTATTCTAACTACTTTCGTCTTCTTCTGCATCTTCTGTCCTGCTTCTGTTATTTCTCCCCCGCAAGGATTTCGTGGGATGACGACCGCGGAAGCCTTGCCTCCCCCGCTGCCGGGCACGACACACGGCCCCTTGGGCCGAGTCCCGCAGTTGCCAGGACTCAATTTCTGTTTTGCGTCCATCATATTTTCTTGGGAATGCTATTTGAGGTGGTTTCCCGTTGCCTTCCTCAATAGTGTTTTTAACGTGACACCATCACTTAATGGCCGCCCCACTGGGGTCAGACGCCATTGCAGCCGCCTCACTGAGGAACAGACATATATATATATATATATATATATATATATATATATATATATATATATATATATATATATATATATATATATATATATATATATATACATTTTAAGGGAAAGGGTATATATATATATATTATTATTATTATTATTAGGTTATCTACCGGTTAAGGTAGGATTTTGGATGGACACAACTATCAAATAAACATTTTGTGACTCCCCACCTAGCAAACTAATCTATATCAGGTCCCTCTTCATCTCGGTGTACTTCTTTCCCCCCTTCATCCCGTCCAACATCCCTATCCTGTTCCTGCCCTTACCTCGCTTGCTCAACATTCTCCCCTCTATTACTTTCTTCAAAATTCCACTACCGCTCAATACGCCTTTCATCCATTTTTCCTGCCTCCATAGGATTTCTCTCAACAAACCCCTCTCCTCACCCACCATCTCTAGTACTTCCTCATTTGTTTCCCTTTCGGTCCATTTCACCTTCTCCATTCTTCTCCACACCCACATTTCAAAAGCCTCCAGTCTACGTCTATCCTCCTGCTTCAGTGACCACGTTTCCGCGCCGTACATAGCTACGCTACATATCAGAGTTTTTACGAGTCTTGTCTTAACATCCCTACTCAACGTCCCCGTCATCAACTCTCTCCTCCTTGCCTAGCGCAATTCTTCTCCTTACGTCCCTACCACTTTGACCGTATTGGTCCAAAACACTTCCGAGATATGTAAACTGCTCTACCTGCTCTATTCTTTCCCCGCCTATTTTAATATTTAGCTTAGCCTTTTTCTTTCTGGAAAATCGCTTAACCTTTGTTTTATTAATATTGATTCTCATCCCATATTTATCGCACTGAGCCTCCAATTCACTCAGCAATGCTTGCAACCCCTTGGCTAACTGAGCAACTAATGCTTGGTCATCAGCAAACCTAACCGATTTTACGAATTCCCCTCCGACTTTCATTCCTATCTCCAGTTCTTCCCATGCCTCTTTAATCGTTTCCTCCACATATACGTTGAACAGCACCGGTGACAATGGGCAACCCTGCCTTACCCCTCTTCCTAACACTGCCCATCCGGACTCTCCGTTCCCCACTCGCACCTTAGCAGTCTGAGACATGTACAGGTTGCGGATCAGTCTCTCCCTCCCTTGGACTACAACCTTGTCGTGGTGGAAGGGCTTGTGTGTTCCGATGACCCCTAGAGCTGTGCTGGCGGGAGTAATAATAATTACTCCTGGAAGGGTCACCCATGCCAGATAGGTCGATGGTTAGGAGCCAGACGAAAGGTAGTCCACGCAGTGTCTGTTCCTCAGTGAGGCGGCTGCAATGGCGTCTGACCCCAGTGGGGCGGCCATTAAGTGATGGTGTCACGTTAAAAACACTATTGAGGAAGGCAACGGGAAACCACCTCAATTATCTTTCCCAAGAAAATAATGATGGACGCAAAACAGATATATATATATATATATATATATATATATATATATATATATATATATATATATATATATATATATATATATATACACACACACACACACGTTTTTGTGTAAAATGTGAACGGTGATTTCGGAATATAATTCAGAGTTTAAAGAAAGCAATAAAATGACGAATAAATAGTCGAGGTAACAGAAAAAATAAATCTGAAAAGTTGCTAAGTGCAGCAAAATAAGTGCAATAAATCAAAAAATACAAATAAATATCCTTGTCGATTCAGTTAGATTTCCCTGCAATAAAAAAAAGGCAAAGGTCGGAACCAGGGTTGTCCCAGAAAATAACTGAAACTAAAATGAACTACTACTTTGAGAAGGAAATTTATTTTTGACCAACCAGAATTCGAACTGTTTTATTAATTTAGCAAAAACCATTTCCCATGGAATGGCTGAAACTCAACTTGGCTGTTTGCTCTAATATGAAGTGTTACAGTACGTATAGTACATGTGCACATGAAAGTAGGGATTCTGCTGAGAGTCCGCATTGCCTTACCGATAAGCCATTGCTCGTCGAAATGAGCCAGCTCGCGTTTCCTTTCCCCTCCATCTTGCTCTCCCACATTCAAAACCCTTTCGACGACGAATGAACACGTAATGCATGATCCGCCAAACGCGGTAGTTTCCGGTTGGGAATGTTATTGCAATGGTTTTTCAATTAAATTCTGCGCTCTAAAACCCCAGCACGCGCGAAAGTGAGTTAAAGATTTTATTGCCGCTGTCGACTTTTTATTATACTTTTTTTTACTGTTTCTGCTCACACCGCCATCGCTTGAAAAATAATGTGCACGTATGTATCCCATGAAGTTTTTATCGCCATATTATATCTCTCTGGGGAGTAAACGCGTTTCATTTCGAAAGCGAGATGCCTTTGTCGATGTGCTCCGTGGCGGTATGGGGGGTGAGGGGGAGGAGGCCTTCACGGACTTATCGCCTTATCGTTCGCTCAGGTTATGTCTTTATTTGTTTCATTCTCGTTAGTTTGTGCGTGTGTTGCTTGAAAATACTTTATTCGTGGGGAAATAAACAAAGGACCATCGTCGGTGGATCGTCTCCGCCAAGGGCATGCTACTGATTTTCTTTTTTCTGGGCAAGTGTTTCGAGAAAGGTGACGCAACTGACGAAGGAGAAGGAGCCGACGTTAAAGTCTAACAGGGTCAGGTAACTGCCCCTAATTGTAGTCCTATTAATGAAGTGTGTACGGCATATCGTCATCTTCGGTCGGAGCGTAACATTCTGAGGGCTGGAGTGAAATCGGATTGGTATACGTAGACTTTGATCTCTCCCCTGTGCCCATTAATGGGCGAGGTTAAGTGTCACTCAAAAAGGCTCAATTTATTTTGAAGGTTTAACAGAGGTAACCGTCGGTTTCCATGGTCCTCTTGGGTTACCCACAGCCTTGACTGAAAACCAATTAAAATGAGGATCGATTTGGAAAACACTACTTTATGTGGGACCATAAAATGTCTTCAAAAAAGTGTACATAGAGAACCATAAAATAACCATGACTGGGAAGAATACAGCAACTCTAGAAAAAGATCTTAGTATGCAATAAAAATACGAATGTAAAGACATTTAAGCAAAGAACAACTAACAAAAAACGGAGTATTTTATTATTTAAGAAATAATATATTAAATAAATAGAAGCTGACTGACAACAAGAATCGTAATTTCACTGGTTCGACAACACAAAAATTCTATTAATCAACTCTGTTTGCTTAATTTAAAGAATATCACATCCAAAAGTCTGTGAATAGTGGGTAATATGGAATGATTATGAATCATTCAAAAGCAATTAACTGGGAAATTAGTCTAGAAATCATTTCATTGATTTCCATCATGCGTCATAAATACCAAATGCTAGAAAGCAGACGAGCGCATGAAACTAAGTGTATCTAAATAAATTAATCTCTTTAAAAGATAATCTAATATACTTTCTGAGGAAAGATTGGAAATGCTATTGACTTAAACTTCATTCCAAGAAAAACAAATAGAGAATGGCACTTTTGATGAAATTTCTCAAATGACTAAAATTTTATGTTAATATGTTTTGGATATTTCAATTAGTCTTTAGGAAAAAATAATGAAAACAATTTGGATAGATTTTTGTTTAATTTTCAATACATCTATTTTTTAGGTCGATAAACTTTCCCAGCGTTTCTTTGACTTTTTGATCCGTTCAAAATGTACAATTGAAGAATGTCTTTGTCTTCAAGAGCCCATTCCGAACCAAAAGTTTTTAAATCCATCTTTCTCTCTACCAATTTATTTTAATTGATTTGATTTTATGAATTCACAAACATTTCGATCACATCTACATTGAATAGCACCGGTGACAATGGGCAACTCTGCCTTACACCTCTTCCTAACACTGCCCACCCGGACTCTTCGTTCCCCTCTCGCCCCTGAACGGTCTGAGACATGAACAGGTTGCGGATCTGCCTCCTGTCCCCCCAATCTTTTCCTGTTTTCTGCAATATACTTATTAGTTTTTCCCAATTCACTCTGTCAAACGTTTTTTTGGAATCTACGAAACAGTCAAATTCAGGCATGTACATCTGGATTGTGTTTTATGCCCTTCTCTATTAGAGGCCTCGTTGCTGCAGTGGCATCACGCGTGCCTCTTCACTTCCTGAACTCAAAATGATTACCCCCTTTATTAGTAATTTTTCCTGCCCTCCATCCTCATGTTGATGATCATGTGAACCACTTCAGTTGCGTTCAAAATCAAACGTATCGTTTTATAGTCTTCCCATATGGATTCATTTCCCTATTTTGGAAATAATATTAACAGGACAAAAATTTTCGTTTAAATTCTTCGCTCATGAATCTTACAAATTAATCCATAAAATCTCTTCCTTTTTACACTTTCAAATTGTTGTATTCTTCCACATATTTCTTATCCTTGACTAACCTAAGGCCTAAACCATCTTCATCCACGTCTAATTCTCTTTCAACTTCTAAGTTTTCTGGCAGAATAAGGCCATGGTCCCCAATAATGACGACTGAGACAACGTTGGGAACTTGCGTGAATATTGCTTTTCGCTTCGAATGTTAATGGAAAGAAATAGATACCTTTCTTGGACTTGGTGGGGTGAAATCACAATAACGTCATTGAGATATGCAATCCATGATAAAATATTATTAAATTAGAAGAATTGAAAAACATTTCCTCCTAAAATAAATACTTTCACGAGACAGATATTGCGAAAATGAGATTAAATGGAAAAGGTGAGAATCGATTTTTCAATGGTAGCCTGTATTTGAACTATGAAATCACATATTTTGTGATGGGAGTAGAAATTTTAAATTACGGGATAACTCTAATTTCAAATATAAACACCTAGATTTACAGGCCTTCAGAACTTTATCTCATTGTGTTCAAATGTACCCATTTAGGTCCAAGCTTAATAACTTCTAGTACTATTCTATTGCCACTAGTAGGTATACTTTATAAAAAATCCTGTTTCAAATTTATAATAATATCAACGGAAATACAAATATATGCGTACCTGTTGATGATAATTTCCACAAAATTATTCTGTCCCCTTGATTACGTGCCGTTTTTCTTACATTTAAATTCAATGCACGGTCGTATTGAAGTGACTATGGACAAATAACTGCGTAGTATCAAATAATTGCCATTTGAAAATGTACCTCTACATGGTAAAGTATTCCTAAGTACGTTCGCAGAATTCGTTTGTAATACGAGAATTCTAGGGTTTGTCTTTAATTTTAGTCATTTCGTTCATTGATTTACTGTCATGCGAGAAGTCGACACCATGACCAACGTAATAACATTTCCTGACAGATTACTATATGTTTTCCCTTGTATAAACAATTAGTGAACACGTATATTTATCTCGAAATTGTTTTTATCTTTCGTGGAATAATTTGAATGAATAAATTTTCCTTAAAACCCCCCACCCCTTTAAATCTTTCTCCTTTTTCGGTTGCTGGGAAAAGGTCTAACGAAAGGAGATACCTCCCGTTAACTTTGGCGTGGCTTTGATATGCTTTTTGAACAAATAAATTTTAACATGATATTCTTTGCCGCTATCACATTTTCTAGTTTATTCCGAGGTAAATCGCAACCCACCATTTCGCAAACAAAAAATCAAGTACAGCGCTGCAGTGCTAGCAAGATTCAGTTATCGGGTGCCATTATATCTGAGTCTTTTTTTATTTGGAATGCAGATAATTTTCCTTCGATATTGTCTTCTTCATCAGTACATATTATTAATACCCTCAAAAGCTACACCGCGCGCAGTCTACAAAATTAAACATTGAGCAAATCTTACTGCTAATTTATATCCAGCCAGTATCTGTTTTTCAACTGTCAGCGCAAGAGGTCCAAAATGTTCCGCACAATCTTTCCATTCCCTCGAAAGGATGTGCTGATGCTTCACCCGGAAGTAGATTTATCAGTAAAGTCTATATTTCGGTCTCCTAAGAGTATAAAGTTAAGAGTACCCCGATATTTCAGGGCGCACAACGAAAAATATTAGAAAATTTTTAAAAAGGAGTCTTAAAAGAAATCTCCCATTGAGCTTGACATATAGACGACAATCCTTGCAGTAGTATATTCATACGATCTAAAACCCAAAAATTGGATCACGTCAAATTACTGATTTCTACAAGGTATGCGAAAATGGAGCAATCGAATGGAAATAGTAATTACTTTGGCTTTTGTGCATCTATTAGCGGAAGACACAAGCTCGGTATGAATTAAACCTTTTTTAGTTGTACATGTAGATAAATAAATAATCGTTAAATAATAGAAATACAACTTAAACTGATAGATTAGGCATGGACGGTTTAAGATGACAATACGTAATTAACGAATTGAGAATCAGTATCGCTTTATTCCTAAGAAATATCTCCGTATTGTTTTCCGTGTTGTACAAACGAGAGCTATAATTTTGTAATCTTATTAAGCCGTGTTTTGTATAAAAATGAGCATTTTCACGATAAATAAGCCTTTTTACTTAAATATGACTGCAAATAATGACAAAGGTTGCGTTGGACATGATGTCTTTAACGAAATTCGGTGAGAAATTGAGCCGTATATTATGGGCTTTGTTCATGCTTACTAGTTCACGTCTTAATATCGTGACAAGAATGTCTAAAATCGTGCGTCTCTGGGAATGCAAAATTAACCGGTGTAATTGTATAAATATTATCATATTTTTCCCTTGAATGATCCTAGAGTATTAGTTTCGCTGGATATGTAAAAGAGAATATTATATTTGCCAAAAACCCTATTCCAAATCCAAACATTTAGGGTAGTAATCGGTCTTTTTAAAGAGTCTCATGACCACTTGCATGCCTCTCGCAATCTTTCCACCCGTTCGCAAACACAGCGTCCTCCATCCGAAACTCCTCCCCTCTGTTTCAATCACACTCCCCTACTACCCCACCCTTCTCTCCGCGAGAGGCCTCCGAGAGGCCACGGGGATCGATGCGTTTGACAGCCTTTAGAGCCGCCGCCGGGCGAAAGTATTCTTCTGCCAGTCGGGCCCCAGGCCAACAGATAATGGTGAGGAAGGAAGGGAGGGATGTTGGACCAAGACGAATGCGGGAGAGGGTGGACGGGGAAGTTCCACTTTAGAGATCGGAGTGCAGCGTACACTTAGCATTGTATAAAATGCCTATGTTTCGACGTCGCATTCAATAGTGCAAACGACATAACCGCGTGCGAGACCGATGTTGCATGCTCACCAGGGATTTGACGACACTTAAGGCAGGAGCCAGGTAAGCCATTTTGTTTCGTTCCCCCTCTATCTGTCGAGGTGATATCGATATGCGGCACTATCCATCGCGGCAATGTCGACATCTTGGGCGATTTGCCCTCGCGTCAATTACGACCTGAGAACATGTCGCATCGCCTCATGCTTTTGTATTTGCTTAACCCGCTTTCCACTTTTCATTGAAACAATTATAGCTCTAACAACATGAAGGAATGACTTCAAGAAAATGACTTGAATAAAATATAGTTATGAACCACCCCAATGAATAAAAGATAAACAAAGAACCTGTAAATTATTAATAATCTGAAAATACTATATGCAGTTTAAAAAAATACATGAAATGATAGATAAGCTTTAAAGAATACGATAAATCATCAAATATTTTCATTTTTAAGTTGTTATAAGGAGTTTTATTGAGTGAATCTACCAGTATAGATTTTTAAAACGATATGCATGGTTTTGCGTTTTGAAAACTTTAAAGTTACGTGCAATGATTTTACATCGCACCGCTTGGGAGCTCGAAATTAGATTTCGATGGGGCGTGAGCACATCATGGTGTCGCCCAGCCCTGGATTAAATGAGTGTAGAGAAGCGGGTAGAATTCCGTTAGGGAGGAGGTGAAGGGGACTTGTGGGTGGGCGGGGTGGATCTAGAGGTTGCGAACTGCGATCAGGCGTTTGCCTGTAACGGGTCTGCTCATTCCTTGTCTGACCAGCATTCCAACTAGTGGCGATACTTTTAATGGAGTTCCGCGTCAAGCTTGGTCATCGGGGGTCTCTTTTCAAGCCCAAGGGGGACGGTATTTGTTAAGGAATTTTATCAACCTTTAAAAATGACCTCGGGATATTTTAGGGAAAGGCCTCTTCAATGGAGGGTGGTGTTGCCGAGGCCGAGGGAAGTTGTTCCGGCAATTGGAGAAGCGAAAGGCTTTAATGATGGGCCCCGATCGAAATAATGATTTCGGGTTGCTTTTAATAGTGGTAGTATTAGATAGAGCGAATGATAGTAATAATAGATAGGCCCCAAACATGAAGATCTTGGGATCCTTTCTTTCCAGAGTATATTGAAAATATATTTCTTTACAGTTTTCTGTAATTATTTCATGTGCTAATTATTGATTTAATATTTCAATGTGGTCTATGTTATAACCAATACTAATGCACTGTCTTTTCATGTAGTCTGCTTGTATGCTCTAATATATGGTATCACATTAAAAATTAAATAGTTCTCTATACTTCAAATCAGAAGAGTTTGGAAATTACTAAGACACGTTTTAAAAGACATCTTTGTTTCTGATCTGTAACCAAAAAAATGTTGAGACTTTCAGAATGTTGAAAATGTCGAGGCAGAATTTGTCTAAGGAAAGCGGCTCAAACCTCGCGTTTTAGCGCCAAATGAATATATAAATATTTGTGAGGTCTGGCTGTTATTCCCTTGAAAAGTGAGCAAATATTTCAATCATTTGTTATACATATTTCGAGATATCCCATTTTACCGTTAATTTTCAATACCGTTTTTGGTTTAGTTATCTGATTTTAATAGGCGGCATAAAACTCCGTTTATATTGGAGGACTACGGTTCCGCTGTCATTTATTCCGTAAATATCCCCACACACTTCCTGCGGCGTTGTTCTCCGATTGTTTGCTATATTGAGTGGCTGTAAACCACAGCATTGAAGGATACTCTTGTCAATCAATCATTTCCAACAGGTGTGTCACTGCGGGAGCTGTCGCTTCCCCGAACCGATTCCACGGCCACTTCCCTTCGAGATTTTTTCAAGCCAAACTTTCTATTGTGCTCTCAACTCGATCCCGATGCTTTTTCATTTGCCTTTTCACTGCACTCACTCTCGTACTCCTCGTCTTGTCTCCTGAAATACGTTTCCGTGTAGCTTGTCTCGTCTCGTTATGCTCCCATCCCTCACACAAACCCAAATCTACGTTTATATACATATATACTCGTATATCCCACTACGGCGCTTGTCGTTTGACGTTGCACTTGAGAGACTGGCTTCTTTCACTTTTCTTCCTCGTTCCCATCCTCTCCTCACCGATCTCTCTTCTTCCTTTCTCTTCTTAGAAGGCTGTTTATTCCTATCGGCGTTTTTCGTTTGATTCACCTCTTCTTTCCGTACAACTGTTGTTCATAGCAAACCTGCATTCATCTTGCTTTCCTGAGATGTATTCTTATATTATATAATTTATTATTATTAGCTTTTTTATTAGCTCTCATTCAACTAAATATTTTCATATGCTTCCTATAGCGTTGTCCTCCAATTTTTTTGCTAAATTTCCCCCTCTCTTCTAATTCATTTATTTTTTAACCAACTTTATCAATCCTCTCGGGAATGTTTTTCTGCAATTAAAGCATGTACAGTTAATTGAAAGGCGATTGCTGACCTTTTAAAGATGTATGGGTACAACTTCACTGGATGGCAGAGATTTCCATGAACTTATCGGTAAATATTGAAGTGAATTATCGACCCTGAAATCTGCATTTAAGAACGTTTCCTCCACTGCAACAATTAGAAACATTACCATCTCTCATTTTTTGGAAATTCGTTCTCCATCAATGTTTGTGAATATGATTAGACTTCCAAACTAATTCATTATACTCAAATCATAGGTCCAGTGAAGACAATTTGACGACACATAACCATATTGTTGGTCATTTAAAAGGGAAATATAAGTCTCCTCAAATGGCAACGTAAGGCTCCCGCATGTCGGGATGGAATGAATCACGGAAAATATAATTTTCTCCGTGACGATAAAGTTAGCTCCGTCGGAGTTGCCGAAGACGGGATCCCCACCCCCCGGGTACCCTTCCCGTTGTCCTAGCCTCTTCATCCGCAGTCTCAACTGCCTGCCTCCGCATATTTAGCCTCTCTTTCCCTCCCACCCATTTCCCGGACCGGACTTTGTCCATCCCAACACATACGGCCCCCAAACTCCCTTAGAGACTTCCCCAACTCATTTCCAGGCGACAATGCTACACGAGCCGGTGGACCTTCTTCTGTTTTAAGGACTAAGCTCAAGAACACAAAGTGACGCAGGGGAGATGTGACGGACTGCGTCCTCTGGTGGTATTAGTGTAATTTCCAAAACGATGAGGTGGTGTTGGCTTCGAAGCTCGCCTAAAGCAATACTACAGTACTTTCTGTTAGCTGGCAGTGTTATTTTTGTAGCGAGATAGAAGATTAAATGTTGATTTTTGGAAGAGTGGTATGACTAATTCCAGAAGCCTGAGTAGCCGAATGAGCAGAGGCTGGTGATCTTATTAATGTGTTCTTGCGTACGTACGAGACTAGAGTGAAAACTAATGCTACATGCTTGCAGAACATAAAAAAATGACCTTCAGAAGCATCTCCCGTGGCATGTGGAAGTAACATCCCCACTCAACACGCATGCGCAGGTTTGAGATCGTTACATTCATCCAGTTTATTTTGAAAAGCGGAACTAGGGAGACGTGTTCTAGTACTTTATCAACGCCAGTTAAACAGCGTGCTGTTATCGAATTTTGGCCTTCACCTCATCGTCTGACGTGTAGTTATTACCCTTTAGGTGTCTCTTGAGTCGAGGGAAAAAATAAACATCAAAAGGCGCAAGATCGGGGAAATAAAGAGAGTTTTGTTTGTTCTCGTCTGTTAGACGCCGTGGTACCCATCGTTCACAGATTTTACTGTATTACAATTGTTCAATAATGATCCATTGGATATTCCAATATGGTTTGAGATACGCTTTTGAATGATTCGCCAGTCATTTTTAATCAAATCTTCGTCGAGTTAGCGATTTTTATCGTCTTTGGCAGTGATCGGACGTCCGCTGCGTGTTTCATTAAACAATTATGGCTTTTCCAGGCTTGCAGCGACGAAATGTAACTACCCACTGATTTACAGTAGACCTATCAACAGCATCGTCACCACAAACAACCTTTAAACGACAATGTATCTAAGTAGGAGTCACTTTTTCAGCTGTTGAAAATTCGATAACAGCACGCTGTTTAACTCGCGTTGACAAATCACTAGAACACGTCTCCATACTTCCGCTTCTCAAAACACACTGCATAAATGTAAAGACCTTAAACCTGCGCATGCGTGTTGAGGGGGAATGTTACTTCCACATGCCCCCTGGAGTGCTTCTGAAAGTCATTTTGTTTGTGGTCTACAAGCATGTTCGTGTGTGGTCGGATCGTGAAAATATTCAAAGACTATAACTTTAATTATTACCAAGTATAACTGGAATTAAAGGTGTTTAGGGGTAAACTTTAGTGTTGCAATTGCACTTTTTCCACAGGACCTTGTTTGGATATAACATTTGATACTCTGCCGAAAAAATCATTAAAACTAATGGTTAAATATTTAAAATTTTGGTAAAACTCAAGGCGCTACCATTTTACGTGATAAGTTAAACGGTATATGTACGAGATAAACTCGTATATTTTGTTTCATTTAGGTTTCCTGAGGTAGCGATTAAAAATTATCCTCGGACGTACACATGATACAGGGTTCGTCCGGAAAATGAGTGTACTGAGCTCAGGAAAAAAATTTATTACACTTTTACATATCTTAAGCTAATATTCCTCAAAATAGGACCCTTTTGAGTCGATACACTTGTTCCAGCGGCGTTCCCATTCCTGGAACGCTCCCGCGAAGGCATCATCGGGAACCTCTCGAAGACACGTCGTCACGGCCTCTTTGACGGCGTCCAAAGTCCCGTATCGTGTTCCTTTCAAACTCCTCTTTATCTTCGGGAACAGAAAGAAGTCCGGTGGTGCCAAGTCCGGGCTGTAGGGCGGGTGCGGCAGCGTTGCCACGCCGTCCTTGGCCAAGAAGTCCGACACGACAAGCGCGATGTGAGACGGCGCATTGTCGTGACGCAGCCGCCAGATGTTTTTGATTGCTGGCCGGACGCGGGCGACTCGTTTTCGAAGCCTGCCGAGCACGTGGACGTAAAATGCAGCATTTACAGTTTGTCGTTCAGGTACAAATTCGTAGTGGACGACTCCCCTTTTGTCAAAAAAGACAATGAGTATCATAAACTTATTTTCCGGACGAACCCTGTATGTAAAGATCGAATTGCTAGTTTTTGGGTCACTTATACAGCACATATGCCACGTTAAACGGATATGCAAAGCGGTTCATATGAGAAATCACAAAGAAACCTCACGTTTTATAAGACATCAGGAGAATAATAAAACTCAAGTCAAACGGTTATAGTACATTTATGCTAGCAAGGGATGTCAACTAACAGTTTTTCATAAGACAAAGGCAAAGCCAGATCACAAGGGAATGCCTATCGCAATTTCATTCGAAGAGCTGCTCTAGTAATTTGCTTACTGACTCCCTCATCCGGACTTGGGAGGATTATCAGCTAACCTATAGCATTATGCAAAGCTGGTCGAGCGGTTTTGTGTGATAGGTTGTATATTTTTAGTAACTTTATCGCTGGCTCTAATTCTGCCTCAATGAAATAATGCATCAATAGCTACCAAATATACCCGATCCGGTCAAAAAACTATCAAAATATTTGTTTCGTAGATGGAGGGAAATGACTAGAGGGCAGAAACGTAAAAGTGTAGGTTTTATCTGTTGCTAAATAATCTTTTTGGAAATTTCTATCAGCAACAGTAGCACCGCCTTTGAAAAAATGCCAATGTTGCATTGGAATGAGCAATGAAGGGCAGCGATAGAAATATAAGCAAAAACGTCTGTGCGCCATGCTGCTCACTTCATGACCTTCCTCAGCGGCAGCGGCCGAACCGGTGGGCAAACAAAAAATTAAATGTATAATATACATAAAACTAAATTGAATACTATATTAAATATATAAATTATATAAACTTAAATATGTGATTAATATTTTAAACTAATATAGATTATAAATTGAATGCATAGGGAAATAATTGTTTTTTAATACTCAATAGGGCTGCGTAGTGCTAAATACTGGTGTATAATATCGTATGTAGAATGCCATAAAATAAAAATTACAGTGATTTAACACTTTTAGTTTTGCCTACTTTAAGTTAATAAAAGTTCGATGACAAGTTTATACTTCTCTGAGTCTGGAAGATCTAAGAAATGCATTTCAAATTAATGAGCACCCTACTCAGCTCATATAAACAATATCGCAAATATAATTATATTATTTAGATTGTTATATTTTTCTATGTAATATTAGGAATAACTATAGGGGAGGGCCATGAATGAAATAGATAATTATAAATGTTCATTAAAACCTCGGGCATATTGTAACTTCGACTCTGATTATCCGTGTTTACATATGACTAATATACTGCATTATTTGTATTATCAAATTAAATATATTCATGCATTTAATTTTTGAAATTTGTTGGTGTAAGAAAATGAAATAAATTTTTTAACTATAGAAGACATAATGCTTAGTGAAACAAAACAACATGCCCATAGTGTGGACAACATTATCAACACCATGTTACGTTTAAAATAATTACTATATCCTGAAAAACGAGTTGTGGTAGGTAGTTGAAGGCCGAGTTTGAAGGTGCTGGGATTACTTTACTTAACTGCACGTAAAATATGGAAAAAACATTTTAGTATTTGTTTTTCCTGGTCTGCTTGTAAAACCGTTGAGCTACAATTTTATATGATCAGTACAAGTACAGTCTAATATGATGATATTATCTAACTTCGTGGACAAACGATTTTTCAAACAATGAATGATTTCACTACTCTGACATTCATGCCACAGATATGAATGGGAAAGTGGTATTGGGTATAGTATAGATGAGAGGATTCATTGAACTGCATCAATACTTAGGGTGATCCGATAAATAATTTCAGCCATGTTTGTAGCCATTTACGTTTTCTAAACTAATTAAGTACTGCGTTATATACCTAACAATGTTATCATGTCTCTTCCAAGAAAGAGTGTCATCATGCATGGCCCCATTATTTATGACACGTGGGACAGGTCTTTTTAGCCATCAAAAATAAGAAATGGACAATCGCCTCTAGTGTAATGTAGTCGATATCTACGTCAAATTAGTCACAGGGCTGATAAGCAGTTATTATTAGACATGCATCCAGCCACTTATCTTTTTTGTCAACATTATGACTTTCCTGAAATATTTCGAAAACAATAATAAACTGATAAATGATAGTGAAAGGTTAAGCCTGAAACTGTAATGTTGATAAGTGTTCGCTCAATTTTACACATAGCTTATTTTAATTTAATTAAGTATAATATTATAAATAATAATTTTAGAAATTACATAAAAGGGATTAAACGAGGTAACGGTTTTCTATAAATGTTTTTAAAATTCCCGGAACTGGAAAAACTAAACTCATCAGGACAGCCACCCGAGGGTATTCATTTAAGTAGATAAACACGGAGATTAAAGTGTGTAATCAATATTCAAACAAAGTTAAAAATGTTTGATGAATTTTTTTAGCCAAATAATAAATATTGAATTATCAAGACAAAAGCCTATCCATTACACCGTTATTCAAAATTTCCACAGTGTTCAAATGAATTCTTATGCTTTAGTACTCTATTATCATTTGATAGTTTACCGTTCAAAGTTTGTTTCGGATGAAATCCGGTTGAATTCCGCTTCATTTCTAATTTTTGCTAAAAAGACACAACCTGACATCATAATCTACAATATTCTGTCTTCCTGTTTTCGCTCCATATAACAGGCCTTTAATTTTCCCCCTTCCTCACCTACCTTACGTTCTTACTTCCACCACCGTCTTCTGTAATTCATCACCATGGTAACCACTTTTCGTGCCTCCTTTGGATATCTCCCAGTAACACTATCTCCTCCCCGCCATTGCTTTCACTGCTTTGGTTATATTCCCTTCTGTCAATTTTTCATTTGCCATCCTTCTCCAAACTCACATTTTAAAAACCTTCAATCTATGCTTTTCTCTTACTTCAACGGCCAAATTTCCGCGCCGTACAAAACTACGATAATGTTTCATATGTCTTTTCAAAACACCTGAATGAGCGCTCTAGTTCTCAGTTTCCTCCTTGTAAAAAACTACTTGCCCAATGCGTTCATTTTCCTATTTTCCCACTAGTTTGACCATCTTGGCTTAAACCTCTTCAAATGTATGTGAACTGACATTACTTCATATTAATTGCTTTTTTTACATTGATTATCATTCTTAACATGTCACACGAATTTTCTAATGTTCTCAACAGCGTGATTTGATTCTTTTGGCTGGCTGGCTAACTGAAACTTGATCATCCGAAAATATTACTGAATTCATTGATTCCCGACTGACTTTCATTCAATTCTACAGCATTTCTTGTGCTTCTTATACCATTACTTCCACCTATAAGTGTTAAATACCGGCTGATAGCCCTGCCTGGAACCCCTACTACCCATCGCAACTCCATCTGCCAAACGCACCTGAGCAATATGAGACGTGTACATGTTGCGAATAATTTGTCTTTTAATGAAATATGAAATTTTATCGCAGTTATTTTGGATCAGAATTTTTGGAGTTGATAACGATGTTGGATTCTTCACTAATTTTTTAATGAATATCACGAAATTAATAACAAGAAAAAAGTTGGCGTAATTATCTTTTCGAGTTGAAAATAGGACCTTTTTTCCGAGTGTATTTGCTTCCTTAAACCTGTATTTTGGACACTTTCATCAAAGCGCTAAAAGTCCCCGGCATACTTCCACGCTTTATTACACAGCGAGAGTATAGGGGGGGAGAGAGGGGAATAGCGAGACCCGCCAAACGGAGGGACACCTTCCGTAGAGCACACAACATCGTGACTGTATCAACTCTCGAGTGTGTGGCGAGTGGACTCTGATGTAGGTCCGGGATATGACACCAGCAGGAGGGGAAAATGCGGGCGCCTTGTTCAAAGAGGAAGGGACTTGGGGTGGGCTGTTCGCTCAGGGGTGAGGGGAATGGACCAAGAAGGGATTACGTCGAGGCGAAGGGGGGGGGGCACCGTGGAGTAGGGAAGAAGGAAGGTGGGTTTTGCAGGAGGGCCTCAGAGTGAAGGGAAGCTTGCGGGAGGAGTGTGGGTGTGGGCGGGGGAGGGGAGCGTAGGGTGGGGGCGGTGGTATATTCAGTCAGTCAGTTGTGTGGTTGCCTCCATCCGGTCCTCCCAGAGCCCACCACACGTGCTCCTGACAGACTAATTTCGCCGGCCGCATTCTTCCCGTCCACCGGCAGTCCCTCCCTCCACTCTGCCTCCGCCTCCTCGCTTTCTTCTATACCTCCCCCCTCGCTCTCTCTCTCCCTCCACCCTCTTCCCTTTTGTCTCCTTTCTCTGCTGTCTCTTTCACTGCAACCGCGGGGCACGCACGGCCCCACTACTCACGAGAGCTCCCAAGAACCCGGGAGACGTGCACCGTCCAAGAACACCGAACCCGCAGCGAAACTCCCAGCGCGCCAATGCGTAGCCATTCATGCTAATCAACCTGATAACATGAAGGAGGTGAGTATGAACGGTCCTTAGTGACTACAATGCTCCGACTACCAATTGGAATTTCTTACGTTTGCTGTGAATCACTTCTCTACTCCATTTACTTCTATCAACCAACCTGTCGTCTTGAAAGCTCTTTCTTCATCTTCCGAGTTTACCTAATACTTTTCACTATGAAATGGCCTTCAGCGTCCTCTCACCTCTCCATATCTCTTCCATTTGCTTATTTCACCAAATTTTCATCTGAATCTTAATCCCTTCTCCCAGCGTAAATGAAAACTTCTTCGGTAGTTTTCCCCCACCCGAGAGCACGTGCGCTCATAAGCTATTAAAATTTTGAGCACCCAAACACGAGAATGGCAGAACACGAGAGCGAATGCAGTAAGATTCCAGGCTCTTATCCTTTGGTGAACCATGAATAGAAATCATCGAATATAATATACAGACGCAAGGCTTCAAGTCACAAATTAAATTAATTATTCGTAGCCAGATATATAAATTTCATCCAATCAGAACAAAAATGTGGAAGAAAAGAAAAAAAAGTAAAACGATATTTTAAAGGAATCCATTTTCAAACCTATACTCCATTGAATGAAATAAAAACTTTGCTACTCTTACAAGTAATAAACCTTGAATCGTTTATTCAGCCAATTCCAACGTATCTTGGAATGCTTTTCTTATGGAGTGTTGGAGTATCGATTATAAATCGAGTTTATAAATCCACAATACTATGTAAGTATTCAGCATACTTCCAGAAATGAAAAGGTGCCCGTGTACACTCAATTACAAGAGATTCTGAAAAGTTCATTGTAACTACCTTTTTCCTTGCTAGCTCATACAATAGCAGGGAATCCAAAACCTTATTTCAGCCTGTGGCCAATGGCTAGCCAATAGCTATACTACGATTATAAACCAGTATATAATACAAACTGCCTTTATTTACTGTCCTTTACCATTCTTATCTTTTTTATAGCTTCATATTTCCTCTTACAATTATTATTATTTTTGACTTGACCAAGGTTTAAATGGAAGACGGGACCTTATCGTTTCAATTTCTCCCCGATAGAGACGTTTGTCTATCTATATATTTATCTTCTGTCCAGTGTGTAAAATACCGCTTGGATCGTCAGATTGACTTCTTTACCTCCACACAAAGTGCGTTCTCAAGACTGATTTTTTGAGAAAAACTCGTGCCCGCTAAACTTTCCGATCGGTTCGGATTGTAAACTATCGTACGTACTTTCTACCCTCACGGAGGAAACCTCACTCGAAATAAATCTTGCTGGCACACGAAAGGGTGAGTGATGATTAATTTGCCCGTGGAGCGGAAGCGATGAGCAGGGCTCAGTGTCCGGGACGTTGAAGAAACCCGCTTGAGGGCTCAAGGCACGTTGTCTACTTACGGACGCGCATGGTCCAAGGAGGGCTTCTGCTGTATTTCGTCACGAAAAAAATGAATAAAAGAGCTACTTGACAATAACCTCCGTGTTTTGGGAAGCATCGAAATCAAAAAGGCTTCAGCGCACATAGATGTGGGCGGCAAAAGTTCCCCATTAAAGTGACTTATAATCGTATCAGTGTTGTCGAGTACCTGATAAATCACCTGTGGATTTCACACACCGTCGGACTTAGTACAGGGTGAACTCCACCATCACCGACTAAACCGGCCTTAGGGTTGATTACTGCGTTTATGGTTTTTAATAGACTGGTCAAGTAATTGATGAACGTTGACTGCCTCATAATAAGTACATTCTTTTCTTACATTTCCTTACTCTCTAGAGTTCAACGACCAAATGCTTCCTTTCTATGGCTCTATCTAAAATTCATTCTTCATCTATATCCTATTTATTTATTCATAACATTGCCCCTTTGAATCCCAAGTCTCTAAAGGCATAGTTCACTCTCATTATCTTATTGCTTCAAATACAGGTTTCGGATCCAATGCATATTGAAGTTTCATATTGGAATCTTTACAAGTATTTTACTTTCCTCTATACTCGGCATTGGTATCTTCCATACGTCTCTTATTTTTAATGCGAATATGATTGATAATGATGTATGTTTTATCAAGTACACGGTCGACCAAGAAAAATTTGAAATTAACATAGCAAGTATGCCTCTATCCATGGACTTAAAAAAAGGGGTAAGCTAACTACATATTCCGTAGAGGAAGGGAAAATCTTGTGGTCCGACACGGCCACGAAGGGAATCACAGCAAAAATTCTAGTGTAGGCTCTACTCGTTAAATTTTCAACTGAATACCTTCTAACCAGATTGTCATGAGGACATACAATGAAAGAGCGAGCCTGAAATTTCAGGGATAGTAGGAGGGGACGGTATTTGGCCCCGTGAGAATCGTGTGAATAGCGATTTATTTTTAAAGTTTCTTCTCCGAAGTCATACTATTCAATTTAAAAAAACTGCGGTAGATGCCCCATTAGTATCTCTAAACAGAATGTGCATCCCCTGTTGCGTATTACAGCGTAATAATTTCAAAGTGTAAAAACGGTAAAAAAATCCGTCTAAGCGAATTATTTTTAAGCAGTGATATTTTTGTATTGCCATACGCGTTCATCAAATGAGCTCCCGCTAATGATAATGCAATGTTGATGATAGGAATGGGTACTCTCAAAATTTTCCGATGGGCGTATAAACGGTAACATTAGTGCATTAACGGGGCCGACTCAAGCAATATTCACTTGGATGAGTTTTATTAGTTTTCTGCATGTAAGCCCATAATACTGCCCAGGTGGCGTGTGGTAGGGAGTGTCAGGACTTTAGCCTTCATTTACTAAATTAATTGTTCGAGCTTAGTGGCCAGAATATATATGTTTATTTTCATTGTTCAGCTATACGTTTATTGTGATCTCGAATCTTAATTGGAAAGATAGAGTCCACGAATCTAAATTGATGCTGCAATTGATCTTTCTTTTTGCATCTTAATGGTCCAATCAACCAATATAAAGGGGAACCTTAATAATTTCTTCTGTGCCATTAATGAAATCGAGTGTACTGTACCTTTCTAAACAGGCTGTCTCCCTTTCTACCCTCGTGCGTGCTGGGAATCCCATTTTAGGACCTCAGTAAATCCCTATGAGCGTGTAGAGACTCCCATACTAGGACCTCTGTAAGCAGCGGGCTTTCTTATCGTAGGATTGTTTTTGCAAACTAAGCGGCCCGTCTATGTACCTTTTGTATCATTTCATTCAACTCTTCTGCTGGTCCCCACTTGGGGCGTCTTTCAAGAGCGGTCCTATCAGTGCGAGGTAACCTATCTCCCTTTCTTTCTGATTTCACTTCTCCGCAATTTTTCCAATGGATCATGTTTCTTCAAAGACTATTCCACAATTATTCCTAACGCGCTCGATCCCAAGCTCTGCCGTAGGATTGAGATTGACGCCACGTCCTTGCTTGTTCCGTTTATTGTGCAAGATTTGTCCAGAAAATAACGGGAATTTTTAAATTTCTCAGGTTTGAAGAGTCAGATTATCAGTTTTTTATTATATTGGTGTACATGCTTTTAGAGTATGATAAAGTTTTCAGCTGTATTCATTGTTTTCATTGAATGTGGCAGCCGCTAAGGTTAGATGTGTTTTATGAACTCGGCGAATTTCGTTTGTTAAAAAAATGTTTCAAAGAATTTGTATTAAGCCTTAGTTTCGACATCATATCCGTTACCTCTTGTTTTGTCACCTGTTATAACACGTTTCAGTAATTTTGCATCGTCGTTGACTTCATTAAGGACTCCTGAGCAATTTCCATTCGTCGCGTTTTTGTTCAAAATTCAATAATTTTGGAACAAAATTTGATTCCATACCCAAAACATTAGAAAATATTTCATGGCATGAACCAGACGAACATCATCGGCGACTTCTCTGTTTATCATTCGGCGGTCATTCATAACCATTTCTTTAACTTTTTCCACGCTGTCATCAGTTGTTGATGTGCTGGCGAGTTCATCATCTTCAACGTCTCGACAGCCATCTGAGGACGCCAATACCAGTCGCAAAACTCTTGTTTTTCTAATTGCAGACTAACCATAGGTCTTTGTTAACATTTCATACACTTTGTTACACTTTATTTAATTTTTACGCAAAATCTGATACGCACTTTTTTATCCATTTTTTTAACAAACAAACATCGCCTAGCTAACCTTAAAACACGTCCAACCTTAGCCGCTGCCACAGGCAAAGTAAACAATGAATACAGCTGACACATTTGGTATACTTTAGGAGCATGCATGCATACCAATATGATAAAGAAATTGATAATCGGACGCTCCAAACCCGCGAATTTAAAAAATTCCCGTTAATTGAATGTTCGGTTTCCCATTTCTTAATCATAAAATGTGTTATCATAACATATTTTCTGATAAATTTGAATTAATTCCTAGTAAAAGTCCAATTTTTTGTTTGCAACGCGGGAGAGTTTTCCGTAATCCACCAGCACCTTTGTGTTTCTGTCTGTAAGTCTTTCTGTTGAAAAATCTCCTCCATATACTTCAATCCTCACGCACCCAGTCTCCCAAATTTAGTTTGATTTCCCCAATGCTTAGTAAATTCCCCATTTCTTCCAGTCAAGCCCTAACACTTCGTCCCAGTCATGTACCTTGACTTTCTCTCTCTTTCTCTGTGCTTCCACCCCCCCCCTGTGGTCGCCCTCTTGGGTGTCGCGGGGAACCTCATAAAACAGAACGGATTGCGTCCGCGAAGGAGTCAAGTGTCTCCAGAGGCGAGATTGCCTGACCCCCCGCAACCCCACTCACTCACTCTCCGTCCACACAACTCCGTCCCCCCGGGACCGAAACCCACCACACCGCACCGCCCATGGTGGTTGGACCCCCGGCGCTCTGGCGCGAAAACCATCAAGAATCAAACACATTCGTTTCGAAGCACTGACAATCTCGCCTTGAGCGGAAACTGCACGGAATGGAGACCTACATATTCCGTTTGGTTTCCCATATTTATTCTCATAAACAACCGTCGCCGTCACAATGATCAACCAGGAAGAATGATTATGAAAGGCGCGGTTCGCCTCATACCAGGTGTTCACACTTCCAGGTCGTCTCACTTCCCTAGGTCGCATTTAATTTTCCATGAAAATCTCGTGCCGAGAAAATCACACCACTTGGATTTCGGCTGATGCTTTTCGCGTGCATCACCCAAATTTGGACCTTGGAACTTCCGTTAACGAGGTGACGTGACAAGGAAACCCCTCGCCTCTCTTTTCGAGTAAATTAGTAGAGCAATTTCGACGGCTTCTGGAAGCATATGTTTGTAGATTTAAGTCAGATATCGCATGAACACATTTGTTTGATAATACTCCTTGTCTAAATAACTGTCTCAACATTTTTCAAATATGAAAGTGGTTGAGTTGATGATGTTAATGTCTCCTTTTTTACTCACTTCTTGGCTCGCTTAATTGAGATCGCGGAATTCGTTTACCACTACGTAGTCATGGTTTCTTTAATTTCTGGGAATGTAGGGACCTGATATAGATTAGTTTGCTAGGTGGGGAGTCACAAAATGTTTATTTGATAGTTGTGTCCATCCGAAAACCTACCTTAGCCGGTAGATTACCTAATAATAATAACGTGTTCTCTTAGTGGACATTCGTGGAGTTACTTCTTCATTTTACGTCTTAGACTCTTAGGTCAATATTTCTCGGTATGCAGTAGGGGACGAAATAAAAAATGATAAGTAGATATAGAATGAAATATGACAGTATGGTACAGGGTAAATATTTCTGAATACTCCAATGGCATTTATTTACTTTACTCTCCACTTCAAGACTCTACATTTTCAGCTTCCGACATTTAGTATTATTCAACTCTAAACTGATAATGCAAAAGATCAATAGTACTTCATCTAGAGACTTAAATAATGATTTTAAGTTCTAGCTATCCGTAAGCTAGGTTGGCTTTCATGTTTAAAACCTGGACTAAAGTAATGCATTTGAATAATGAAGTAATTTGAATAATTTTAGGAAGTTCATTCCTCGCAAAAAAAAGTTTCTCTTATTCTTAAACTATCTCATCAAATGATGAAAATTAAGTAAAAGTAAGGATGAAAATTATTTTCATTTTACATAGCGTTATAATAAATGGTGGCTACATGAACTGAACAAACAAGAGAAAATCTTAGAGTACTGTTAAAAAATGTATTCATAGTTATGTTTTACTAAGGAAG
This sequence comes from Hetaerina titia, assembly GCA_037158775.1. Taxonomy (NCBI): domain Eukaryota; kingdom Metazoa; phylum Arthropoda; class Insecta; order Odonata; family Calopterygidae; genus Hetaerina; species Hetaerina titia. Next base: position 83,858,440 of record CM073778.1, read on the forward strand.
AACGCCTTCTTATAAGATAGAAGAAGCAATATATTTAACAATAGTTAGATATTCTGATTTAGCTAATCTTAATATTGATCTTCAACTGCAAAAAATTAGAATTAAAGTGAATATGTGAGTTGCATTAAAAGTAGTCTGTTTTTTTGTGTCAAATCCTGAAAATTTTTCTCTCATTCGGTCAAAAGGGAATCCAAAATTTTGAGAATCAAAGAACCATAGGCCAAAAAAACTTTAACGCCATAAATTTATTGTCTTTTTAATAATTGAGAGTCAGATGTTTTGGTTTTTTTATTTATTTTATTTTTTGTAGTTGAAGAAAAGGGAAACTCTTGAAAATAGTATAGCATGATCGTTAGAGTTATTTCGATAGAGCGCTGCACCACCCACAGGAGGACCAGGGTTGGATTCTGCGTGATATTTGACGGAGATACCATCGGCTTTACCCAAGCTGAGTGATTTTTAGGGTTCCAGATCTTCCAGGGAAAGTTTAGTGGCAGAGAAAAGGATCTGGTCCCATGATGGGTGAATTTCGCGCAACTTTGGACTTAGTATTAAATGAGTTCCACAATTACCCAATATTTCACCTTTGATTTGTTTTCTGTGGTCTATATGAGAATATATTTTTTTAACTAGATTGTAGACCACCGAAGTTATTTTAACGGTAGGAACAAGGGGATCAAACTAAATTCAAACGGCAGACTCGAGAATTCAGAACTTCATCTCGAAGTTCTGAGTTCCCGATTCTGAGTTCTGAATTCTCTAATTGCTTGGCTGGATCTTTCAATTTCTTTAACTAAGGGTGATTATTCTTGCATGGCCCTTTTTTCGCTTCACAATAATCATATAAACTTACTCATGGAACCTGACTTGATGGTTTAATTTTTTACCAGCCAAACCCCATCAACATCACCTGCTTTTTCCGATCGGGGGTCAAAAATCCTCATTTAAATACCTAATCTGGATGTCCGCACAGGGTTGATAGTTGAGTGTAAATACCCAACTATTACCATACGAATTCACCGTAGGATATCAACTGAGGGATATAAAATACTATCGTCTATAAGATATTCAGGACAATGTCATCTTTATGAGCTGGACGGTAAAAGGGAATAGACGCGTCTGCACACGGTTTCCAATTACGTTCATCCAATCTTCCGATCCCAACTCCATTTTCCTGGGATGCCTGAAGCACCATTCGATGTGAAAAATTTCGAAATCTCTGCCATATCCGTATTTGACCTCCAGTCTAAACTCGTACTTGCCGAGAGAACTTGAATTTTCTCACCAGGAAAGAATCTTGAAATGTCGCTTCCAATAATTGCCTCATCTCTCCGAGGCGCGAGAACGGGAGAGCTGCGTCTTCCATCTATTAAACATTATAATTTACTTCAATTGAATGTCAGAGAAAGGTATGGGGTCCAGTACTACCACCTTTATAATTGCTTTTGACGAATTTCAAGGACTATATCTTACTGAAAGTACTTCTTCACTGTCACAAAAAATATATTCATGGAAATCACAAGAAATATTAAAAGTGTTATCATACCAAAGTAGGGGTACATAAATTAGAAAAGAAAGATTTTTACTTATTCGCGCTATTTTATACGAAATTGGAGACATTGCTGAGGCAAGTATATGAAGAGGTGCCAGTATTTACGAAGAGGAGGTAAATGATTAGGGGGTGGTAAAAGATTTGTATACATACTGAAGTCGAAGAAACTTCTATGAAATATGCATTACAGATTAAGCGAACAGCAAAACATAATCTTTTCATTTTAGCACTATAAATTATGCGAATAAAAATGTATGATCACAATTTATTCATAAGATCTCGTAAAATCGATGACTTGGTGTAATTCTGTAAATAAAATTTGATTTGTGCTAAGATTCCCTGGTTCAAACCAGGTGACGATGTCATCGGAAACCCCAACCTAAACTAACAGATACTCGAGGTATCAAAAATTCTCGCAATCCAAAGAGAATGATCAAAATACCATAAATATGTGAACATAACATTTAGTATGGCTGAGTGAACGCTCATAGCATTCAAAATATCCGCAATCTCCGGAAAAGCATCAAAACGTAAAATATTATGACGTACGATGAAACCCTGCATAATTATGTCTTAATTAGATAGTACTTAATTTTCAGGCATTATAAGTGCCAAGAGGAAACGGGGCTTAAAGTATATATAAACGTGAGCAGACGTCTTGTCAGGGGAGAAACGATATTTCTGTTACTAATTTTTGGCTATGGTAGTGAATTTTCTCCACTTAGGGGCGAATGTCTAAACGATGCGCTTTGGCACAAATAGCTTCTACAGCTCTCATATTGCTCAAAGAGCTTTGGTTGTCATTCAATTAAAAAAATCTCACTCAAGAAAAATTCCGGGTTTGGAGATATTCAATATTTACTCTCTCATTATTCACCAATTCATCGTTTTGGTTGGAATGCAATTTGGTACAACGGATCAATTTTTTTCTCTATTTGAATTCCATTTTTTTATCATTGCAGTGAACATAGTTTATCTAATTAATTTATGAAATATTTGCCTCCATAACAAAATGTGATGCATCGTACTCTGGGATGAGCGTGTCTGCTGTATTTTGCAGCGGATTATCTCCATAGTGGAACGAGTCACGTATCACATTTCCCCTTCCTCTCACCTAGCTCTTTGAATCAAATTAGTGGTGAATCTCTGAATGAACCAGAGAAAAGATATAAGAAAAATGAGACCTTTCGTTGAAGTGAATTGTTTAGTCGCTGCATATGTCACTATAGTGATGACGGAGAAGAAAATACTTTGATCTTCCACATATAATTTATTATATACGACCTTGGTTTCGACTTACAAAGTCATGATCAGGTTTGTACGTTGAAAACTAGGTCGTCTATAGTGAATTATGTGTGGAAGAACAGAGTATTTTCTTTTCCGATAGGAATCGCTTCCTCAAAGTTACGCCTCAAACCATTCTATTCATATTGGAATGTCCTTTATACCTAATATTTTATTAGGTCTTTTATGGCTTGGGAAGCTTATTTCAGTATTTTTTTCAAATACTCCTTTGTCATTTGAAAATCGAATAATAAATAGGATAATCCTTAATTGGAAGCCTTGTACGTCCTTTTGAAAGAATTCAAAAATTAAAATGACTAAACTTCCACGCTTTACATATATATATATATATGTAAAGCGTGGAAGTTTAGTCATTTTAATTTTTGAATTATATATATATATATATATATATATATATATATATATATATATATATATATATATACACACATTCAAATACAACATACAAAGCTTTATATATATATATATATATACATATCCTTCCCCATATGTCCTGTGTTCGCCTTTTATGTGTTTCCTATCCCCTTTCCTTATACCTATTTCTATGTTTGAATATATATATATTTATATAATATATATAACTTTTAGACGGCACAATTGAACACAAAATAAAGAACATAACACGTCAGACCTGAAGAAGGGCTCGGTGTAGGCCGAAAGCTCAAATAATTTTCAATGTGAATGATCTTTTATGTGTTATGTACTTTATTCTGTATTCTATTGTGCCGTCCAAAAGTTATATTGCACTCGTGAGTGCTTCCGCATCATCGATATAAATAAATAAATTTATATATATAAGGTATGTTAAATATATAAGTTAATATAGATACCTAGAGCTTTGCTGGCGGGACTAATACTAATTGATCCTAATAGAGTCTCCAATGCCAGATAAGTCGAAGGTTAAGGGCCAGACGAAAGGTAGTCCACGAAGCGTCTGTTCCTCAGTGAAGCGGCTTCAAAAACGTCTGAACCCAGTGGGGCGGCCATTAAGTGAAGGTGTCACGTTTAGAACACTATTGAGGAAGGAACGGGAAACAATTCAATTATTATTCCCAAGGTTATATGATGGATAACATAGAGAAATTGAGTCCAGACAACTGCTGGACTCGGCCCAAGGGGCCGTGTGTCGAGCACGGCGGCGAGGCAGGCAAAGTTTCCGCAGTCGTCATCCCACGAAACCCTTGCATAGGAAAAATAACAGCAGCAGGACAGAAGACGCAGACGAAGACGAAATTAGTTAAAATAGGAACATGGAACGTCAGGACAATGTTGAGGACAGGTAAACTAGAGAATATCAAGTGTGAGATGGAAAGAGGTAATATATGTATTTTAGGTCTATGCGAGGTGAGATGGAAGGATAGCGGGGATTACTGGAGTGATAATTATGGAATAATATACAGCGTTGAAGACGAGAGCCAACGAGGGGTTGCCGTAATAATAAATAAATAGTTAGGAAGAAGCGTAGTCAACAAGGAGCAAGCAACGGATAGAATTTTACTCGTAGAGATTAAAGCAGAGCCGACGAACTTGGTCATTGTTCAGGTACACATGCCACCGAGCAACCATATAGAGGAAGAAGTCGATTTACGATGACTTGGAGGATATAATCGCGTGTATTCCTCCTGGGAAAAATTTTATAGTGATGGGGGATTGGTATACCACGGTAGGCGAAGGATGAGGTGGGGGGCTATTGGTTAGGCACGAGGAATGAACGCGGGGAGAAATCAATTCAGTTCTGCAAGAGGCAGGGGTTAGTCATCACCAACACATAGTTTAGACAACATAAAAGGCATAGGTATACATGGAAAATGCAAGGTGACTCAGGAAGGTATCAGTTAGATTATATTATGGTTAGGCACAGATTTAGGAACAGTGTGATAAATTCGCACAGTTTCCCAAAAGCGGATGCGGACTCAGACCACAATTTAGTTTTTATTAAATGTAACGCCCGTTTCAATAAAATAAGGCATAGGCAGCGGGTTACGAAATGGAATGTGGAAGCATTAAATGGATTAGCGAGGAAAAAGTTTCAGTAACCTGTAGAGAATATCATGGATGACGGTAAAGAGCTGAGTACTATCGAAGAAAAATGGCAATATATCAAGAGTGTGATATCGAAAGCCGCAAAAGACACTATAGGAACCGTTAACGGGAAAAGTATAAGGAAACCATGGATCACGGATAAGATGATTGTAAAGATGGTTGATAGAAGAAGTTGGAAGAATGTAAACACAGAGTTCGGCAAAATGAAGTACAAAGACTTAAACAATAAATTGAGATGGGCTGCAAATAATGCAAAAGAAGATTGGTGGAAAACGCAATGAAAGGATATAAAAAGTTTACAGAGGAAAGGTGGCATTGGTGCACTATACAACAAGATAAAGTTATTATCGGGAAGGAAGAAGGCAAGATCTGTGCTAACAGTTAAAGATAAATGGGATAAGATAATCGTTGAACCAGGAAAAATCCAAAAGAGATGGAAGGGATATATAGAAACACTGTGAATGGTGAAGAACTTATGCCGACAAGGTTAGACATAGAAAAGGAACCCGACGGAGAAGAAGATAGCTTAGGTCCTGGCATACTCGACGATGAAATAGAAAGGGCATTAAAGGAGATGAAAGCAAATAAGGCCTTGGGGTTAGACAACATTCCTGTGGAACTGTTGAAATGTTTAGGAAAATGTGGGAAGAAGACTCTATAATCGATGGTTTCAGGCGTTATTTTATGGAATCGGTTCATTCTTAAGCGGATAAAATAATACTTTGTAATTCCACAGATTTATTTCACAAACACACGACCCCGATTTGTCAGACCACTGTTTCAAACCCAGTGAGACAATTCTATTAGAAAAAGGCCTCAAATACATTCCGAATGTTCCGGTGTCAGTTAAGGACGTAAAAAACTTTGCTGTGGATTGCGAAGTAGCCCTGAAAAAAGAAAATGTAGGTGTATAACATGTCGTCTCTCAAGAAATAGAAAGACAGCTCCAACTAGGGTTAAATACACCAAGACGTTTTCCAGAAACTGTTCCTCTGAATTCGATCAAACGCACCTTGTCATCCAAAGATCTAGTGTTGCAGAAAGCAGATAAAGGTAATGCAGTGGTGGTTCTCAATAAGTGTCAGTATATCGAGAAATGTGAGAGCTTCATCGAAGGTAACGGAATCATGGAACTGAAATCCGACCCGACGGACGAATTCCAACTGAAGTGCAAGTCGGAAGTTAAATCTTGTGATGTGATCTTCAGTAAGTGGGACGTTAATAAGATAATTCAAATGAACCCGTCAGCACCACGTTTCTTTGGGCTGCCAAAGATTCACAAAGTTGGAATCCCGATTAGACCAGTGGTTTCAAACTTGACTGCCCCCAATCATTTAATATCGAAAAAAGTGAACGACATCTTTAGGCAGCATTCTAAATTTTCTTCCAAATATGGGATCGTCAATTCCATTGACCTTACTGGTAAACTATCCAAGATGGTCCTTCCCAATAAGTGTTTGCTAGTTTCCTTTGATATTTGCAATCTCTTTACTAGTGTCCCACCTAAAGAAGTGCTGAGTATAGCAGAGACTATTCTCTTCCAAAAGTGCGTCCCTGCCCCTATCATCTGTGAACTTCATGCAATGCTGGAAACATGTGTTCTGCAAAACTATTTCAAGTTTAACGGAAAATATTTTGGACAACTCAATGGCTTGGCCATGGGCTCCCCCTTGTCCCCCCTCTTGGCAGATATTTACATGGACCACTGGGAGAAATTTTTGTACTCCTCTGGGAATGTACTCAACAAGAATGTTTTATGCTGGTATCGGTATGTAGACGATGTCTTTTGTGTGTGGAAGTGTTCAAAAAGGCAACTTGAAAATTTCTTAGCTCATTTAAATTCTCTAAATAAGAACCTTAAATTCACCTTTGAGTTAGAAGAAAACAATTCACTCAATTTTCTTGACTTAAATATTTCAAAAGTTAAAAATCACTTGGAATTCTCCATTTTCCGGAAAACTTCATACACAGACCAAGTTATTCATTGTAACTCAAGGCACTGTTTTTCCCAGAAACTGTCCGCCTTCCATTCTATGATCCACCGACTGAGAAGCATTCCTTTGTCTATATGCAATTTCAAGAAAGAACTGTCAACAATTAAATTAATAGCACGTAATAACGGCTACGATGATAAACTAATTGATAAACTATATTTAGATAAAATAAAAAAACAGGCAATTGACAGAATTTATAAATCCCAGCCACTACAAGATTCCTCTGTAAAGTGGCGGAGAATCCTGTATCTGGGTGAAACCTGAAAAAAAAATGTACAAATTGCTACCAAAAGATAAGTTAAAAATCGCTTATTATAATAAATCAAGCCTTAAAAACCTGCTCTCACACGCAAAGGACAAAATTTTAGAAGGAGAAAAGAGCGGCGTGTATATGTTACGTTGTGAGTGTGATGCGGTGTACGTGGGTCAAACAGGAAGGAAATTCTGTACGCGAGTGAAGGAACACCAGGCCTGTGTGCGTAACCAAAAGCCATTTTGCTAGACAACCACCACCAGAGTGCCTTTCAGCTAGAAATATTACATGTTGAGAAGAAAGGGTATAGACTTGACGCTTTAGAGCAACTGGAGATTTTAAAAAATGTTCGCTCCAAGGAAAAAATTACTCTTAATGACCTATTGTACACCCCCCATTCCTCTCTCCTAAACATTTCCCTCCGAGATATCCATAGTGAACCTAAAAATTCCACAACCTCCCCCCCCCGCTGGGGACTCCCAGTAAAGGGATAATCCGGTAGGGACTCCTCCTCCCCCCCTCTCCCACGACCCTCCATTACTAACTCATTCTATTCCGCCTGGCTCTCCACCCACAAGCGCGCCTTGCCCAACCCCCTCCCCCACCATCCTCCTCCCCAGCCCCTCCCCCCCTTTTTTTCTATCTTTCCTTCCCCCCAATTTTCCTCCCCCCTCCCCCCGGTCTGAGGGTATATATATGTTGGTCGCCTGTATGTCTGCACCTGAAGATGAGGTTGTACGTCGAAACCCGGGTCGTGTGTTTGTGAAATAAATCTGTGGAATTACAAAGTATTGTTTTATCCGCTTAAGAAGAAGACTCTATATGGACTGATTCCTAGTATCTATGAGGAAGGAATATGGGCGGAAGATTTTGTTAGATCAGTGTTTGTTTCTATTCCAAAAAAGGGAAAGGCTACATCATGTGAGGAATACAGAACAATAAATTTGTTATCCCACGCAGCTAAAGTTATTCTCAGGATCGTCAACAAAAGCATAGAGAGTAAAGCAAATGATTACTTGTGGTATGATCATTTTGGGTTTAGGAAAGGAAGAGGTACGCGTGATGCCATTACAGTAATGAGATCACTAATCGAGAGGAATATAGAATACAATCATGATGTATTTGCCTGTTTTGTAGATTTCGAAAAAGCGATTTATAGAGCGAACTGGGAAAAACTAATGCGTATATTGCAGAAAATAGGAATGGATTGGAGGGACAGGAGACTGTTCCGCAACCTGTACATGTCTCAGACTGTTCAGGTGCGAGTGGGGAACGGAGAGTCCAGATGGGCAGTGTTAGGAAGAGGTGAAAGGCAGGATTGCCCATTGTCAACGGTGCTGTTCAACGTATATGTGGAGGAAATGATTAAAGAGGCATGGGAAGAAATGGAGGTAGGAATGAAAGTCGGAGGGGAATTCGTAAAATCGGTTAGGCTTTCTGATGACCAATCATTAGTTGCTCAGTCAGCCAAGGGGTTGCAAGCCTTGTTGAGTGAATTGGAGGTTCAGTGCAATAGATATTGGGTGAGAATCAATAATAATAAAACAAAGTTTATGGGATTTTCCAGAAAAAAAGGCTTAGGTATACATTAAAATAGGAAGGGATAAAATAGTTCAGGTAGAATAATTTACCTATCTCGGAAGCGTTTTGGACCAACACGGTTAAAGTAGTAGGGACGTAAGTAGAAGAATTGCGCTAGGTAAGGAAGCTTTCTTAAGGAGGAGGGAGTTGATGACGGGGACGTTGAGTAGGGAGGTTGAGAAAAGACTCTTAAAAACTCTGATATGGAGCGTAGCTATGTACGGCGCGGTAGCGTGGTCGCTGAAGCAGGAAGATAGATTGGAGGCTTTTGAAATGTTGGTGTGGAGAGGAATGGAGAAGGTGAAATGGACCGAAAGGAAAACAAATGAGGAAGTACTAGAAATGGTGGGTGAGGAATGGTGTTAGTTCGGAAAAATCCTATAGAGGTAGGAAAAATGGATGAAAGGCGTAATGAGTGGGTTTTTGAAGACGATAATAGAGGTGAGAATTTTACGCGAACGAGGAAAGGGCAGGAACAGGATAGGGATGTTGGAAGGGATGAAGGGAGGAAAGAAGTACACATTCTGAACGCCAGATCTTTTAAGTTGGCTGAGTCTTATGTTTCACTTGCCCTCCTTGGTTCTGGTGTCTCCAATGTTAACATATCTACACTCATCTGCGGTAAACTCCTGTAGTCGAGAGTTCCAGATGGTCCATCACCCGGACGAGATGGCTTATTAGTTAATTGGCTAATTAGTGTCTTGTGGATTGTTTCTTTTTTTTGTTTTCTCAATTTCATGGAAAGTTTCCCTCGATTTTGAAGTTGTGCGGAAGACAGGCACCGAAAATCAGTTTTTCCTTCCCTAAGATCCTTACTGATGCCAGATGTTTTGATGTTTGTGGACTACCTTCGAGTTATCTTTGCCAAAGGACCTTTTGAGAGCTAAATATCCCTCTTGTTGTTTCCATTCTGGCGGAACGTCTGTAAAGCCTCTTGTTCAAAAGGCAGGTTCTCGTTAGCGACGGATATGTTTCGGTGGACGAAGGTGGATCGGACTCCTCTCCGCTGGGAGGAGTTATGGTGACTCCTTTATTTTTTTATAGATGTCCGTGTGTGTCGGCTTCCGACATACCCGATGTTCCAGGGTTCCGTCTTCCTTTCGGTGAATCTGGACGTTGATGAATAGCGGGCTGTGGTTTTGCTCCATCTCTCTGGTGAACTTAATGTTCGGGTGCTGGTTGCTCTTGTAGTTTAGGAACTCCTAGTGCGTCTCCGTTTCAGACAAAAAGGTGACATCCTCATAGTGGTATAAATGTTTGTGTTTCTGCTTCGCGGGGGAGAAAATCCTTTCCTCATGTTCTTCTAAAAAGTATTGGATTACTGGTGAAAGTGGCGAGACCAGGCTGACGCCATCCATTTCTTCGCAGAGCTTCCCTTTGTGCAGGAAATACGTTGCCGTCAGCACATGGTGACGATATTATTGTCCAAACGGCCGTCAAGGTGTTGGAGCGTTTCCTTCATAGGCATCCGTGTGGACACGGAAATGACCTCAAGGTTTACTTAAATATTCATCGCGTCCTGTCTAATATAACGGATAGTCCAGTTTAAATCGGTGACGTTTCAACTTGGTGTTGACTTCTCCTCACGAAAGGTGCGAGAATCTTAATGAGATACTTAGCATAGAGGTAAGGGGAAGGCACTCACAATCAGCCCAAGGTGGACTCGATCCTTGTGTATCTTCGGCAATACATGCAACCTGGGATGTACAGGAGCCTGCGGTACGAAATTTCACCCTTTTTTGTATGAAATTCCCGTTTTCCTAATCTTTCTCATAAATCATACAGGGACATCGTACAGACATTAAATTGGGTCCGTAAGATTCTGCATCCTCGTCTTAGGCTTTGGTCATTGTGAACAAATCATTCTTAGGATTGAAATACTGATGATGATTGTTGTGAATAGAAGTAGTGGAAATCTTGTATTGTGTTTGCAAACCAATGATCTACCAGAAAATTTCGATCCAATCTCTCTTGTGTTTGACTGCCTAAATAATAATTAGCGAGAATTGATTATTCCTAATTAAATATCTTCTTTTGATATCGCTGTTGATTGTAAGGAACTAGTGAGGCATAAACCCTTAAGAAAAAGTACGTGATCTAAACCATAAAAGACGTGTTCTATGCTCTGTAATGACTAAAATGTATTTTTTGACTTAAATTTACAACATTGTGACTAATTATCAATCTTAGGTTTCTTGTATTATCTACCCATGTCATTTGACCTGTATATTAGTAACGGTGAAGATTAAAACCTGTAAAATTTTTTAATTATCTGTTTTACATACGTAATTATTATTAATGCAAAAAAAGGCATTGTTATTAATATTTTGTTCGCCAAGTACTGTCAAAAATTGCATATTTTGGACCCCTTTACACCCCTTTAGGCCTCTTATCGTTATGATTTCCAACATTCCATGCATCTCTGTTATTTTGTCGCACAGTTTTTCAAAATAACTCTTTTTGTGTTCTTTTCATCGTCCAAAGTTGTACTTATCATTTTATTTTTGTTTTTTTAATTGAAATATCTTCGCAGAAATTTTCATGATGTTCTCACTAATGGTTTTACAAAACCCTATTTTGTAACATTTCCGTTTATAGTAATTTTCTCTTTGCTCGTTTTTCTAAAATATTGTTTTCCATGCCTTTACTTTTGGTTTCCTTTAATTTTTTTAATATTGGCGTTGGCGTATTAAGCTTCTCTTAACAAGTCATTCAATGTTCTGCTAATAAAGTGCAAATTCCATGCATCGATATTAAAAACTATTTTCCGTAGCGTTTTTTGTGTACCTTGAAAATATCATTATCCTTTCTCTAAGTGTACGAATACTAATTTTCAGAAACCTTATGAACCTTTGTAGGCACAAAATTAGCATCGTTCCAAAAATATTCCCGAAAAACTGTTTTCATCGCAGGAAACTATTAACTCCAAAATTCATCTTCAGCCTGTCGTCTACATGGCCCACGCCGTGATTCGACAGCCCAGATATGATACAAGGTTTTGGTGTGAGAGTTCCCCGGTCTCAATCAGGGCATAGAACCCAAACAGTTCGCAAGGGAAATAATAACGGCAGTATCTAATCACTCGGCTTTTACCATCTCACACAATTCTTTTTGTACTCTATCGTTAGGGACACTTTGTTCTCTCTTTATATTGAGTGGAGTATATAATACTAATCCATTTTAATGAATGATCAACGCATTTTTTGCAGTTTCGAATAGATAGAAAGATTAACTGAAAGAGTTACTGGAATATTGTGTAAAATTAATTTAAAATTGGACTAATATTATTAATAATAAATCATCGTTGCAAAAATGTCAATTCGAACTTTGAAGGTCGCTCAAGTAATTCTTAAAACAGGTTTCCAGATCTCCGGAAAACATGGTGAATGTATTTATTTACCTAATTTAATTGTACTGGTAAATACATCAGTCCAAGTTTTAAGTAGTTCAATTACATAAATTATTGGAAATACTCTTTGAATTAATAAATTTAACGACGCATATCTAATGAGAGATGTATCGGATTGATATTAATCTGATTTTCGGGTTTCTGCAATATTTCATAGTGCATATGCACGGATTGATTACAATTTATTACAAGTTATTCACGCAGGGATAAAAATTTGGCATGAATATGACAGAGACGCCATCCCTAATTTTAATGCACCTATAATCATTACAATATTACCTCATCCTCACAATCACCATTTACATTAAGGTGATTGTTTTGTTACGGCCCCACTGATTATCTTGCCCTCTGCAGATTGAATCAAACCACTTTAGCTTCTTGCACCGACATTTTCAATTAACAACTTCTCATAGTTCATCCTAGGTGTTTCCCCGTAATGTTTTCTTTCGGTTACGGTCTTGGACAAATGTTCATGCCTGAGGTTTCACCCCCATTTATTGACGTGTCCTCATGGCATCTCTCTACAATCACTTTTCTGAGGAGACCTTAAAAAATATTACAAAACCATTTATAATGTAATTCACCAAATCCCTATTTACCAGATGCGTTTCTGAACCATTTTCTTCCAAGAGCATATTAAATTGGTCCAACGAAAAATACAAAATGAACCTGGAAGTTCGTTATTGGGTTTTTCTCGGATCTTAAATTTACAGGATAGCCTCGGAAAAATAAAGTTTACTTTGGCAAAAATTAATTTGAAAAAAGTTAAAAGATTTTGAGCTTCTTCAATTTGTAAAATAATATGGACATTTGTCCAATTATGGATATTTGTCCAAAAAACGTGTGTCAAAGTAAATTAAATGTTGAAGTCTTGTGGCATGATATTTGATGGAAGAGATTGAAATATTTTCCAAATATATCCATGCCGCTGCAGAATTATTTCCTCCTGTACAAAAGATGTAATAGGTCAGCCAAAAATAAGAAAAGGTCAAAATAACAATAGGCTACAGATATATCATGCTTCTTTGCACATGAGTGGGCCTTCAGAAATGAATGCCTATGGATACCTACTATGGGATGAAAGTTGATGATTTGTTAGCGTGTTCATAACTTTCGCGGTGTCAAGGAAGGAATATAAATATTTTCATGTGCATGTTCACTCCCTCATATAATTTAAATGCTTTAAATGCTGTCCACCGTTGCCTGCTAATAAGATTCTGACACGAGAAATTGTATTCAAGAGTTGACTTCATTCTATCTCTACTTGGAGACGAACGAGATGAACGGCTCTGGAGTAATTAAGATTTCGAGGGAGGCCTTGTGAAAAGTCTGGCGATAGCGGCAGTGGGAGTGCGCTCTCCCCTTTGCCCCCTCTCTATCTCCCTCTTCCCCTCGAAAAAAAAATATGTGTGTGTGTGTGTGTGTGTTTGTTTGTGTACATATAGTACACATCTGCCGTTCCCACGGTTATATACGTACAATCACGTCGTAAGTATATCAACGCATATATTTTTTAATATATAACTATGTGAATACCATGTGAATGAATATTTGCCCACCGTATGGCGGGATTTCGTGTTTGAATATGTGTATACATATATATACATATATATATATATATATATATATATATATATATATATATATATATATATATATATATATATAAAGTCACTTTCTTGAAAATCCCAAGAACGTGCACAATAATGTAAATGGACTAACTAGTCGACACAAACACAGAAACTGAAACATATAAAAGAGGGACTCACTGGTTCTCGAATTCTCGGTGGTGCAACCAATTCTAAGAGGAATTAGGAACAGAACTGAGGCAGAGGAGGGCCCGAAGGCAGTGGCTATATATATATATATATATATATATATATATATATATATATATATATATATATATATATATACACATCCACATGCATGTATAAGCGTTGGTATACTTACTATATGATTTATGTTTGTATATAGTCGTGAAAACGGAAGATGTATTCTGGTGTGAGCGAGAGACGTGAGTTAAATGATAAACAGTGCGATGAAAGATCGAATGGCAGCGAATTCGGCTGGGAAGGAGGATGGCTAGACGGCTGATGGAGTATTTGGGGAAGGGCCTTGGGTGTGAGTGGAGAAGGGATGGCTTCGAGACGTCGGAGTGATAACCTGCAGATGATATTAAAAAGCGAGGAAGATGAAGAGGTAAGAGAGGGGAACTTTCCAGCATTGGTACGCCCAGACGCACAGAGCGGCCCGTTGTGTGAGAAATTGTGTGCTTTTGTGTGTGTACGTATGGAAAATAGATTGGACGAGGAAGAAAAAGGGGTCTCCGCAAGTTGGATTGAAGTGGTTTCTTTTCAGCTGCACGCGTATTTATGATTACGTATGCGTCCATAAAACAAATGAAATTTCCATGCGGAAAATATGTGGCGCGAAATATTATTCCATGCAACAAAAAATAAAACTTTCCTGTTTACCCCTTTCGAGTTATTAAATGAATTTTCCCGCGAACGCTCGGGAGAACAAAATGAATTGATGAAAGGTGGGATCCCTGAGGTGATAAATAAAGACTTCTCTTTGCCACAATTTCTTCATCTGTTTCATGAAGTGAAACTTTTTCTTGTCATGAAAAAGCGCGAGTGATAAAATACCATTCTGTTTTAAGTAGAACATAACTATGCATTCCCTTTCTTATGCAGACACATCTCATGAAAAATTTTTTGAACCCGAAGTCACTTATTTTAGGAAGTCAATTAAATTGAATATTTAAATAAAGGAATTACTATTCATTTTTTTTCGTATTTATTTATAAATGGTAGTTTTAAAATGGTCTAAAAAGGTTAATTATGAATGAATATATTTATGAAATAAGTAACATTTTAGGAAACAATTTTACCGCTTCCCATTTTAAAACCATTCATTTAAAGATGCTTCAAACTTTCATTTTTATTCACCACTCAATGTAATGGCTATACCTGACACATTTAATGCTTAAATTGTAATGTTTTTCCAGATGGTAACTTTTTGCAGTTATATAAAGTAGAGCAATAATTTTAGAAGTACGTTGATAAATTCATAGATAAGAGGATAAATTCAAGAGGATTGGACAATAGGCTAAAGTAATTAATTGAAATTAGCAATTTTCCACAAAAATAAATTTTATTAATACGACCGGCTTCAATGTAACTACATCATCTTCTGGTGATCAGACCACTACAACACCATCTAACTTCACAATGCATACATAGCCAATGTACCTACATCATCAGACCAAAAGATTACAAGATGTAGTTACATTGAAACCGGTCGTATTAATAAAATTTATTTTTGTGGAAAATTGCCAATTTTTAATTAATCATGATATTCCACCATATCACGCCTGAAACGTCTCTTTTTATAGGCTACAGTAATTATTTATATGCTATCATGTTTCAGCTGCTTGGTTTTCAATTTGTTTACTGAGAAATTATTAGTGTGGTTGTCTGATGGAGAGAGTGCTGATCTCTTGACCGGAGGGCCTTAGTTTGATTCCGAGCTCGGGCAGCCCTAATTATCACCCAAGCGGGATATGTTTGGGTACCAGATCTTTTTGGGGAACACAGACAGCACAGGGAAAGAAATTGTTGAAAGAAATTTTATTTCTCTTGCGGTTAAGTTTGGTTTTGGAGGGACACAGCTCGTACATGGTACAGCGATACATTTCCCTGCCGGTTCTTGCACAACACAACATGACATTACAATAAAATTGCATTGAAAACCCCGCACCTATTCCGCATACCTCCTTCTTGACTTCTCCTGCTCAATGTGTCTATCCTATGTCTCAAATTCTGTGTGACCATTTTGGTCCAAAACACTTCCAAAATAGGTAAACATTTCCACCTGCCCTAGTTAATGACATCATTTTTTAATATTTAACGTAACTTTCTTCTTTCCAGAAAACAGTATTGAATTTGTTTTATGTAAATTTATTCTCAACCCATAACTCTCGCACTAACTTCTCATTACGCAGCTATTCTTTCCATCCATGTCTGACTGGCAAACTAAAGCTTGCTGATCAACAAACCAAACTGATTTTATAAATTCTCTAGTATTTCATTCCTTTCTCCAGTTATTCCATTTCATTTATCACTATTCCTCTACACATAGGTTGAAAATGATGGATGATAATGGACACCCCTACCTCACCCTTCTTACTAACATTCTGATTCTCCATCTCCCACTCGCATCTGTGTAGTCTGAGATATAGACAGGTTACGCATGCATCTCTGCATTTCCCAGCATTTTACTCCTACGCCCTGAAATGTGTTCATTGATATTACCTAATTCTCTCTATATCTTGATGTTCTTTTCTCAGTTTTCTGACAAATCCGTATTGATATGTTGATATGCTGCAATATAGTAAGTAGAATTAGGTACTGCCGCAGAAAAAAATGAAATTTTTCTGATATTCAGAGCAACATACTTCGTGAACTAAACTTGTGTATTTATTTGGAAGTCATGTACAAGGTCTACTAGCTCGCATTTAAATACATTCTCATGGAAGCTGAAGACTAAACCTGTGCTATTTTGACCGTCCGGTTTGGTCATCGTACGCTCCAGGAAAAGCGTTCGTTCAAGCCCAGACAAATAACGTACTAAGGTGGAAACAATTTGCTACTGTTGCTTAGGTCATTTAATTAAATATATGGATTACATTTCACTGAATTAACCGACTGTTATATTTAACCGTAGGAATGAGATTATAAATACGATAAAAATCCGATTGGAGTGTTTCCTATTCACGGCACCCTTATGTAATAAAATGAAAGGCCTATTAAAAGCGATACTAAACTACTATCATTTGGTCAAAATGTGTTATCGCCGCCACGGTTGAGTTGAAATAATAATTAATTATCCACAACAAGCGGGTGCGAATGTAGTATTCCTTGCTTAATTAATTAAACAGTTGTACTAATCAATTGTTCTTTGACATCCGCTAATTCTCACTCAACAGTTTTACCGATTGATGTCCTTACTAGTTATAAACTTCTATTTAAGCCATGTGCAATGAATGCGAACCATGTCAACGTTCTTCGATTGTTTGTTGTTTGCAAGGGTTAATCAAGAAAATAGCACAATCCAAAAGACAAGCGTAAAAATGAAAGAAAGTCGTGTCTTTTTTTTAACTTTTGCTTCCAAAACGTAACATATTTGCCGAAACTTTGACATGATAATTTGTTTCGAATGACGGCTTTAATTCGAATTTAATTACAGACCATGGCCTCAGTTTGAGTTGATGAAAATCAGCGAACGTAATTTCGATAAATTATTTAAAATTTAATACCCCAGGCAAAATAAAATTCAATTTAATTATTATTGCTCACACGATGAATGCTTATTTTGCATTATCATTATAAAATGGAATGCAAAATGCATTTATATCACTCAGGATGCGGTTGTCAGTTTGGATACATATACACTGTTTTACTGCTCGCATTGAGATGAAAATTGACGTTCGCAGAATATTTAATTTGGTCGTGCGTTGTACTATTTAAAGACAGCATAGAATCATCTAATTACATCAATGGTAATGGAAACCAAAGTCCCTCCCAAACCGAATTGTGTAAGTAAGAAAGAATACATGGTCCCAATTGTCTCTTGCTTAGATTATTAGCCGTTACCACCGGAATAAGTGTTGCGGTAATAATTGATTATACTTAATTTATGACTTGAATTTGAAGTGATTTGATCCTCATTCTCTTGTATTTACTGCTTTATTGACTTTGTCTCGCTAGAAGCTATCTTGTTCTGCGTTAGATTATAGGTTAAAAGTGAACTAACCAGGGGATCACAATGCTTTGAGAAATATATTAGAAAACAGTAGGTTGTTTAAAAATGCTGCTGTCACCGATTTCTGAGCGTGAGCAGCAACTCTTTAAAAATGAGAACAATATGCATGAGTGCTAAAAACAACAAATATTTTTCAATTAATTCTTTCTTTCAAGAAAAATAATTCCCTTTCCATCTGCCACAATTTCTCCAGGATATACTGTTACCCGAAAAGCCGCTCTACTTGAGTAAATCTGAGGGTGCCCAGAGGTGTCACCCAGAATCGAACCTGGGCCCTCTGGGTATCTCAGTATCTCTGAGTATCTCTGTGCTCTAACCACTGGACAGCGCCTTCACACATTCTTGCTTAAAATCCATAAAGTGTTTGATCGTTGGATACTCCTTGCCCAAAGTAATCGTATAATTTGAAATACTGACTTCAACAAATCAAAATATGGAAAACAATGTTGTTTAGCAATGAAGGAAGATAAGGTTGCTGCTATTTGGGCACACCTGCCGGAATTGAAAGAAGGCCAGAAAAAGATTTTGATCTCTTTGGAAAAGGGAATGAAATGGTTCAACTTCAAAATAAACACGATTTACTCTGTGTTAGTGGTGCAGGTAAGAGGGACGGAAAAGATAAGAAAAAAGAGGTAATAGGGGAAGTGGGTATTGGGAAGAATCCAATGGTTGAAAGAATGGAGGATGTAACGTATTTAGACTGGCATCGGAGGTCCAAGACTTAAACATTAGTATGGGAGGATTTGGCAAGCGAGGAAGAGTGAGGAAACAATGGGCAAACGGGATGAAATGAAGGGAGGAATTCAATAAGGTTTTTTTCTATTTAGCAGGTTATTTTTGCAAGGCGAGGCTTTAAAAATTGGAGATTTTCTGTGCCCATCCAAAATCTATCTTAAACAGTTAACTATCAATTTGTAAATAAAGTATTTTTGATGAAGGGAAGACAATCTCCAAGAAGGAATGTCAAAAGACTCGATGGAGCGAGTGAAAATATTTTACCACGCTGGCAGCAAAATTACAAGTAATAGATTATTCAAGAGTAGACCAATAATTGCAAAGGCTATTTACCGTGAAACTACTACTAATGTCATATATTTCTCTGATATTAATGAAGATGTTATTTACTGAGATGTTTTTATGAAATCTAATTTTTTATTCATAGAGATTTAGGGGTAACCAAGAAATAAAGATTGATAGTGATGGAAATGAGGTGTTACTAAGTAATTATGTATATAAAATGGTAATCAGAGTAGGAAATGACTTTCCTCGAGAAGTAGATGAATGGAGGGCCCTATAAATAGTATTCACGAGCAAAAGGGGAATATATACTGAGGCACGGTAGTAGAGGAAGTCCAGGTGTATTTCTTGTGCCTCTCAATGCAGGCAGTTCTATACATGTTGTGATTTTTGTTCGTTCGTTGGTAATGTAGTATGTTATGTCCGTTAATAACATTTTTGCAAGCCACGCTAAGCTTTTCTACAGACGTATGTTTATGTTCTTCGGTGTCTAAGCACGTATGTTTTCTGTATTATACAGAAATTAAGTTATTTTGCGAAGGACCCCATATCCTCGGTCCATTACCGATACTTGCTTGACTTATTGATTTCTATTCTTTTCGGTATTAAATACTATCATAAATTAAATAAAATATTAAAAAATATTGAATATATAAGCGGAACATAAAACTGTGGCAATTGGTAATGTCAAATTCATAGGGATGCGTTTCTTCCATTCAACGCCGGTGGTGGGGGGGAGGCGGGGAAGATGATGAATTGAAGTCAGGAGAGGAAGAAGGATAGCCCTGTTCTCACAGACCATTCGAAATTCGGTCAGGGAGACGTCGACCACATTCTCTCTCTTTCTGTAAAGTTAGTTTTGCCCCCAGGAATTAGAAAATGCAATGAAGAAGCAAGGAGCTGAGTGGACGAATAGTACGTAGGGCG
Organism: Hetaerina titia; assembly: GCA_037158775.1. Taxonomy (NCBI): domain Eukaryota; kingdom Metazoa; phylum Arthropoda; class Insecta; order Odonata; family Calopterygidae; genus Hetaerina; species Hetaerina titia. The sequence continues at coordinate 83,878,350 of CM073778.1, forward strand.
AAAAGAGGGAGATGGCGTAGAGGTCTAAGCATCGTCGAAAGAGAAGAGAACCTATGGAAGCTTGGAGGAGGAGGAAGAGTTGGTTGGGGAGCGAGTGGTTGAGTCTGGATGGGAGGAGGAGAGAGTCCTCTCGGCGGGAGGAGTCGGGGAATCCGGTTGAATGGGCGTCACTCCCACGGGAATTGCGACTCCTGTTAAAACCTCTTACGAATGCGTTTACTATTAATGTCTTCGTGGGGCAACGAAGGGTAAGACGGCGAAGGACACGTAGTGGGCCAAGGGAGGGGTGAGGGCTTTTAGAGGGTTTTAAGTTAGGGGCGATGTGTTTCGGAGGCATGATGGGGTGAACGGCAGATGGGGTTGAGCGGAGGAACTCCGACGTCGACCAACACGCCGAAGTGGAACGGCGGCTTTAAGGAGAACTTAATTCCTCGCAGACCGCTGTCGTCGACCCCGTTCCGAGTCCCCCTGATTTAGTCTATCGAAAATTCTGCGTTTAAAAAAATGACGGAGTCGCATTGCTCTTCCTTTCTGGTCTTTCCTTTTGTTTCCACACTGAAGCTGAGGGTGGTAGAGGACCATGTGGGAGTCACCAATCTTCTTTTCTGGCTGCAAAGCAATCCATGCTCAAAAAGAGGTCAACTCTCTACCTTCTACAGTAAAACACTTTTTTCATCACCGTTTTCTTCACCTTAGCCAAAATTAGCTTGTTGACGTCGTCAAATGCTTACTCAATAAGCATTGAACTATGTGTGATTCGTTAAGAATCACAGTCTGTTGACAAAATGTGTGTTATTTATCTAAAAGAATGTCAATAATATATCCTTTGATGCAAAAATTTTTAGTACAAAATTAATTCACCTCGACAGGTATTCGAACCCAGCTACCTGGACATTTGGCCAAAATTTTAGGTAATTTAAATGGACAAGAAATTTTGACGAAATACCGAATATACGTACGATGGCAGAGGTATTTGTAGCCGTACGCGCTGTGTCACAGTCAACGAGGTGAAAGCCAAGCACTGTGGTGTTTACCATTGGCAAATTCAAGGAAACTGCAAGAGAGGCCAAACACAGTAACGGAATTATCCATTAATGCACATTACAATGCAACAATATCAAAGTGTGAAAACCATGCGCCTTGATAAATACCTGTGACATTGTACGTACGTTATCGAAAACGGAAATATTATGGTTATGGAGATCGAAAATGGATATTTATCCCATGAATGATAATGAATCCCATGAATAATTTCAAGGAGAAGGAGAGGTTTTATGGCTCCCCGTTTCCCCTGTATTACATCGAGAATCTTCTAAAGGGAACCTTTAAATCTATTTAAGAATGAAGAAAGATGCTCATCCACGTCGTTTTTCGATGTAGAAATTTCACTGACTCAGACTGAAATGCATTCATGGGATTAATGGCTTTACGATGAGTTTTATTAAAATTGAATATATTTGTCATTCCTGAAGAGAATAAAAGAGGACCTTATTTAAATGTTCCAATGTTTTTGTATTTACGATGAATATTTTTGATCAACATCCTTTTGTTTACAACAGAAAGAAAAAACGCTGAAAAGTTATTGTTAATTCACAGAGCGGTGCGGAAAAACCCGAAAAGTTCAATGTCAACACTGCCACTGGAGAAACCATCGATGGCGAATTAGTTTTACTCCGAGATTTTCACCTTTGTCCTAATCAACCACTTTTATAAAGTATTGTATCATCGCTTTTACTATGTGCCGTAATCAGACCACTTAAGCAAACTTTTGAAGTTAATCTGTTTTTTTACACCAGACAGGAATAAATTAATTAATGGTTGTTTCATATAATAAAAATGATATTCTGATGCGGAGTCTTGAGTTTAAATGCTATATAATCCGTTAGGTTTTCTACAGGGATAATTTCGAGAAATGTAGAGGGAAAAGACGAGAAGCGGTAACCTTGAGGCTCTAGCAAGACACTCTGGCTTAGAAGTTACTAATGCGACCGACCGGATATCAAAAATCTAATTTCAGCTCGAGGTTTAATACCGGCCCGGAGTTTCTGTGATCGCGAAGGGTGTTTCATTTTGCCAAATCCTTGGAAGACATTTCGCTTGGAGAACAGTTTTTGAAGAACTGATGTTTTACCACTATCGTTCTATTTATTCTTATTTTAAATTCTGCAACCGCACAAATAATGTTTTGTGTTAAAATTGTCAATGTGGAAGGAATTTATGAAGCACACTAAAAATTACTCCACAATTCTTTTATTTCTGTTTTATCTCTATTTCTATTTGATATCTCTTTTATTTCTTACCTTGGGGCTCAAAATTATTTTTACATTCGTTTGTTTTCATATTTTGTGTCTAAACTGCAACATATACATACAGACATGCATTAATGTATATATATTTATGCCTACATTCATTCATATACATATATATGTTGCATATAATTCTTATGTAGCATTATGTAGCATTAATTTCTATTTTATTTACAGATACATAATCTTGAAAAAAAAGGTCACTTTAGGTCGGTGAACAACCATAAAAGCCAATTACTTTTCAAGGGATTACTTTTAGCTTTTTGTATCATAAAGAAATATCTTTGCTATTATTTTTTAGGCTAATAATTGTAGTTTCTTTGGATGTGTGTTTCATATTTTTATGAATTATTGCATCCACTATTTCCATAAAATATTGAAACCTCTAGATTCCATGGCCATTAAAAATGCAACAAATGAAAATTTTATTGATTGATAACGGAACCACGTGGTTTATTTAAAGAATAAATCAATATTTTGGCCAGAAAATTAGGAAAACTATAAATATTGGTAAACCCTTTGACTGGAGTTGAACATTTCAAATGGATATACAACTTATATCCAACGATGGTCATTCATTAGATGTATAAACACCCTTTGAGTTAGCTAATGTGGTTTGTTTATGTTTATTTTGTTCAGTTGTCTATTACTGTTCTTTTGAAAAACTTTGTTGTCTTTTGCTGTTCATTTCAAGTCCATCTCCCTTTTAAGGAAGATATTTCCATTCCTTCTAATTTTATTTTCTGCCATCATGAATTCGTCACACCTTCACTACAAATTCTTCCTTTTAATCAAAGTATAAAACTGAGGTAATAATACCTTGTAGACGTGACAAAGGCGCGACAGGTTATCACGTGCTTTGGGTCCTGCCCAATGTGTCTTAGTGCCGTGATGGAAGATTCTTTCGTCTTTCTGACAGCTTTGAGGTGGAAATATTAAACTTGAATCCTCGTGTTTACACGTGGCGTACCTAACTAGCCTTTACTTTACTCTCGTGTCCATTACGGGCTCCGTTCGTGAATTCAAGTTGTTCGCCAGTGGGTCGGGTCCATTACCGAGCCCTCCTGCCCTCCCCATCCTGAGCGTCGCCTCATAATCTCCTCCACCTCTAGGAGTTGCCACTCGTCTTCTTCCGCGCGCCCTTCAACCTCACGAGAATGGCTCTTGAAAAATCTTTTCCTCGGCAGCTTTCGTCTCCCACCCCATCCTACTTTCTCCCATCCCCTCTCCCGCCCTACTTCCACTCCACCCGACGCTCCACTCCTCCCCCTACCCGACCACTCCTCGCGCGACCCCCGCCGTCCTACGCGACTCACTCCTTCGCCCACCCCTTCCGCCCCTACTCCTTCCGCCCTTGCTCCCGTCGCAGTAGTCAAGGAACGAACAAAAGAGGTTTTATTTGAGTTGGCGCTAATATTGTGTCAACACTTTCAAAGTCGAGATGCGCTCGCTCGAGCGTCACTTAATGAAACTTTCTAAGCCTTTTCCTTTGCGAAAATATCTTTGATACAGTCTCCATTACGACCACGTCTCTCCATTTCTTCCCTCTCATTACCTACTCCTCCACATCCAGCTACTCCATTCCCCATTCTCAATTTCTATTGGGTGATTTTCCTTTCGCGTTCCCTTCCTCTGAATTTCGATTCTTATTTTTGTCTCTCTGAGTAGAATCTTCCATCTCACCCCCTTGCTTACTTTCCACTAAAGGTTCGCTGCAAATAATGATTGGAGTCTCACTTCCAAAATTTCATAACTTATAGGCTTCAAAAACGTATGAAATATTTAACAGCATGCGGAAAAGATTATATTTGCTGTGACATTACGAGTGCGTTAAATAATTTGATTGTAGATGATGATGATAGAGTGTGCCCTTGAAATAATACTGTTGTTTTCGCTATGGAAAAGATATTATTTTCGTGAATGGAAAATATACTAAGAGTCATTCTTATCATCGTCTAGGTTTACATTATTAAAATCGAAGATATTCCGGTATCTGTTTACAATCTCTCGCAAAAAATGCATCGATAAATACATTTTGATGAATATAGTTTTCTTTGAAATTGCTATTAAAAATTTGGTTTTTATGGGGTTTTGACATATCAGTAAAATTAGGTTTAACTAACGGAATTGTATGGATCTATTCAATTATGTGTTTTGAAACTAATGTAGTTCAATAGCAAATTTATATCGGAAAACAATGAGTACATGTGATGCTAATTTTCACCTGGTGCAGGACAAGTCCATGTTGACATAATTTCGGCACAAAATATTATAAATGAATAATAGTGGACAATGAAGTCTTACATAAAAAATGCATGCATCTCACTGGACCTAAATATTGTTCACGGTGTAATAAAATAGGATAGAAATCTCTAAATTCAGATATGTTAGTCTACTGTCATTAGCCATTAATTGCTACTAATTTATTGAGACTTAATTAATGAATTCATTTTTATAATCTGTTTCACTAGACCTTAGCTGGGCTGCAATTCCATCCTTCACATATCTGTGGATAGGTATTCAGATGAAGGCTTTTTATCATGTAAGAGGTTTTTCAGATACCTGATTTGAAATTCACATGCAGAAAAGAGTTTAATCTTAACATGATCTAAATCTTAATTTCATGATCTTTTTCTGGAAGGGTTATATTTATCAATTGATGACTAAGTTCAATTTTAAGATTGTGATTTCAATTTGGACACGACTTGAGGTCATCACAAATGATACCAAATTAAATGTTAACACCTTTTTTCTTTGAAAATTTTTCTTTTTTTCAGCAGAGCAGCCCGTACGAACTGAATTCCAAATGTCTTGATAAATTCCGCAATCCCCCTCATTCCGTGTGCCTTATTTCAACCGACTCTTTTTGATGCGCTTCACGATTTTTAAAATCGCATTTTTTATATTTTCAAATATTTCTTTTATTTTTTCTAAGCTATTGAGACAAGGGAACATTCTTGCGACGAGATTATTCTTTGTCTTCTTCACTTGACTTGATTTACAATGAAACTATTTTTCTTCTTCGTGCCATAAGTTATTTTCTTATCGCAATTACTTTCGAAGAGCAAAAGCAGGCGATTGAGCTCAATGGCCACCGTTACAATATACCTGCCCTGAGCACGCGCCTTTTTCGCCCCAATAAGTTCCGTTTGTCCCTTTACCCCGTCGGCGAATTTCTATTTTGAACGCTTTTTGTTCTCTCCTCTACCATTCACTTTCACCCAACTAGTTGGATCACTTGTTTCTTTGTGCGGCTTGGAAAATTGACCCTTGTCTCAAACGGACGGCCTTTCCTCTGGGGTCACCGAGGAGTGAGAGCGAAGGGAGAGGTCCATCCTCTGAGCGAGGGTGAACTTGGATCTCGCCTTGAATGTGAATGATTGAGTCAAACCTTTTGCCCTCCTCCCTTTCAGTATCATTCGCTCTCTCACAGCATCTCCAAGGTAGTAATATAGGACGAATAGCTTGTGTTTCTTCACCCTCAATTTCGTACCATTGAGTGTCATTAGTTGTAGAATTCTTACATAGATGCTTGTATCTACCTCACGCAGTTCCTTCCACGATACCAGGTTGAGCTATTTTAGAAACCAGACCGTTTCAGGAAGAATCGATTATGTGAATATCATTAACTATAACCTCAAACCAGTGGTACTTGGACAACTTACAACATTGCCTTTGGTGCGTTCAAGACACCAATTCGTACGTGTAGCGCTTCCTCAAGCATTCGTCGGCTCTTTGAGGATTGAATCACTCCCTTTGTGAACGAGTACATTAATATTCTCAAGTGTTTAGTTCTATAATTTTGACCTGATATTTAGAAATATGTAATTGATAGTACGATGGCTTTTATTTTCTATTCAAATTCAAATGTTATTTTTTTTATTCCACAGTTCCTCCAGTTGATGTAGAGGCGGTACTGGGGCGAAGTGTTCAACTGCCATGTGACGTCACACCCCCCGGTCACGATAAAGTGTACATGGTGTTCTGGTTCCGAGATGATGCGGGAATCCCACTCTACAGGTGAGCTCATCTCGACTACTTATCATTTTAATGCTATTAAATTGTTTTGCATAATTTTTACCTGGCGTTTGCCACGAACCCATGGTTCCAACTGTCATTAAGGTCTCAGTTTTTAATGCATAGGCACGTAATCCTGCCTGGTGGAACCATGGCGTTAGTCTGTAATTCGCCAAATTCATCCCAATACCTTTGATAATAGTAAAATATCTTAAATGCCAAACACGTCAAAAATCGCGACTATCATGGAAATGATCCCTTTTTGACTAGTGGGTTCCAAAATTTAGGCTGACTGTAAAATGCCGATTTAGTTTCTTTAGTATCCTGCCTTAACTAGCCATTAGGGTACGTGGCAGGTGGTTATATCACACCAGACAATAGTGTTCTCAAAGCAAATTTCCTTCCTAGCGCAGTCGGACAAATGTTATTTTATTCTAATCCCTTACCGTGTGTGGGGGAAATGAGACCCTAAATCTATCTGTTCTGGACTTAATATCTCGAATTATACCGACATGATCACTCCTGCCGTAATGCGACGAGACTAATAAAACATTTTCAACACCATTGACAAAGCGAAATCCTTCAACATTGTGATATATATTTAATCTTGATATACTATTCATTCCAATAACTTTTAATTTGATACTGAAATACGATTCTGCGTCGGTTCATGTCGATGGATAGTAATTTTGAATGGGTAAATTAACTTTACTCGCAAACATCTCCTTTTGAGATTCTTCAATAAAGATGCTACTTCTTTTCGTTAAACAGTATTTTGAAGAGTTTTATGGTATTCTTTTATTATATAATGTACGTAATCAGAGTCGTAAGGAACCCAAACTTTGAAGCATAGAAAATTTTCCTGAAAAACTTCAACCTTCGAGGATAAATGCCAAAACTGAGCTTCTGATAATATATATAGTATTTGAATTAAAGCCTTAATTCTGAAAATTAACTTTCAATTTATTTGTTAATTTAAAAAATAAATATCATTGTACTTATGGCATACCTGTAAATGTAATTGAAGGCGTTTTGACAATTTTTGATTATGAACACTTTGCTTTGATATCGAAATTTTCCTTTCAAAATTCAAAATAATATTCCAAGTAATGTATTAAACGCAGCCAGTCTTTTTTAATCCGAAGGGAAAGGAGTGGAGTCTACCATAGAGCTAACCTGATTCCTCACCTCTAAACGTGTGAAATTAATGCGGTCAAGGCCAGGGAACCCAGTTTCTTTCAACGATTCGCAGACAATTTACCGGAAATTTCTAACACTCCGGAATTCACACGCCTCGGCTTCAGCTGGGCCTCCGCACAATCACTCGGATTTGAAAAAAGAGCCCTGTAGTCACTTTCCCGCCATTTAATTAATTATATCGCCGCAGAAAATTAAATTCAAGCAAAGTTAGTGCCTTTACTGTTAGGTGCCATCATTTTAATTCTAGAATTTCAAAACGAAAAAAATTGTTAATTAATTTCATTTCTAATTTATTCATTGATTGCTGAAGGTGGAATCGTATTTCCCCCCTAAATCCTTCAATGTCTCAGAGGTCACTATTTGCTTATAAGATTTGAGTCGTCACATGATAGAAGAGTACAAGGAATTCATTGCATTTCTGCCGAATTTCGAATGAAATCATTGTACTTCCCCTCTAATATAGCAGTGTAAAATCCTGTTGGATAGAGATGTTAGGTTATTGAACTAAGGACCCAGAGTTCGAATCCCAGGGGTTTGCTTTAGATAACTACGTCTAATGCATCTAGTGATATGATTTTTCTGGTTCCTAAAAATTCTTTGGGAACTGAATTGTGGTAGAAGTAATGATATTTGTTAGCCTATCATGACAGCATGTATTTCGCACCCTTTATGGTGTAATTAGGGGTGAATACCGTCATCACCTATCATGCGGGTTATTAACTGTAATTAAGATCCCTCAAAGATATCATGTAAAGAAACTACTATTGGTGGTTATGCATTCTGTTGCTTTAAAATCACTCGGCTGTGAAATTTCATTTATTCAATAATTATGACCACAAAAAGTGTAAGTCCAATTGAAAAGTAATTTTATTCATTTTTATGGATTTTAATGTGCCAATATCATGCTCATTTTAAAAGTTACTTCGGAGGAGAACCAATTTACCCGCGCTGTCCGTCAACGTCATTGTGACGCTTTGTACGAGCAGTACACTTCTGCATTTTTCTAAAGGGGATAATGCACGAGAAATCAGAGTGAACAGTTTGGACCCAAATTTACGCAACAGTTTTGTAATTTGTCTTAAATTTCGATTTGTGGTCCAATACTAATCTTTCCCATAATATTTAGGACTCTAGAGTCGAACAGAGTATACTATGACACATATCTGCCCTGTTATGCGTGTTATTTGGAAAACCCCTTTTATAATTCATGTATTGAAAAATTTTATGTCAATATTTGCGGGAACGTGTTGTTTATGTCTGGGTATATATATATATATTTTTTATTTTGTATACGAATAGTATTGTATCACTTCTTTTTCGCCACCTCTTGTTGAAATCCTACCAAATGGTTGACTTGCAACAATTTTTCTAATAATAGTAAGCAATACCTTATCTTCGCATTTAGGTGGACTGGAACCCATTAGAATCTTAAAAACGGAGAAAGATCTAATTAACTTTTAACAAACTTAACAAGAGCACCACCATGAATCATCAAAGACGTCTCTTTTTAATACACATTATAATGCTAATGAAAAATTATACGAAATTGTATCTAATCGACATAGAATGAAGCATCAAACCTAAAGGAAATTAAAACACAAGAGAAATTAACGAAAAGTGTTTGTAGATTGGAAAAACAACGCAATTGAATCAAGATCATGCTCACAGCACGCTTCAAATATGAGAGGCATCTCAAGGCTAGGAATTCTCCCAACAAATAATTACAAGTTTGAGTTTTGAAGGAACGGAGCGGTGGAAAGGACTTTATGCCATCGCGTGCATCGGATTCAAAGCCAAGATAAATGGACGCTTGTCATGGCGGAGGGTACACATTTTCGTCGTGAGGAAAGAGAAACGAATTTACGAAAGCAGCGACTCGACGGGTGAATAAACCGCCATTCCGCATTCATTTGTTTTCTACCCTCCCCTTTCCAAAGAACCGGCTGGTGCCAGTCCATTGTTACATTTTTCCTCGTGTGGCTACACGCTATTCGACTCCTTCCTTTTCCTTCGGGGTGAAGGCAGCTGGGTGTGTCACGGGAGGGCGTGCCTTGGGATGTGGGACACTGGCTTCCGAAAGATGAGCTTATTGTTTGCCTTAACGTGGACTGATAGGGGGAGAAAGGCGGCCATAAGAGAGCCACGGCTCGGCCCCGAAGAGCGAGACGATCATGCGTACAAGACCAATGCAAACAGTGATCACTTATTTCAATTTTTGGCTGAAAACCGAATTAAAAAACTTCTATGTAATCTCAATCCATATAAATTAGTTAGTTAACCAAATCTTTGAAATAATATTTTTAGCTGAAATTCCCGCTGAAATTGCCAACTTGCCAGATTTATTTTTGCTTATTTGCAATGTCTACCCTATTCTGAGCCACTTAAGTGATTGCTCCGATTTAACGTTGCCGTCCATTTAATGGAGACCGTGTCGTAACCGGAATATCAAATCGGATTATTACAATTGATTAGCTTTAAGGCTTTTAATGGTTAATCAGTCAACGGGATTCATTATATTTCGAAACACAAAATGTGTTCCCGTTTGGGGATTGTAACTATTTCTCCTGAATGTATTTTGCATTTCAATAATTTACTCGAAACCCACACCTGCGTCTCCTTGTCTGGAGTATATACTGTGCTTTGTAGTATTTTTCATTTGGTAAAAGTTCTTTTTTAGGTTAAAATAATTTCATTTTTTGTAACGTTAAACCCTATTCTTTTGAAAATAGGATTTCACGGTGTTAGAGGTTCTTGCTATTTTAACAATGTACCGCTGACTCAGGAAATCAAATTTGGATTCCTGTTTTCAGTGTTCCAGAACATTTATTCATTTAAAATGATATTTTACAAAATAAATAATGAAAGCTACTGCAAAATTTATTTTTCCTACTCGCGAAAAAATAGTGAGCTATGGATGTGAATATTAATGGATTAAATATAAAATCGTAACATTCCTCGACCTCAGTGCGCGCGCATGCGCCAACTCTTCAATGTAGCTTCATAGCAACGTGTGCGAAAGCAAACAAATTTAACACTGCAGAATCCTTGTAAATCAGTACCAAAATTAGTTTTCGTAATCGTATCCTGATGTTGCGGCTTTATGATCATTGAGCGGGTATCGTGACGCTTATTTTTGGTACAATGTAAGCTTCCCTTTTGTGAATCTCGAGAGAACAAAAGTTTTAAAACGATGGCTAATATTACGTGAAAAGTATAAAAAAATTATGTTTGTTTTAATTTATCACCAAAAAGAGTCATCGTAAAAATTTAAATAAATGATAAAAGTAATTATCATTCCGAATCAAATTGTACGACACAACAAAACTCTACTACACTATAAAATTGTACTAGATACAATACTCAATACTTTTTTGGATTCAGATAATTTACTGACTGAACTTAGATACAAAAGAAATTAATTCACTTACTTTCTTACAATTTTATTCCTTTCTTGTGAATATATTGATTTGTGAGTCCTTGGTAGTCGGTGCACCCAAATAACACTATCTCTACTAAGAATTTTATGCGACTGAACCTCAAAAGTTTGTTCTGTTACGTGAATCCATCTCTTTTCTCGGTGAAAAAATCGTGCATGCATTAAAAAAAAATTTATTTTGAGAAATTACTCTATTCAATATGACATCCGTGATTAAATTTCGATAGGATCTCACCAAGCACTATAATTTAACGCTCCGTAATTTTTTGCGGGTAATTAAATAAGTTACCATCATAAAAATACTTATGAAATATTTTAATGGAATATTGAGTTGTCCTGATCAATTAAAAGTTGGTGCACCCAAATTCAGATCAATGTTTACTAGAAATATAATGCGCTCGTGGTAGCTTCCCTGGACTAGATTTCACCAACATAAAGAGGTAAATATGTGCCGCAATTTAATTAGGTTTCGTAAAATTAAAGAAACATTGAATCCAGCGGACATATAAGTTTTTATTAAGAGGTTTAATTTTATTAATTAAAATGGGAAAGTATGGAATCAATTTTAATTTTCTCCTGTTCCAAGGGCTTCGCCAATCCTGACCTGTCTTTGTTATTTATAATTATTTTTCGAATTATGATTAATTTTACTCCCATTTTAGGGAATAGTCACATCAAACGCAATACAGTAACAAATATAGTGGAAAGATTTGTGCATCACCGCCCCATAATATGGAAGATTATTTACTGCAAGTAACTAATCCCGGTCAAAGTGGATGATTTTTACGCTCTGAAATTGTTGTAATGAAATGCATCTTAGCGGATGACTCCGTTAAAAGTTACTGTTGCGACATCTCCCGCAGTTTCTTGAAATTTTACTGCATATCTGTCATAACAACGTATAATTACTGAGTGATAGTCCAGCCACTGGGGTATCGTGGTATATTTTTATAAGAAGAACTGTAGTCAAGTACACTTAAAACTCTTGAAGAAAATACTGAAAAAGGCTCTTTTAGGCTTCTATTGAAGCATTAAAAAGCGTAAAATACAGTTTCAGTGAGCCCAAATAAATAGCCTAGCTAAGAACAATAAAGTAAGAGCCTTGAACACAAATTTATGTACAAGACTGAAAATAAGTAAACGTTATTTTATTTAAATTTGACTCTCTGGACTCGATGTTCAGAGTCAATTAGCTATGTCAGCTGGTACGAGTATGTCTCATTTATGTTCCGTTCAATTGTATATATATCACGGTTACATTTTTCTGATCTCAATGACTTTTATTAAGTAAGCCTTTCAAGTAATGAAAGTGTCATCATGAAAGTAATATCATGCATGAGAAACAGTATCAATTATGAAGTAAAAAGCTGTCATTTTATGCTGCCGCCAATGAAAAAACTATATGCGTGTGTAGAATTGCAATTTTACGGATTCAAAAAGACTCCACTTTAGGGGCTGTGACTGTTGGAGTGTAGTTGCTTGCAATTAGTCAATCCATTACTTTTTTACCAAATGCTATTTTTTGCTTTAATTTAATTAGATATTTATCTTTGAATGTAAACTTTTATTGGTTTTCAATTGCAAAATAAATCTTCAATGGTTTCGGTAACTGAGTTATAATTGTACATTTCTCCGCAGTATCTTTTCATGATTTATCCCGTAGCAGGGGGAAACACCTTCTATGCAGACAACGCGTGGACGAAGGCGTTATTGAATTCCATAAAATCCTCGTAACAATGATTCAACAGCGTTCCTCAAGTACTGTAAATTAATGTTGAGTGTTCATAAGAGCCGAATAGGTTATTTAAAGTGCATACCACGCATTATTTAGTTATACTCTCCCTGATGTGGAAAATATTAAATTTTATACAGTGGGCAATAGAACGAATTCATTTGATATATTTTGCCTCTAATTTTAATTTAAAAATCGTTACTAGGCTTATTAATTCCTGTTCGTAAGACCACGATAGTTATGTTCTAATCCCAGCCAGCCTAAGAAATACGCTTGAAAAAAATCAATAAGTCTATCATATCGTCTTTTGTAAAAAATGGGGATTGTTGGAAGATTTTGTCCCTAAATATCTGGAAAAATTTGCAAATATGCAGGATCTTCATTTACTCCAGGGAAAGAAAGGGTTGATGCAGGCTCCGGAAATCCGCTATCAGCTTGATTACATGTTACAGTCAATTATATCTGAGCAATTCCCATTCACGTATAAAAATAGAAGGGTATGCAGTCTAGGAATTAAACTTTAAATTTGACGTAATGTAAACAAAAAATACCGCGACCGTAAACTTGAATGGCACCAAATAATAATTAAAAAATTCATTCATGTTTACGGTCCCGGTATTTTTTGTTTACATTGATTCACGACCGTAGCTACGTTCCTTGTATATTTAAATTTAAATTTGGCGTTAATTAATTAAATTAGCGCTGGAAGTATTGCTATAGTTCCTACGCTGTTAACTTATCGTGCACCGGATGAAAAGGTCACAAAGTTTTGATGACCTAATGGAAATAGATCAAGGTCATTCGGAATTTTTACTATTCACACTGGTGTTCTCATGATTTTATCTTTTATGTTGATATTTATGATATTTCTCACTTCTGGAAGCGAGTTATAAAGGCTATGGAATATGTATTGAATAATTTTATATTTTCTCTTGTTTCAATTTTCAAGTGTATTGTTCGTATTTGAGCTTAATTGTTTTACCCGAACGAAATTGATCGTATAATTTCCATTCCGATACCCACACCTACACGAAAATGAAAATATTTTTTTTTTGAGTCTTGACTCTCTGTAAAAACCTATTTTAACCCATGGAAATATGAGTGAAATCGTTTTTCAAAAGTTCATCTTGTCAATTCATAAATAATAACCTTTGAAATTAAAATAAATTTAATTCATTTTTTTCCTCCATTTGAAATTCAGAAACTGTTTCCTCGAATGCGAGTATTAAGTGTCTTTCATCTGATTTAATTTTTAACGGATAATTTTTCCTAAACTAAAAGAATGAAATAACTAGTAAATTATGCAAAAAATTGAGACATTTTTTTACCTCCCTAAATTCGTACCTCTCTACGGCATTTCTGACTTTTGGAAAATGTGCCGTTGCTCACGTAATGAATAACGCGTCGGAAGATAAATTCATTTAGATTTAAAAACTTTTTACTCTGTCCTTGTTTCCTGAGACCATGTATTTTTACTAATTTTTTACAGGACAGTTCAATAGCTGTGGCCAATTAAATGTTTCAATGCAGATTTAGACGCTAAAATGTCTCCTTGAAGCGAGTTCTAGTCATGTCCAACTGACCTGGGGGGAATTAGGGGAAGATTTTTTGTGCAGGTGCAGGAATTCGTTAAGTTGAATTTGGGATAGATTAGCTTACGTATCGCGTACATGAGTGTTAATAATTAAACAACGTTCCTCGTCTACATTCAGAAACTTGAATTTAATTCTGCAATTTCGTTCTGGAATGTAGATTGTCTTTTGTTTTCTCCGTGCTCCGATGCATACCTGGAAAAATTCAATTTCAGAAAAGTTGGAGTCTGTATTCCCATTGGCAAAGAAGAGCTTTATGAAGATAAACATGTGTAATTAACATTTTATTTCGCGCAGGAAATCGTTTTCGTATGTGTCCCTTGGATATTTCATATTAAAAAAATATTTTTTTTTCTATCAGAAGCGTATCAAAAAACGTATTTCATGGCAACTATTATTATTTTGCACGCTTGATGGCGAGTTTATGTATCAGTAAACGAATTTTTATTTTCGTGCAGACCTATTTTGCACGCATCTACTGCAAAAATATAATACACGTGCACAATAATTTCACGCACGCATTTACCGAGTACTCGTGAGAAATGCGATGTTGATCACGGATGTACGTAGTACGTGACCGCAATAATAAAGAGTATGCCCCTCTGTTAAATTTTAAGATAATTAGAACGTGTTCGGAATAGTCATCGCTTTGTTACGCATTTCCTTAATTTAATTCAGGGCTGCGAGCGACTGCTGAAAATCGAATTCGGGAATAGGCTCAAGTAGTCCGTCTGATAAGTACAGTATTAGTAGTAATGCACCAATTTGTTGAGAATGACTATGAAAAATGAAGTGGACATATCAGAAATAGAACTAATCCGTGTAATCAGTATTAGGGCAAATACTATGACTTATTCAATGAGAAAGCCCCACCGCAGGAAAACCTGAACGAAGGACTCCCGTTTATAATACCAGCCTCCATTTCTTTCTCCAGGTATAAATTACTTTTAAAAAGATGCTGGTGTCGTGTTTTTCTTGACAAAAAAGTGCGAGTAAATTAAATTGAAACCATTTAAACGTAACGACGTATGCAATTTTGAGGATTTTCCCGTCGACTTTATTAGAAACTTTATTCATTTTAAAACGGCTACAATATTTTAGGTTTACCACGAAAAAATATGAAGTGAAATTTACAAATAGAAAAATATGTGTAATACATATGTACTCGTATATACCCATATATATATATATATATACACTTTTTTGGAAAACCCACAAACGTGTAATGTATTCACTGATAGTCATAACAAACACAGAAACCAAAACACAAAAGAGGAAAAACTCACTGGTTCTCGAATTTTCGGTGGTCCAACCACCTTTCTCAAGAGGAATTAGGAACAGAACTCTAGTTCTGTTCCTAATTCCTCTTGAGAAAGGTGGTTGGACCACCGAAAATTCGAGAACCAGTGAGTTTTTCCTCTTTTGTGTTTTGGTTTCTGTGTTTCATATATATATATATATACATATATATAATTTAATCTACCTGTTAGGTTGGTTTTTGGATGGATACAACTATCAAATAAATATTTTGTAACTCCAAACTAAACCCAATCCAGCAACCTACTCTACATAAGGTCCCTCTTCATCTCTGTGTACTTCCTTCCTCCTCTCATCCCGTCCAACATCCCTATCCTGTTCCTGCCCTTTCCTCGCTTCCCCAACATTCTCACTGTAATTGCCTTATGTTCACCTTGACTATACAATATACGAATTCTTCTCTTAGAAACACGTTTTTCAGGTAAAATGTGCGCCTTCCAATTTTTATAAATCGCTAGTGGTAATATATAGTAAATACTAATTTACGTAGGAGATGATACAATTTCACTTAGGTTTAATCAATTTTAACTGCTATAGAATAGTCGTTGAATCCAATTTCTAAATGATAATTGGAAAGGTTTATCCAATTAAAATGTCTCATTCATTTATTTCAATCGTTTAATGTTTTCCCGACAAGCCATTCATGCAAATACTTCCGTATGTGCTAAGACTATGGTTAGTAAGTAATGGATGTAAGCCCTTTATAAGTACCCCACCATAACTTTTCCGTCAAGTTGGTCTGCTGGAGAGGGAGACGGGGAAAAATCTGCCGGAGAGTGGAGTAAGGTTTTCATTTTTGGTGCGATCTGATATTTTCGAAAAAACTCAGAAAAATTTGACATGTCTCAGAGAAAGTTTTAATACACATTGCTTTTTGTCTTAAAAACGTTTTCCAGCATTTAAGGGGGACAAAGTAACTGATCGATGTCATTTAAATCTTTCTATTTCTGCAAACACTTCCTAAGTTCCAATTGGGGTAAAATATCAACAAGCCCCTTTAGAAACGTCTACCTCATTTGGAAGACTATCAGATAAAGTCATTTTAAAACGTACGTGGATTTCTATTTGCCATATGATTAACTGTAACTTCTATAGAAAAATTTTAATGACGATATGTTACACATAACGGAATCAAGCAGGAAATAATCTCAAAAGTAATTCTAAAGCCCTGCACCTCGGCAAAGTTTCATTTACTAACGTGGATGGTGGATAATTTATAACGATACAGGAGCCACGGTTTATCGGATTATTGACTCAAAAACTGCTTCTGTAATAGGGTTCAGCAAAGTAACCGTCATTAAACCAAACTTTGACTCAAAAATCCAGAAGACCTAATTGGAGAGTAGGCACCGATGTACTTTGCCGAATAAATCGGAGTACTTACTTTCATTGATCATATTCACAACAATGTGGAATAACTTCAAAATTTACAAGTAAAAAATATACCTGTACTTCGAATTTCCCACCCAACTGTGATTAAGCTCAAACTAATCCAAGTATTTTAATAATTCCTTTTAAGAAATTTAAACGCTTAAATATATATATTACCGGCAGTATTTTTTGCAATGAAAATTTCAATTACTATATCAATGGTTTATGATATACACGTATACACCTGAAAATCAAACTGGAATCGGTTATTCTTAAGTTACTTGAAGAAGAGCTACTTAAATTTCAAGCTTACAATCACGGTCTCAATTTCTCTAGGTTCTTCAATATTTCTTTGTGTACATTTTTAAGGACGGCCGTTTCATTAAAATTCTACGTATATCATGGGACGAAACATGTGCAATAGTATTTTGACTATACGGAGAAGGGTCGAACGATACGAAAACTACCACTTTTTGTCAAACCTAACCCTGAACCGTCCAGTTAATTAATGGTAAATAACATCGCTGCCTGATAAAAACCTTGGAAATAATACATTAAAAAAATAGATATTTCAATCGCTCGAAATATTACCGTCGGGACTCTCAGATACAATGAATGACATTGGTCGCATAAAATACGAAATATACAACTATTAAATCAAATTACTGTGTCTATGATACTTTTCAATTTAGTACTATGTTAGAATATTTTTTAAACAAGTCCATTTATTTCCTAGACATGACTTCAAATTTGTTATAATGATACATATTTTTGGTACGAGATGAATACCTGTGTCCCAGAGCCATCGGCCGAATTCTAGTAGTTGAGGATTTACTTACCTAACAAGTAATTAGATTGATAAGAGATCAGTCAAATACTTTGCTCAATCCTTAATAAGTATTTTAAATCCTTTTCATAGGCTCATCTTAGTATAGTACATATGTTTACTCCTGCTGTTAATAGAATAGGTTCCTCATATGGCATCAATATTTCATGTTTCACCACCCTTATTTTCAAATGTATATCCATTTTTAACAAAATAGTCATAATGTAAACACAAAAAATATAGAATTAGTATAGTGAATGGGTAACTCTGTAAAGCACGCCATCAAAGATAATTAATTATGAAAAAATGTAATTTAGTTGCAGAGATTGACCCTTTTAAATTAAAACTGCCTTAAATAAAAAGCAACGGTATAAACAATGCTTTTTTCAACACTCATCTTGAAGCTCCATAAAGTTGAGCCGAATACCTTCGAATTAAGAAGTAATTATTTATGGGAACACATTTTTACAATTTTTCCAATCGTTTCAACAGAGAACACTCTTTTTTAGTATAGAATTGGTCACAATATCACAGTTTCAAAATCGGATGCTTATATGTTTTGGAAAGAGCTGTGCAGATAAAATTCCATGATAAAGTATATTTTTTCTGCATTTACATTTTCCAGTTTACGTAAAAATCTCTTTTGCGATTCATAAATAGTTCCGAAAGTTTACTATTGATACGCAAAAAGCCACGTATACATATGCAAATGAACTTACTATAATGATAAATAGTGAAATGCTTACAGGCCTACACCTAAGTGACATTTTGATAATAATTGTTTCTAATAAGTCATTCAAATATATTCTCAGAAGATAAATGATGAAGTATATGATGAAGTTTACTTAATGAGGCTCTAAATCTTCATTGTTCAAGAATAAAATGGCAGTTATCTTTAATAAAATATTAAAAACGTTAATATTTTGCAGTGAAATTTCCCATTCACTACCCAATTCCGGTGGTGAAATAGATATACCCTAATATAAATCTGTTGTAATAGATATTAGTCGGAGTCCATAGGCAGGAGGTACGATTTTAACTGACACAAAGGCAAAAATTAAATCATCCAAATATTTTCCATTTTTAATTAGTTGTTTAATGAAGGAGCGGATGCCAAATAAAATATTTTTTGCAGCAATAAACGTGGGTTCCCAAATGGCAAACGTTGAACGACGTTATCTTCTAATGATAATAGGTCGCCTCGTGTATTTTACTAAATTTTCTTTGGTTGCAGATATACAATTTGAAATTGTAAAAGTTATTAAGGCGAATTATTTTAACATTTTGGATTTTTTGCACTTAAATTTGAATTGAGCGGATGACTCCGTAAAAATTTCCTGTGGCGAAATTTCCCGCACCGTGTTTTAGACTTCGTTTTTTAGATTATGTTTTCTTTCATTTGGGTAAAACATCTCCCTGATACGATTCTAGAGTAATGGATAACAGGAGCTTATGTAAAGGTTTATGATCAAACATAGTGGGATACACAATTTATTCTGTAATCGTACAATTAATTATTATCCACGCCTCTAATCGTTCTTCAAATGAGAAGTATCAGCAGCTATCAACCGAGACAGCGAACACCCCGACAAGACTCTTCCCCCGAGTGAGAAGGCGTTCCTCTCCATTTCCATTTCACATCTTGCTCAAAAATTCTTCCTGTTGAAAATATTCAAACCATCGCTTCCAGCAAACGTCTACCAAAAATTAAGACCAATGATTGCGTTCGTTCTCGTCATTTAATGCAAATTATTTTCTTTGGTGTATTACCCAATGCCTTTTCTCCAAATCTTATCATAGATAAGGGGCAGGGTGGAGCTCACCTGTATATATCTTGCTTATTTATTGGATTTGACATTTATACCACCGATTTATTTAGTACAGGAAGTGAAAACGGCGAAGCTCTTAATATCCAATCGGATTGGGATTCGCTACTTAAGATGTATGATTCCAAAGCTAGATATTTTTCCCCGGTGCATAGAAGCGATGAGTATTTTGAGACCACGGGACGAATTCGGTTGTGCCTGAAACTTTTGATGGCGGGGGCGACGAGAGTTGGGTGCGGATAATTTGGTTTGGGCACCATTTTGAGAGCCATTGCCGAGGGAGAGAGAGAGGGAAAATGAGGGCAGGTGAATTCTAAGGGGATGGGAGACTTTATAGTGTTCGGGGGGAAGATTGGGATGGAGCGGGTAGCAACGTGCGGGTTTTGTGCTGGAGCTCCTCATATTCTCTCTCTTGGTGAGGCGTGGGAATTTCAGGGAAGCTTAAGGGTCTCAATATTAATGTATTCCTTGAAGGGGCGAGAGAAGAACTAAGGGTTTGGACTGCGAGTAGACGGGCTGCGAGCTTAAGGAGCGACTGGGATGGAGAAAGAGTGTGCGAAGGGTATGGAGAAGGCGGGGAACGAGCACGGTGGGTTCCAGGGTAAATAAAAAGAAGGCGCTCCATAGAATATGCAACTACACAAACCCTTCGATTTGCTGTACGCCTACCAAAACGGATTCTTTTGCCCAAACACATCTGATGGAGTGCGTATTTAATTAACCCACTATGGATGCACAAAATGAACTTTCCTTAACTTTTTATTAATCATTCCCTTTCTAAAGCCAATTTATGATAATATTTTTGTTAATAATTCTTAGCACTATCATTTTCCGAAAAGATTTTCATTGTGATGGTACTTGGAACAAGCAAAAGGAAAATAAGGATTTTTCCTAATTATTTCTAGGTACATGTTCAAAATTAAATACCTGCACACGTTTATTCCCGGTTTTATAGTAATTATTACCGAAGTTGCGTTAACCGGCGTATTAATCAAACATTGTTTGTCGCAAATGTTTCAATTATGTAGTATCACATTTTTCCTGCATTAACACTATGTCTTGAATGTTTTAAACCATGCACATATTAAAGTACTATAATTGCTTCTTTAAACAAAGTACCTCTCATGTCACTAAATGAAATATCCATGCAATATTTTCACTTTTATATACACCATGACCGATTTTCTACGGACTAGAAGCCAAGTTGGCACTATATCATCTGAGAATGACACCTTTCCAATCAAAAAGGTCGTTCATTAATAACTGATTGTGAAAGTAATCCATAGTTGTACTTTTAGTTATCATGAAGCTGGTTAACTTTGTGAAGGAGACGATTTAACTCAGGTAAATAAATGCAAAATCATATTAAAATTTAAATCAGATCACAAAAATTAGCAGTAATGTGATACTGTATTATCTGCAAATGAAGTTCCAGTTTGAAATTTTCAGGTACTGAATTCTGTTTAAATACACATTATAAGTCACTGGTCTATGCTTCGTCTTGAGGTCTCGAGCTTTAAAGATACCCAGAAGCAGGAACCCTAAGGGGGGACTAAGCCTGCAATTTCCCACGTTCCGACCTTGGAGATTTTATCGTACCACGAAGCCCGGGCGAATGGGTCACAACGCGACATGCATATACGCATTAAAAATACTTCTTGAAAGTTTTGGAACTAAATGAAAAGTTTATGTCAACCTGTTCCAGCAAGAAGGACCCAAAGTACTTACTACTATTACTAAATGCTTCTATTATCTACAATGTGAAAAAATGTGCTCTTACCATTCTGTAAAATAATGATTAAATTAAAAGTGTTTTTTTGAAACTCATATTCGTAAAACACATATTTTAGTAAAAAAAAACGTTGGATACTCGATTTATTTTATTTTTTGTTTTTGCCGAAACTGGAAGCAACTAAGTTACCATAACTGGTTAGGATAAACTAAATTTTGAATGCCTGCTAAGGAAACATGATACACCCCTTGGTTTTAACCCTACTTTTACTTTGCAATTTTTTTTCATGATCTACACATTTTGGATAAATGGACATTGAAAATATTTGAAATATTTTTGTAGCTCGTATAATGCATTTTTTAATTTCATAGTTGGTTAGGGAGCGTAGATATTTAAGCCAACTTATGCAACATATTGTAAATTATTCATTTCAATTGCCCTATTAAAATATTCCTATTTTATCATAAACGAGGGTAATTTGTAAACTTCTCGGAATGGAATAGAAATAAATGACCTAACTCAGCGCATCTTTTTTGTTTTTCAATGTAGCCTCTCTCTACACTAATCCACTTGGTCCAGCGAAGTCCCAATATCTTGATCTCATCTCGAAAATTAGATTCCTTACACCTGAAAAATACTCGTCTACTTCGGCTGTTAGATACTTGTTTGAAGAGAATCTCCGTCCACCGAGGAAAATGTTTAGCTTGGGGAAGAGATGGAAATCTGGTGGAGTCAAAACGGGCAAATAAAGTGGGTATGTCAGCAATTCGTTTCCTATTTCTAGTAGTTTTGCCAATGTCAACGACACTTTTGTGTGGATGTGCAACATTATAATGAAAAATGACTTTCTCCCTTGCTGAACCTGACTTTCTTTCATGTATCTTTTGCTGTATTTGGTCCGTAGTATTTCTAGTATTTTTTTGACTAGTGGCAAGATAATATATCAGCAGAATCCCTTTCGCATCCAAGAAAACTGAATCCATCACCTTTTCAACCGACTGTATTGACTGCTTTTTTCGTTGCGATTAACCAAAATGTTTTTACCGCTTTGATTGTTTTTTTGTCTCTGAGATCTTGTAATGGACCAAAGTGTTATCAGTGGTCAAAAATCAGCGCAAAAAATCTTGTTAGTTGCTCTTAAAACGGGTGTCTTTGGAATGGATTTAACATTGTTCAAAAATTTCCAATATGATGCGTTTGTGATTCTGCGTCAGGAATCGTGTCCCCCATTTAGCAGATAATTTTCTCATGTCTAATTCCACTCTTAAAATGTGATATGCCCGTTCATAAGACATCCCTACAACTTCAGCAATTTCTCGCGCTTTTAGTCAGTGATCCTCCATAGTCATTTTATTCACATTTGCAATAATTTCTGGGGATGTGGCACATTTTGTCCAACCACTACGCGGGCAATCATCTTAATCTCTTCCGACCACAGTACTCGTTTGTTCCCTTGGCAACGATTGAATATGAAGCTGCAGAATCCCTCAGTGTTCTGAAAATCGACATGAATTTCCGAAATTTTTATTCCTTTCTTTACGAAGTCTTTAATCACTACTTGAATCTCAGTTTTTCCCATCTTTACAAATCACTACAAGGGAACAACAAAAGAGGAGCGTTCGCACCACAGCTCTCTTCACAGAGCAACAGTGCGTTACTCATACAAGATTGCATATTACAACACCCGAAACTCGTTGAGCTAGCGCTGGCATATGATGGTGATTCCTAGAACCTTTCAAACTACCCTCGTAATTGTTTCGTATAAATATTTGCATTAATAAATTTATGGTGATGAAACTATGAATTTATGTTAGTTTGGTAAGTTATTATTTCACATAAGTTATGGTTTTATATGTTATGTAATAAATAAATATATAATTATATAATTTATATTGCACTTGAGCAATGATTAATGTTTTCGTCATTGCTTATTCATAATGAGTAATGTAATTGTTCGTACTAATTTAATTTCAGTATTTTTTACTGCAATTTTTTCCCTCAGCATTCTATCTAGTCGTGTTAGTCTTCCCATTTTAAGTTATTTTGTCTTTGCTTCCCAGTTTTATTTTTAAAATAATGTATTTTCTCTAATTCTACACAAAAAAGATCAACCAAATACCAATGATCGAGGAAATTAATAGTTTAATTAAAGAGGTAAGTTAATAGCTTGAATACGGAAATTCAGATGTCATTGATGAAGGAAAAAATCAGTACTTATCATTAAGATTTAATAGATGAAAATTCTGCGGCATGATTTTTAATCTTGAAAATAGACAAGAAATATCATGAAAGATTTACTACTCTAATCATTCTTTCTTTTTTTATCTCGCGGAGAAGGTTTCATCGTTCATCGAAAACAATGAGATGCTCATTAGATCACCGTCAAAACTCGTAAGCGGTTCTTGTAACCTTCTTGGGTCTAGCAGTGTTCATAATTTGATTTATTCCGGTTCGTGAAGCGTAAGAAATGGGGATTGGTGAAATGAATAATTTACTAGCACTCGAAATGAACCGTGGGAATAGAGAGTCGAAAGCAAGAGGATTTCGTTCGCAAGCTGCCACGGTATGGCTCTCGACGACCATATTTATCAGTGCATAGATGGCTGGGCTAGCTTTGGGTTTACAATTAATGCCTGCAGAACTGCAATTTCGTTAATTCAGATAGGTTCAAAACAATGTCCCCCTTTCTTTGGCTATGTTTTCACTCAATCACGAAATTAGAAATTTCTAAAGGAGGTGCTTTACGGAGAGGTAGGGAGAAAATACGAAAGACAAATTAAAAAGGTCGTAAAATAGATAAGCAATTAGGGAATGAGGGAAATAACACTCACAAGAGAAAAGTGAAGGGCTGCAAATACACGAGTCATGTGATTGAAAGGATGATTGTGATATAGGTAAATCAATCAGGAAACGTTTCATTTGTTATCATATTCACGTGAGGTCAATGAAGAGAGTTTTGTTATCATCATCTGCCCTTAATTTACTTCGAGTGACGTAGAGTTAAAAATTACGTTAAGCACCTCCGCCTCGATCGATACTGTTGTAATCAGCACTAACTATATTCGTAAATCTAATTCATTTGTTTATATATTTAAACGAGTTAATTGGTGTCTAAACTCAGGATCAAATAAAAGAAATAAGAATTCCAGAGAGATTTCTCATAATTACTAGGAGTACTTTAATGCCGGAAGCAAAATATTATTGATTAAAAGGATGTACTCTCTTGATTACACATTAACTCTACTAATATTGATTTCAACAGCGGCCATTTCACAAAGGGTTACCTTATAGCGTGTAGGTCGATGCAACACCTTCGAATATTCAGAATTAACGAGGAAATCGGAAAAAGGAGCGTAATTAATAATTGCAGGGCTCTATTTCAAAGACCTGAAATTTTATAAATTAATTTCAATAAAAAGAAATATTTCCTGAGAGAGAGAGAAATCATACACAAACTTCTATAGTATGAAGAAGATATTGAGAAGATGATGATGCTTATGACATATAATTTCCAAGGACAAGAGTGAGACAGCCACAGTACATTTACAGACAGACAGTGCATTAATGAGACAGCCACAGTCCATGTTTGTTATTGAAATCATAGCGAGGTACTTTAAAAATACGTATCTCATTCCTTATGAAATAATTTTTAAATTCACTGTTTGTAATGAAACTACATGAATATATAAATGCATACGATGGCTCTTATAAGGTTCCCCAAATAGGAGCATGTATTGCAAGCATTTATAAATGAAATGTAATAATCCTTAGTTTAATGTTTTTTGCACTATTTAATTACTTCATGTGATGAAAATATGAACAGCTTAACAGCAAACGATTAAAAATCTTGTGCAGACCGAAAGATGCACAAAAATATTATTCCTTGAAGGCATTTTAATATCGCATTTCCAGTTGAGTTGCGGGAAATATGTCGATACCAATGACGTAGCCATGGGCATGCCGCTCAAAATGTCTCTAAAACTTTTAAATTACACAATGAATATGTTTTTATTTCAAGTTTTTATGCCAAATAGGCCAAAAAAAACTAACAGAATTAGAAAGTTGAATTCGTTTTTCAAAGTTTAGTCATAGTCCCACCTGGGGCCGAAGGTCTATTGTTTCATATTTTAATGGGTGCATGTAAATGGATATGCACGGAAAATATTCGTTTTTACAATTTGTTTACATGTAATGACTTAATCGCGTCTATGTTTGAACACGGTTTGATTTATTTGATGCTCGATATTTCCCACAGTCAATCAGTGAATATAAATATGTCCTACAAATATAATATTTCTAGGAAAAACACCAGTGCCAAAGAATGTAAATAAGTAAGGAAGCCTATAGTATGTGTGTGTTTATTTATGTGTATGTATGTATGTATGTATGTATATATATATATATATATATATATATATATATATATATATATTATTATTAGGTAATCTACCGGTTAAGGTAGGTTTTTGGATGGACACAACTATCAAATAAACATTTTGTGACTCCCCACCTAGCAAACTAATCTATATCAGGTCCCTCTTCATCTCGGTGTACTTCTTTCCTCCCATCATCCCGTCCAACATCCCTATCCTGTTCCTACCCTTACCACGCTTGCCCAACATTCTCCCCTCTATTACCCTCTTCAACATTCCACTACCGCTCAATACGCCTTTCATCCATTTTTCCTGCCTCCATAGGATTTCTCTCAACAAAACCCTCTCCTCCCCCACCATCTCCAGTACTTCCTCATTTGTTTTCCTTTCGGTCCATTTCACCTTCTCCATTCTTCTGCACACCCACATTTCAAAAGCCTCCAATCTACGTCTATCCTCCTGCTTCAGCGACCACGTTTCCGCGCCGTACATAGCTACGCTCCATATCAGAGTTTTTACGAGTCTTGTCTTAACATCCCTACTCAACGTCCCCGTCATCAACTCCCTCCTCCTTGAGAAAGCCTCCTTGCCTAGCGCAATTCTTCTCCTTACGTCCCTACCACTTTGACCGTATTGGTCCAAAACACTTCCGAGATATGTAAACTGCTCTACCTGCTCTATTCTTTCCCCGCCTATTTTAATATTTAGCTTAGCCTTTTTCTTTCTGGATAATCGCATAACCTTTGTTTTATTAATATTGATTCTCATCCCATATTTATCGCACTGAACCTCCAATTCACTCAACAGTGCTTGCAACCCCTTGGCTGACTGAGCAACTAATGCTTGGTCATCAGCAAACCTAACCGATTTTACGAATTCCCCTCCGACTTTCATTCCTACCTCCATTTCTTCCCATGCCTCTTTAATCATTTCCTCTACATATACGTTGAACAGAACCGGTGACAATGGGCAACCCTGCCTTACACCTCTTCCTAACACTGCCCATCCGGACTCTCCGTTCCCCACTCGCACCTGAGCAGTCTGAGACATGTACAGGTTGCGGATCAGTCTCCTGTCCCTCCAATCCATTCCTATTTTCTGCAATACAAGCATTAATTTTTCCCAATTCACTCTATCAAACGCTTTTTCGAAATCTACAAAACAGGCAAAAACGTCCTGATTGTATTCTATATTCCTCTCGACTAGTGATCTCATTACTGCAATGGCATCACGCGTACCTCTTCCTTTCCTGAACCCAAACTGATCATTCCCTAAGTAATCATTTGCCTTACTCTCTATCCTTTTGTTGATGATCCTGAGAATAACTTTAGCTGCGTGTGATATCAAACTTATTGTTCTGTAATCCTCACATGACGAAGCCTTTGCCTTTTTTGGAATAGGAACTAACACCGATCTCACAAAATCTTTCGGCCAGATTCCTTCCTCATAGATACTACGAATCAGTCCATATATGGCCTTCTTCCCACCTTTCCCTAACCATTTCAACATTTCTAAAGGAATATTGTCCACCCCCACAGCCTTATTTGCTTTCATCTCCTTTAATGCCCTTTCTATTTCATCGTCGAGTATGCCTGGACCTAAGCTATCTTCTTCTACGTCATGTTCCTTTTCTATGTCTAACCTTGTCGGCCTAAGTTCTTTACCATACAGTGTTTCTATATATTCCTTCCATCTCTCTTGGATTTTTCCTGGTTCAACTATTATCTTACCCCATTTGTCTTTAACTGTTATCACAGATCTTGCCTTCTTACTTCCCGAAAATAACTTAACTTTGCTGTATAGAGCACCAATTTCACCCTTCATCTGTAAACTTTCCATATCCTCGCATTGCGTTTTCCACCATTCTTCTTTTGCTTTATTTGTGGCCCTTCTCAATTTATTGTTTCACTCTTTGTACTTCATTTTGCCTAACTCTGTGTTTACATTTTTCCATCTTCTTCTCTCATCCATCTTTGCAATCATCTCATCCGTTACCCATGGTTTCCTTATCCTTTTCCAGTTAACGGTTCCTATAGTGTCTTTAGCGGCTTCCAATATCCCTTTCTTGATACATTCCCATTTTTCTTCGATAGCACTCAGTTCTTTACCGTCATCCATCATTTTCTCTACAGCCTCCTGATACTCCTTCCTCGTTAATTCATTTACTGCTTCTAAATTCCATTTTTTAACCCGCCGCCCTTGCCTTATCTTCTTGAAACGAACATTACATTTCATAACAACTAAATTGTGGTCAGAGTCCGCATCCGCTCCTGGGAAACTGTGCGAATTTATCACACTGTTCCTAAACCTGTGCCTAACCATATTATAATCTAACTGATACCTTTCTGAGTCACCTGGCATTTTCCATGTATACCTACGCCTTTTGTGGTGTCTAAACCATGTGTTAGTGATGACTAACCCCCCTCTCCTGCAGAATTCAATTGTTTTCTCCCCGCGTTCATTCCTCGTGCCTAACCCATAGTCCCCCACCTCACCACCATCTCTTCCTTCGCCTACCGTCGCATTCCAATCCCCCATCACTATCAAATGTTTCCCTGCAGGAACACTCGCGATGATATCCTCTAACTCATCATACATCCTATCGACTTCTTCCTCCTTGTGGTTGCTCGGTGGCATGTATACCTGAATAATGACCAAGTTCGTCGGCTCTGCTTTAATCTCTACGAGTAAAATTCTATCTGTCGCTTGCTCTATGTTGACTACGCTTCTTCCTACCCCTTTATTTAAAATTACGGCAACCCCTCGTTGGCTCCCGTCCCCGCCGCTGTATATTACTCTATAATTGTCACTCCAGTAATCCCCGCTATCCTTCCATCTCACCTCGCAGAGGCCTAAAAAATCTATGTTACCTCTTTCCATCTCTCGCTTAATATTTTCTAATTTGCCTCTCCTCAACATTGTCCTGACGTTCCAGGTTCCTATTCTAACTACTTTCGCCTTCTTCTGAGTCTTCTGTCCTGCTGAAGTTATTCCTTCCCCGCAAGGGTTTCGTGGGATGACGACCGCGGAAGCCTTGCCTCTCCCGCTGCCGGGCACGACACACGGCCTCTTGGGCCGTGTCCCGTAGTTGCCAGGACTCATATTATCTATAGTGCCCATCATTATATTCTTGGGAATCATAATTGAGGTGGTTTCCCGTTGCCTTCCTCAATAGTGTTTTTAACGTGACACCATCACTTAATGGCCGCCCCACTGGGGTCAGACGCCATTGCAGCCGCCTCACTGAGGAACAGACGCTGCGTGGACTACCTTTCGTCTGGCTCCTAACCTTCGACCTATCTGGCATGGGTGACCCTTCCAGGAGTAATTATTATTACTCCCGCCAGCACAGCTCTAGGGGTCATCGGAACACACAAGCCCTTCTACCACGACAAGGTTGTAGTCCATGGGAGGGATATATATATATATATATATATATATATATATATATATATATAATTATATACATAATTCACTAAATAGTCATAGCAAACACAGAAACTTAAACATATAAAAGAGAGAATGAGAAAGGTGGTTGCACCACCGAAAATTCGAGAACTAGTGAGTCCCTCTTTTATAGGTTTTAGTTTCTGTGTTTGCTATGACTATTTAGTGAATTTTATTGTGCACGTTCGAGGATTTTCCAAGAAAGTGACCATATATATATATATATATATATATATATATATATATATATATATCGATAATGCGGAAGTACTCACATTGTAGATTATTTGAGCTGTCGGCCTACTCCGAGGCCTTCTTCAGGTCAGATCAATATATATATATATATATATATATATATATATATATATATATATATATATATATATATATATATATAAGACGGAGCTCAAGTCCGTCGAAATTATCAAGATATTATTGTGAGTGTTCTTTTTATGTGTTCTCGTGCTGTGTGTTACTGTCTAAGTTTTATATATATATATATATATATATATATATATATATATATATATATATATATATATATATATACACATACATTGTGTGTGCATTCTTGATGCACTCTAGCCATTAATAGTAGTAAAAAATAAAAAGATTAATAGACACAGCTCACTTCGATATTTCGATAGCTCCATCCACCAACATCAGGAAGAGGAGTCCCTTCCTTCTCTTCCTTGAGGAAGGTGGCTTGTTCCACCGAAAATTCGAAAACGTGGGAGTTTCTTTTCTTTTTGTTTATATTGAGATAATGCCAAATTCACAGTTCAAAATAGTAGTTGATATTTAAATATACGATTCCTTCCCTCACACCTTGCAAGGGCTGTCACGTGCGGTTTTTTGTGTTCATTCATACAAATCGCAGAATAAATTTTCGGCGAATGCTGTCCATTAGAATTACAGCGTGGAGACTCCCAAAGTGTCGAAGAGCTTCTACCTATTAACCGGAGCCTTTTAATCCCCGCGCAGCTGTGTGTACTTTGTGTGTGACACTCATGTGGGGGGAGTGATTCTTACTTCGATCTCCGTCGGCCATGAGAGTTTCAGCCGGTAGCATCTCGCAGAGCTCCCCATTTCCTCGGAAACCAAGCACAAACGCCACGCATTCTCATTTCGGGAACCAAGGAAGGCCGAGGACACCCCTTCCCCGCATTTATCAAATACTCGAGGAGAAAGAGAGTATTTTCGCCCCGCTTTCGTGAATCGGAGATTAGAAGGAAGAGGAGGAAGGGGAAAGAGGGAGGGAGAGGATAAGGTTGACTCAAGACGGCACGGCGTTTCTATAAGACGACAGAGGCGGCAATTGCCGCGAGGCATTCCCATATTTCTCCTCAACACCTCGGCGAAAATTACTCTCTTTCCTTCGCCTCTCCGGCTATCCCTACCCCCTTCGCAAACCCTTTCCCGAACCCTTCTCCCCTCCCCGCGTTCCCTCCTCCTTGCCGCCGGGTCTTCCGCACACCTCATCTACCCCCTCCTATTCTGGGCCCCTCCCCCCTCTTTTATACGTACTTCCCATCATTCCCCGCGAGAGCACATCTTCTAGGGCGAGGAGATCCCGTCTTCCCTCTTTCAACTCTCCCTTTATATCCACGGCACTTCCTCCCAACCACCTTTTATTTCACTCAATTGTCTTATTTCCCGAGGAAAGGGGTTCCTTATCTCTTTCCATGTCCCACTCCCTCATTCTTTCCCGGCGCATAAACCCGTTCCATCTCCTCCCAAAAGGCGGCCCAAAACACACGCGTACACATAGAAGCGCGTTCAAACAGCGACGCGTCTCACAATGCAAGTCAGTGGAACGATTGGTCTTTATCTTTTTCCCCCTCATTCTCGACTCCGGAGCAGGAATTTATTGAGGCTGGCGGCCGTCCAATTTTTTATGCTTCTAAACTTTAAAATATGGAATCGATTTCGCATAATTCATTAACAGAACAGATGTAAATAAACCACAGAAAATTCTGCTGGAACCTTAGCATAGTCACCCGTTTTTGTGGACGCAATTTTGTGATACTTCAGCTGTGCAAAAACTTTCAGCTAATCTGAAATTTAAGCATCTGTCCCTAAAGCCCAGTCAGATACAAAAAGAGACCTCGGAAGGTTAACTAGCGACAGCATTCGTTTGTAAATTAAGAAATCTAGGTTGAAATACTGGTCCAGGAAAATGATTATACATGTACAGGGAAGATATAGCTTTTGAGGTAATTCTAATTTCACTATGGTCGCGTGTAGCTATGTCTCTCCGCAGTTTGCCGTGCATTAATACGTATATTTCAGCTGGGCGTTCCTTTGATTTTCATACTTCGGCTGAAAGGAAGGGAGAAATTTCATCTTTTTTCTGGCTAAGCCCACTGTACACACGTCTATGGTCCAAGTTGAGATGTACTTGCATTTATCAAAGCATAATACCCGGACATGCGGCCGCTGAATGCCTCTCAACGAGGTGCCTATACATACAGTTGTTGACCGCTTTTATCAATTCGTAATAAGAATGCAAATGACAATAATATTTTACCAACGTATCTTAGCCTTAATTTTTTAGTAGTGTAGAGGTTGGATTCCAGGATCCCCAACGAAAACGTATGTGTCTCCCGTGAAAACGAGACCTTTCTAAAGTTTTAGTCTTGACGTAACAATGTAGTGCATTTTTTCCCTTAGTTGACTATATTTTTCATTGATGGTAAGTTCATCTCAATTTAATTTTTAGTAGAACAACTTCTTTCCGATCGATTTAAAATCAGCATGGCGGTCAAACGAAATGCATGTATAATTATATCGTCCAGCCATTTGTTGTCCATTTTATTTTTTCCAACATACACTCTCTTTAGCGTTATGTAATGTCAAATGAGAATCAAAGTCACATCCCAGTGCCAAGATTGGAATAGCGTGTACGTATGTATTAATGTACAGGCAATAGTGTGGAGTGGTATTCTGAACATTAGGCTCCTAGGTACACAGTATATATGACACAAGTTTATTTTCACTTTAGTAACTTTTTAAAATATCTATGGGTAAAATTATACTAGATCTAGAGCGTCAACGGAATGTGAAGACTTCAAATAGCTGTGTGTTCATCATAAAAGAGAGAATTTAGTAAAAAATTAATTTAATTCACCAAGTTAGAAATTACTCTCATTAGCTATACTCGTAAATAAAATTAAGTGAATTATGCGAGCTACATTATATTTGCTCTCTTGAAGATCCTGTACGAATACAATTTCATTTCTACTCCGAATATATTTTCATTCCATGCTAACCTTAAGGAAACCCAGGAAAGTAAAATTAATAGGTCTGATAATCTTTTATCTTAAAAGAGGTAATTAAAAAACTATTTTCACTTCTACAAACGGAGGGGAAAGAATTTTTGGCAAAAAATGCGAGTTTAATCTAAAAAAAAATTAGCAGTAAGAAGTTACATATTTCATGCTAATTTCAGGAATTCTTTGGCGAAAAATGCCCTATCTTTCCTTTTCAGTCATCCCTCCAAGAGTACAAAAGGGACACCAAAAAAAAGTTTTATGTTAGCAGCAAACTGCGGATAGGAAGAAAGCGACATTTCAAAACGTGGCTCCATTCCTCTCCGAGTTGACGCTAGTCATCACTTCATAATCGTCTTGACTCGCGAGATTTTCTTAATAGTCCCCCTTCTCTTCGACGCCTCCGACAGCTTCCAAACGACGCTGTCTCCATTGTTTCATTTTTGTCCGCCCCGACGTCAGAAGGGAAGGCGGGCGAGATAGTGGCTGCGAAATACATGAACCCACCCGCCTGCCCCCTTGCTCTATCGGCACCGCAGTCAAACGGATGAATTATATCCGACCCGCTCCCGGTGGCGGGTCGAGGAGATTATCGCCCTCACGACAGCGGCGTCCGTGCTTTCGCTATCAATGAGCATTAGTCTCCCGCACCGGTTATGATGAGGCCGTCCATTCTGGATTCGTGGAGTCCATTGTTCTCTCCCCCTCCTCACACTACTCTGCTCCTCCTCGAGCCCCCTTCCCCGTTCACCGTACCCCCTCTATCGCATCCCCAAAACGAGGCAGAAGGAACGAGGGGTGTGCAGCCGCGGACGATACGCTCTCGGCGAGAAGTCTGGCCCCGCCCAAATAGTGATCTCCCTCCAACATGCCACCACCGTTCCTCCATCTGCATACCTATATCTGTGCCTGTATCGGCTATGGTACTGATCTGTTGCGGATGCTGAGGGTGATCGACGCCGAGACCATTAGAAACGGATTTGCAATCACCAATGACTATGCTTGCTTTACGAAATACGATTCCAGTGTCCACCGAGAACCGAGAAGTTTTGAAGGGGTGATTCAGTGCTATCATTGTTTGAGTGCCCGATTAAATCCATTGACTAACAAATTAATTTGTTTTCTTACCATTCATTGGATTGTAGGAAATACAGGGCCTGGGCTAATTCTCCATGTTATCCTGCTGAAGCCATACATCTCTTATATTACATCTATTTGTGGTCCAAACTTGTCTTGTTTAAATACTGTATATAGTATCTCATAGTATGGACAGATGTGTCTTAATAAAAATTGTTTTAGAATGAAATAGTTATTTGATGGATATTCTCCCGAAGCGCATCCAACAGCACTAACATATTCCGTCCCGTTTTAACACTAAGATAGAGGAAGGAATAATCCACCTTTCAACTAGGCGCTCAATTTTTCTTTCACGGCCTTAACTTATTCAAAAATGTCTCTTCTCAAAAAAGGTCTATCATTCTCCCACAGCCCCAAGGCTATTAAAATTATTGGTACTCCACCGGTTAGGTTTTGAGTGGACACGGTTTATACGGCCTCTCCCAATAAAAACATAAACTGAAATGGGACACTACTTCCTTTCTCCCTTCATTCCGGCCAACATGCGTACGCTGTTTCTTCTCCTTTCTTGACATTCTCCCCTGCATCACAGTCTTCAACATCCTATTTCCAAACAGAGTGCTCTACATCCGTCATTCTTCTCTCCTTTGAATTACTCCTAACAATGATTTCTCCTTCCCTAGCATACATAGGACTTCCTCATTTGTTTGTCTTTCTGTCCACTTCACCTTCTCAATCTTCCTCCACACATTTCAAAAACCTCCAATCTTTGCCTTTCATCCTGCTCCAATGACCACGTTTCCGCATCGTAAAAAAACTTCGCTCCACATTATCGTGTTCACGAGACATTTCTTAACATTCTCACTCAATATCTCTTTAATTAATACCCTCCTCATGAACGCTTGCTTGTATAATGATTGCCTTCTTCATATGTTCCTTCTATTTCAACTATTTTTGCCCGACATAATTGGGAGATTTGCAAAATTTTCCACATGGTTTAAGTTTTGCCCTCCTACTTTAGGGATTAAGTTAGCCATCCACTTTCTTATAAATCTTTGTTTTATTAACATTTATTCTCATCTAATATCTATCGCTCTGACCTTCCAATTTAATCAGCGGAGTTTGCAACCCTTTGGCTGACTAATAAAATAAGGGTTGTTCAATCGCAGACGTAACTGATTTTATGAATTCCTCGTCGAATTTCATTCCTATCTCCGGTTATTCCCAGTTCTCTTTAGCAATTTCCTCAGCAAATGCGTTGAAAGGTACAGGTGTAATTGGACGTCTCTATGTTACTCCTCTCTGTAACACTGCCCATCCGGACTCTCCGTCCACCACTTGTACATGTGGATTTTTTGACATGCATGTATGCAGATTGCGGATCATCTTTTCTGAAATACGTTCATTAATTCCATCCAAGTCACAATATTAAACGTCTTTTCGGACTCTACAAAGCGGACAAGTACATCGTGATTGAACAGGTACTCTACATGTTTGTTCCTCTTTATTAGTGACCTCATTACTACTATGTCGTCGCGCCTGCATCTCTTCTTCCTAAAATCAAATTGATCATATTCTTCCTATTCATTAGCCTTGATCTCAGTCCTGTTATTGATGATTCTGGGAAACACTTTAGCTACATGAAAAATTAAGGATTTGTCGGTACTCCTTGCATATCGCTGCCTTTCCATTGATTGGAATGAAAACTGAAACTGGGAGTGACGTCGTTATCTTTACCGAAGTCCTCCACTCCCGTTGGAGCCTGCAGTGGAAAATATTTTGGAATGGTCGTCCTACACCCAAACTGCCTTCTAAGCGCATTCATAGTGTCGTCTTTTTGTTTGGACCTCCATCCATTCAAGAATTGAATACCCTTTCCCCTATATCCCTCATTCGAAATATTTGTAAACTTTTTCCTCTCCAAATTTACCAGTCGATTGTTCCTCAATTCCTTAAAACCCAAAACAAACCTCTCCACCGATGAAATCAGAATCATTAAAAGGGTAATCTATTATCTAAATATTGTCATCACCTCCGCAAATAAGAGCTCCATAGTCGTACTTACAATACCTCTGACTACATTAAGCGAGCAGATAACTCTGCGATATCTTTCCCAACATACCCATTGCCAATGAACCGACCCCAACGTATAAAGATGAAATCACTTCCTTTCTTATCGGTCTCGGCCCCTCAGAATATATATTACACATGGACTTGCGCACCCTTAACCCACGTCACCTACGCACCCTTCACTTTTATGTCCCTTCCAAAATCCACCAAATAAATGATCATAGCCCTTACATGACCTCCTTTCTCCGACTTCCCTGCTGAGCGAACCTCCGTATTTGCTGTTTTCTAGCCTAATCAAATCCATACCTGCCTTTATCAAAGATACTTACCACTTCCACGGACACCTGATCTCAACCACTCTTCCCCAAGTTATCCCAATCAACACCGTAGCCAATGACGTCACATCTATGTACACCATCATACCGCACGCCTCTTTTCAAAACACCTGCCCCCGCGCAACCCCTGCAGAGAATGCCTCTTAAATTTGTACCCCTTGAAACTTACCCAAAATTATTTCTTGTTCAATAAACAATCCTACCTTTAGGTCAAAGGCTGTGCCATGGTTAGTAGGCTTAGTCCAATCTATGTCAACCTCTATCACGGCCATCTTGAAGGGCAATGTCTCTGTCTGAGAAATGTGGGTATCTAGGTGGGTGATTTAAATGGAGAAAATGGGATAGGTGAAGGAAATAGGGGATATTTCATTCTGGGAATACATAAAAGCTTTAATGAAATCCATACCATGTTTTCAAACGAGAACTATCTTATACATATCAAATACCCAAATTGATCAAAGTTGTGTAAATATACTTGAATAAATGTATTATATTAATTTCTTTGTCATTTTACACAGCAATTCTGCAGCAAAATTATAACAAAATAATTCCAAAAGAGCTCCAAGTCATATTTAAGAAATACTGTCCAGCAACAATCTTTTAATATGCACTAGTTCAGTATTGTTTGAGCTACAGTAATCAACTTGTAATGACCGAAGGGAAATTCTTTGTTGAATTAGCTTTGAAAGAGGAGTTTTAAGTTAAAAGGGATTTAAACGTTTTACTTAGTGAAGGTCCAGTCTGCTACCCATTGTCACAAGGTGAAACCAAACGAGGAAATTTGAAATTTAAAATTATTTTTTCGGAAATTCTTACCATTAATGATAATATTTTGACGATTATTTACAAGGTTACAAGCACGAGGAGGTTGAAATGTCGTAAATTTTATATGTTTATTCTGCATAAAAATGTCGACACTATTGGCTACTCCTATTAAATTTTCGGTTGAAGAAATCGAGTATCATGCTCCATAATCATCTTTGAATATTTTAAATTCGTTATTAACATTGGATTCATGTTAAATATTTCACTTTACCTGAAACAATATCATATAAACCAAAAGTTTAGTTATGGCCAGAAATGACGAGATGCTTGAGAAATATACCACAGCGAATGAATCCTTGAAAATAAACAAAGAGAAGTGAGAATCGAATACGTTATGTAAAGTTAGAAGATGAAAGAATTCAATGGAAAACATGTAGAGTCAAATTCCAAGATGTTAAAAAAATGAATCCCTAAAAATGGGTGAGG
Source organism: Hetaerina titia (assembly GCA_037158775.1). Lineage (NCBI taxonomy): Eukaryota > Metazoa > Arthropoda > Insecta > Odonata > Calopterygidae > Hetaerina > Hetaerina titia. The sequence continues at coordinate 83,915,530 of CM073778.1, forward strand.
GACAAATGACTAATCCTAAGAGACTAAACAAATAAGCAATGTGTGTCCAAACCTGAAATAAGTGGAACATGATGAAATATTCATTAGGTCGCAGGTGTAAAAGCTTATAATTGGTTGGTAGCTTGACTGAAGTAAAGCTACCCACTAATTGCCGAATAGGATTACAAAAATTAGGAATTTTAATAATTTTGTCACGTTCGATACCGATGAAATTGTCCATAATAGTGATAAATTCTTGAAAATTAAAGTCTTGGGGAAAATAGATAACCCGGGAATTTCAAAAAGTTTGAAAATCATATCGTTGATATGGTAACTTGATAAAATAACTATTCGTCCTTATATTATGATATTTTAGAGTAAAATAATCAAAAATACCCACATATATTTCGATATTCTGAAAACTGTACGCATTTAGTGATTTTGTAAAAACCACAATGGCACGAATCTGAATTCGAATGAACCTGTGCACATTACAGACGTAATTTTACTGTTTATACTGGTATCGATGCCGCCGTCTTGCTAACTGGATCAATAGGAAACCAAGTATATAATCTAAAATTTTTGTAAATTCTTACCTAGAATAGTGCAACTTCTAAATATGAATATTAATTCCAAAGCGTGCCACATCTGGGAGTCAAAACATTTAATGGTTGACTACGTATTAGGTAATTATCATACCAATTGTTATCATCATGAAACTCTAAAGAGTGCTCATTTTGCTTAAAAAAAGGGAATCGATCGCAATGAAAACATTTTTAGCCGAAATAACCGCAAATGCGTCTATTTCGTAATAAACCCTTCCGCTACCACGTCCGTTTGCCCAGGTCCTTTAATCTTCCCTTACAACAGAACTTCTGCCGTCACTTTCAGTAGTAACTCTTTTGGCACTCGATAGAGTCAGCCATAGGGGTGTCTCGGTGGGGATGAAGAGAGAAGGGGCCTCTCTTGCTGTCCACCAAGGGTCGGCAAATCGTAAAGGTACTCACCCTTTCCCGCCGGAACGCTCCAACTGAGGGCAACAGGGCTGATGACGAGGTCCTGTTGACACCTAGCCGTCTTCTTTTAATTTCAACGGGGACTAACATGTTGTTGATTAGAGAATTTTAAGCGCACCGTCTAAGCAGACTACAAAACTGAAAGCTATTAATTCTCCTAACCTGACTGTTTCTGGGTTCAAATAGTCGTAAATACCCTTTAAACAGGTCCTCAAGATCTAACATTAACGACATTACGATGATTAACTTGAAATTCACTTTTAGTTTCTAACTAATTCATACTGCTTCAGTTTGCTTAAGTGTAGTTGTTATTTATATTATTTAAGAAGAAGAATATCTCTTGAGTTTTAAAGATATTTTGAAAAAACAAACATATTAAAGGTCTACCTCTAATACAAATCGGGTCTATTGTTATCTGTACATAAAAATTGCGAAGTGGTAGTCTTCTGCGTCTGAAGGTCATTAATAGCCACTTTCTTCGCTCTAACTCACACGCTTTGCTTCTCTCAACCCGCATGTTTTCCGTGCATCGCCTCATTCCACCCTTCGTCCCATTTCATTTTTCGCCTTATCCTATTCAGTTGGCCCACTACACACACACAAGGGAACGTCTTTCCGCTTAACCCCACACCCATTCTTTCACCCAATACTCTCTCCATCCTCGGAGACCACTTTTTCTCCTCATGCCACCCCCTCCACGCCCTGCTTTTCATTCCCCACGCCTCGACGCCACGCCCTCCATTCTTCTGCTCCACCTGAGAGCGGCGAAATGAAGAAATGGGAATCGAAATAAAGACTGCAATCAATCAACCCGACTTCGCACTCCTTCCCATCCACTTCTGCCGCCATCAAGGCTTCTCTTATCCGTCCCAGAGCTCCCCTAACTCCCTGTTTTCGCCCGCCGCTCACCACTCCTCAATCCCCTCATCCTTTCTCTACCACCGCACCCCAATCGACCTTGGTACTGCATTCAATCCTCCTACCAGCTGACCCTCCTTCACATATCTACCTCGAAATAAGACTTATTCCTCATATATATAGCAGTCAGTCCTAATTAATCTTCCGAGGAAGACGGAGCAGAATTCCGTCGAAATTATCAAGAAATAACGAGTGCTTGTTCTTTTATGTGTTTTCATATTGTGTGCTGCTGTCTTAGTTTTATATTTCTATAAGTATTTTCAAACACACACACACACACACACACACACACATATATATATATATATATATATATATATATATATATATATATATATATATATATATAACCAAAATATGTGATTTTTCGTGTACCAGATCTACCTGGGAAACCATTACCGGTACAGGGAGGGGAACCGGCTCCCCTACCCTGATATGTGAATTTCACCCGCCGTCAGGTTTGGTACTTGGTGAACTCTGCCATCACCTACTAAACCGACCTTCAGGTCGACTATATTATATATATACATATATATATACACACACATATATATATATATATATATTCAAACTTGAAAATCCCGCCATACGGCGCACAAATATTCATTCAAACAGAAATAGGTATAAGGAAAGGGGATAGGAAAACACATAAAAGGCGAACACAGGACATGTGGGGGCGGTTTTTGAGCAGATCATGAAAGTAAAAATATTTTCTTATATATATATATATATATATATATATATATATATATATATATATATATATATATATATATATATATATACATTCAAACACGAAATACCGCCATATGGCGAATAAATATTCATTCAAATTGAAATAGAGATAAGGAAAATGGTAAAGGAACACATATAAAGGACACACACAACAGAGGTGGGGATGGCGGATGTGAGCAGATCACGAATGTAAAAATATTGTAATAAATGTATTGTAAATAAATGTGGCTCGTCTCTTCTTCTGGCTATGCGTGCCATGAAACGCACCGTTCCTATCCTTTATGATGTTGTATGCTTGCTAACCTACTGTCCATTCTCCTCTTGTGTTTTTCAATTTCTCCTTTGGTGGGTGTAACAGCTCCCTAACGCCATCTTCTGGCTAATGATTCGGAGCACTTTGGCGCTTTATAAGATCGCAGATTTCAATGTAAAAGTACTCTTCCTCGATAGCTCAGGTGGTTTAGAGCATCCGCCCGGCAAGTGGAGAGATCCGGTGTTCAAGTCCCGGTCGAGGAAAATATTTTTACATTCGTGATCTGCTCACATCCGCCATCCCCACCTCTGTTGTGTGTGTCCTTTATATGTGTTCCTTTACCATTTTCCTTATCTCTATTTCAATTTGAATGAATATATATATATATATATATACATAGGCTGCCAATATTACACAAAATTGGTAATATCATTCAAATACATCTAATAATGACGTGTATCGATGTTACAAGAAGTAACACGTTAATTACATAGTGAATATAACACAAGATAGAGCAAATCAGATGAAATAAATGTAAAAAGACAATGTACACTTGGATTAGATACACAGGTGCATTAGATTATCAAGCATCTTATATTATCGTGGATATCGTATGTGTGGTGGTGATTTATTTTTATTTCCACTTTTTTAATATACCCGAGAACTTTTGTAGTGGGTGGAACCAAAACTTCATTAAAGCCATGTACTAAGTTTGTGTCGAAATAGAAGGCTCTTCGGTGACGCACAAATATAAAATGTTACGTGGGCGTTATTTCTTTATGTTTACATGCCTTAATCAATGCATATAACTATATATGTTTATTTTTTTAAATATATTTATATAGATACATATTATATTATAATGTATATGTATTTATTTATATGAGGTAAATTATCAGAAACACATATCCTGTATATGGACAAACAGAAGGAGAATGTGGAAGCGTGCGGATCACTAGCAGGAAAAACTTTCCTTGACAAGGACATGAACCATGAACCTTGACCTTGTCAGGTCATCGGACCGGCCAGTCGCAGGTCAAGTCCTGGTCATATGTTCCGCCCCCTCCTACCTTTAACCCAAGCATTGTGTTCATCGTTGATGTGTTTGACCTATGCCTTCTCTATCTATATCCGTGTGTATATGTGTCCGCCATTTCACGAATTTTCGAGTTGGAATATGTTTCTATACTTTTGCGTGAGTGTTCGAAGGCGCTTTGGGAGCACGTTCGTAGTTCCCTGTCACGTCTGATATCCTCTATTAACTTATAAATGCATTATGTGCCACTATCTTTTTGTTTTTTACGTTTTACTGACTCTGTCTTCGATTAAGCTTGTTTGAATAGCTTATCAGGGAATATGTCCTTCAATTTATGGTAACATCCTCAGAATTACTGTTTTATTTTCGTAAAAGCGCGAGAAATTTGGGTAAAATTCAAGTAGATATTTTACTTGTAGCTATTGCTATTATATTTGATAACCTAGGAACTATATTAATTTGGATAAATCCATAGATAAAATACTTTGATGTCGTAAAATAAATACTGCACTTCGTCAGCAGATATATGGAATATCATATTATCAGTTAAGTCCTTCTATCGCTGTGAAATGCTTTGGCTCTGGTGCGTGTTTTTCTCCAAAGTCATCGTCAAAAATTTGGATTTTTTATTATATCACGGTGTCGGAGAAATTTCTCGTCAGTTATTAGCAGCTGAATGTTCCCTTTGCGCTCAGTATCTACATTTAATATCGGGAGTGCACATACATACATCTAACTATTAAAGTATGAACTCCAATTTTAGAGATAAGCCATGTATTCGAGTCATTCTTTTTTGTTTATGTACACTTATTTTTTAGTCATAAAGCATACCCATCGATATTTGAGTGACACAACTTCTTCATCACAAATTTTATTGATAAATTAATTCTTTTTTTATAAAAAAACTGATTTTTCCATTCAAATGAATGATTTTTTTTAAATTTTCTCGTTGCATGATTTTACATTACCGTATTTTATTTACCGTAATATTTTTAATGGGGAGAAGCGGAGGCACTCGATCTTGCACATAATTGCTAAGAGCACTAAATGACAACTTACGTGTAAAATAAATAAATCTGATAATAATGTGTATCGATGGTTACAAGAAGTATTACATAATTTCATAGTGAATACAACACAAGAGAATGCAAATCAAATGAAAATAGTGTAATGATACAATGTGTTAGGGGAAAAACATAGGAGTTGAACTGAATGCTAAAGAAAAAACCCACCTAAATGATCTCACATATACGTACAACAGGCGTTCTCTGATCCTGAGCTCTTAGAGTTTGTCATAGAGGCTTAACAGAGAGCAGGATAGGAATTTTGCTTTACGTCTTCTTCGTCCGTTGGAAAGTAATTGAACTTCAAGTGCACGTACTCTAAAATATCCAGAATGACCTTCTATTTCCCTAAATCGTTTTTTAATTATTTGACCAGCGGCGTTCCTGTACCTATCAAAACTCATTTATTCAACGTGTATATTAATAATTAATAAAGACCTTGTCTTGGGCGTAGCGTGTCGTAGACATGACAACACTGTATCCGCATTTCACCTACCATAAAGGCGAATCCCCCCCAGCTGGCTCTGTGATATTTTTCCTTCCTTTACTCTCACGAGGGGAAAAGATGACTTTAAAGCAACCAACATAGTTATGCACATTCTGTGAAGTATAATTTGAAACCAGTTTATGTTTTCAAAGTTAATGAGACATGTGCGTTGGCCCTTAATTAATAAAAGCCAGGCTGAATGGAATTTTGAAAAAATCTAGTTTTGACTACTGGAAGGATTTTCTGTCTCCATGAAAACCTCTGTTTGCATTTCATTTCCTCAGCAGTTCATCACTTAAGGATACTCAGTCAAAGCTTATCCTTGGGCGTTTTCCTCAAGTCTAATTAAGGAACGCCTTGTGCGGAAGACTTGTTCTCTCGAACATCTGTTTTTGCGTCCGAATGCGCTTCTATGGCTTTCTTCAACTGGAACTCTCTCTACAATATTTTGTGGTAGGGAGGGTTGAGCATGAATAAGGTTATATATATGTGAAATTTTTTATGTAAAAGATATAATATTCTCTATAAACACAGAAATATAATATCAATCATGTAATCTGAATTAATCCATAAATATTTTCCAAATAAAAAGTATATACTCCACCATTGGGAAGGTAAGAGAATTTTTTTTTAAAGAGTAACTTATTCCTTAAAAATTAAAGTATCAATGATTTACGTGGACATTTTTCGGATAAAACGAAAAAGGAATATTTCAATTTACATTTCACCACTACTGATTACTACTTTCTCGAACTATATATTATTTCGTATCTATGTCAATCTAAACTACCATCAATCAAAAGACATCCATCGGCATCTCTGGTACTGGCACTGGATTGGACTGGATTCTGGTTCTGGTATTGGATGGAGTAGAAGAAATGAACGAGTAGTATATGCATAATTAAGGTCTATGAGTTACGATCTTTCGAATTTTTCAAATCGAGATAAAATCACATATCGCAAGGGTTTTTACTTTTGGGAAAACATTTGAATGATAGTATTTCAATCAAAGCCTGTGGGATACGCGTTTCATGGTAATAACATTTCCAGTTACCCGATTTGCTTTTACCAATTTGGACGGAGAACTCCGAAAATGCTTGGGAAATATTGTTCTCAAAATTTATAAAATTATTCTAAAAATTCATACGGAATGTACCTCAATATTGTCGTGTAACCGATGGATGAAGTCACAAGAAGAATAATTAAATTGATAATAGCAATTCTTTTATCGTAATTACCAAGTATTTTTGATTAAATGTGTAACTAAAAATTGTAATTTTAAGTCTTTGCCATACTCGTATGTCACTTTCGGCCAGATTGTACCTGAACGGATGACACATTTTAAAAGTATTTTATAATGCTCTGAAAATGATCAAACGGAAAAATAAATGGAATCCGCAATAGATTTATGCCACTTAGCAGAGAAAACTTAAATTATGTCTTTATAGTGACTACTCTAGTACTTGTAACATTCCGTCCTCCACATCCGAGTTTGTGGTGAAGTTCCCGTGTTTTTTCCAAACTTTTCTAGTTTCAGGAGCAAGGCGTGTGTGATAATAACAGATTTGAGATGTAGTTTGCGTGTATGATTTTATCATAAATTGGCAACTTTTAATAACAGGAAAAACTCGGTCTGGACTAAAATCTGACATTTTCTGACCAACGTAATGCCCATCGCACATAAAAAATAACATTATTACTAGTATTTTTAGGGCAACGTTTGAAATAAGGCTGAAAATTTTCGATCGCTAAACATCATTAGAAATGCAATTTCCAACTGTCGCAACATTTCAATGAACAAGAATATTAACCATGTTATCACCTCATGAAACTTTCCCAATCCAAGAAAGTGCACCTCTCTATTAGGAGCTATACTAGTTTCCGAAATACGTAAATGGTTTGTAGCCTTTGTTGTCCTATGATAGAGATTTATTTTAAAATATTCATTTTAAAAGTATTACTCCTAATCCATTACCCTTATACTCCCCATCTATTGGATTAACTGCAGCAGTATTCTTTTAGTCAACTCTTGAGAATATTTGAAAATCCGTCATTGTTACTTTTCTGCAGCACCCTGAAAATAAATACAGCCATGTAAGTTTGAGCTCTGTTTAATAATTTCCACACTTTCATCAAAAATGTCACTTTGAAAAGTTTTTCATATGTCTATGCCACACTTATTTAAGTTTGATATCTAATGAATGATTTTAAAAAATTCTTTGGTTTATATTATGCATCATTGTCATCTTACACCTGCTAAAGGGAGCATACGTAGATGTAAACGAAACAGCCATAAGATTTTGACTTGAATCACATTTTCCATCTCTGAGCTCAAATAAACAAGATGAATCAACGATGTTACCCGAGAGTTAATTTCCTGGCGAATCTTTTTTGTATTCTTTTATCATCCCTCCTTCTTCCGCTACCTTGTCAAAGCAAACTTTATCCTCGATATATCCTGTTCTTCGCCCCTCCAGGCGCTGTCGAACTTCACTCTTCACAAAACCGTGCATACTTACCTTTTGCTTAATCCTCCTCGGATTCCCTTCTCTCCAGTCACAGTTTTGTGTCCCTCTGCCACTTTCACCCTCTCTCGCTAAACTTTGGCTCCAAAAAGTTCCCGTCCCCTTTTGGTCGGTGCTACGGAGCGACCCCTCAGGGCGCAAAAGGGAGGCTACTTACAGACGGGGGCATGGAAAGGGGGTGGGAGATGATGGGGGGCGGGAGCGGAGGAGGAGTGAGGAAATATGAAGGACAGGAAAATAGAGAATGGACGAAGATGATGGCACTCCGTACTACGGCGATAAAGAGAGGAAGAGGGAACAGTGAAGTGCCGGTCGGGTGTGTGACGGCAGAAAATAATTTGCTTTGTTCGGCTCAAAGTGTGATATCCATTGGACATGAAAACAATCAATCTCTTTCCCTCTCCCTTCGTCTTAGACAAAAGAATTCCGGCCAAATGGGTTTTGTCAGAGCCGTTTTTTCTGGAGGGGGGATCCATCATGGAATAATGATTCTTGTAAGTTTAAATTAATGGGATAATATAGTGCATACATATAGTTCATACGCATGAGTGATTTTCCATGTATGAAAATCACTAGGGGTAATTCTTATGACTATGACGAGTGGGACTAAAATATTATTTTCTCCCTACCTCATGATTTTCATGAATGGGACGTCCGCCCATGTGCTTCTCCCTGGCTTGGTCTCAAATTCGCTTTTCGGTTTCCGGTTATCAAAATACATGCCGCCAAAAGGATTGAATCTGATTCATGGTTTTTTCCTTCAATACTATATTTTGCGAGGATTAATTTGCAACCATAGCTACACAAATGTAAAACCCAACGAAAAAAATGAATTTATTCGACTTTCATAGATAGGCCATCTTAATACATTTTAAAACTGTCTAAAAAGCTAAAATTAGTTGATAAAAGAAAACGATAATGTTATATTCGCACCTGAGATGGATTACTGGGCATAAGTTTAGCATCATTAAGAAAAAAGGACTTGGCAACATTACATTATTATTGAAACCTAAGATAATAGGGAATGAGTATTCTCCTTAATTCAGCCTGGTATTCATATCCTGCCAAATATTTTCCATTCTCTCGATAAGTTCACGTTAGGAATTTAATTTTTCGGATTGAGAGAATTTTTATCTCCAGCAACCAATTATAAAGGGCATGCAAGGAATGTCAAAACAGTGAGATCAACACCTCTCTAAGTCTTCCCTATTTCCCACTTCCTTTCCATCGGTGTTTACACCCACTTCTACACATTCATATTTGGCTTCAAGAATATTCATGTAGACTTGATAACGTCGTTTCCTTCAATCTACTTCGTTTACTTCTCTCAAATGCCTTATCAACATTTGACATACTCCATTCCTTTTTTTGTCCATCTGTGAAATCCTTCGGGTACTGTTCTTTGCAAACGTTTTCTACATGGAGTAAGTCTAAAAGTATTTATTTTCTCTCTTTAGGTAAAGCAGTAAACTTCTGACTTCTATTAGGACGATTTTGTAGGCATTTCGGTTCCCCAACGAGTCACCGTTAGTTTTCTACGGCAGAACATTAACCCCAATGGGAAACTTTTCTAGATAGGGCTTCACATTTTTGATGATCTAGTCTTTCTTCAACAGTGGACTTTGCAATTTTAGTCAAACACATCGTATTCACACAAATTTGCAACCCCAGTACTACGGTCGGATTCGACCTCACTTGTACTACAACTATTTCATCTCTAGTTCAGGAATATTATGAAGACAGGCGGGTTGTAGAATCTTCGTCCTTTATGGCACGGGAGACTTCTAAATCTATATCGGAACAAAGTTCTGCTGTAACATACAATATATCGTCAGATCATCGACGGCCTCAAGTGCTCAGCAGATTTAGTTTTTATCTCAGCGCTAAACCAGAAAGTCTCCTCGAATCCCTCTAAGCAACTTGACAAATTAACATTTAAAATTTATTTGAGGCATTCCTGTTTTGTCAAAGTTGGAGGTGATCCTCTGGTATTAATGAAATAGATGTTTAGTTCATCTTAAAAAATGTTGAGATATTCAGTATCTACGACTTTGTTTTGTACGATTAATCAGAATTCTATGGAAAATAAGAATAAAAGATACAGGAAAATACTCAGGTGATCAGGAAAATACTTTTGGCCACATTTATCACAAAGTTATTCATGCTCCAAACCATTTTAATTGGTTTTAATTCTACACTGGGACTTCTTCAATTGCTTTATTAATAGTTACCAATATGTCGACACGATTAATGTTCCTGTTCAGTTCATTTGATACTTGTTCTTATAAAATGTAAATTGCGAGATAAGATCCCCATTTCTTTGGTAGTTTAAAACATATGATTCGTTGGAGATCCCTAAGCATGAATTTTAGAACTAAATGGAAGAAATTCAATCCTAAACTATATAAAGAAAGTGATAGCTGTTTATTTTTATCAGTAGTATTCTACGTGTTTAAAAAAGGTTTTTAGCATAACCTGGAATCATACATGGCCTTACTCCTACGCCATGACTAACAGGATACAAAATAGTCTTTAAAAAACATGGGCACATTAATGAACCGTGAGGTCGGTTTAATGGGTGGTGGTAGAGTTAACATAGTACTTAGAACAACGTCGTGTGAAAATCACACATCAAGGCACCATATCCTTTCCCTGTGCCGTCTATAGTTTCCCAGTTAGATTGGTAGCCGAGAAATTACACAGATTAAGTCAAACTGAAGATGTCCTGAGGCATGCCAGGATATCAAACCAGACCTTCCGATCAGCATTCCATTGCTCTAATCCTGTAATATCAAGCTGCGTGTGTCTTAACGGCATACTATTATAAATCATCCTCATGCAGTGCATACTTTCTATCTTCCTTAATTTCAATCTAAATGCCTAATCTTTTCCACTCTATGGGCATGCTTCCCATATTATCGTCGTCAGTATCCTATGGCATCGCAGTAACTCCTGCTTTCTTTTGTCCTGGCATATTCCAGTTTCTCCCGACAGACATCTCTAATCCCCTATCATGCGTCATCATTACGCTTTAGATGACTAAGGAAAGATCCAAGAGAGATGGAAGGAATTTGTAGATTGAGTAAGTATTTACTGTATGATAGAGAACTTAGGCCAACAAGGGTAGACATAGAAAAGGAACATGACGTAAAAGAAGATACCTTAGGTCCAGGCATACTCGACGATGAAATAGAAAGGGCATTAAGGGAGATGAAACCAAATAAGGCCGTGGGAGTAGACAGCATTCCTGAGGAACTACTGAAATGTTTATGAAAATATGGGAGGAAGAGACTGTATGGACTGATTTTTAGTATCTATGAGGAAGAAATCTGGCCGGAAGACTTTGTGAGATCAGTGTTAGTTCTTATTTCGAAAAATGTAAGGGCAACATCGTGTGAGGACAACAGAACAATAAGTTTGATATCCCACGCAGCAAAAGTTATTCCCAGGTTCATCAACAAAAGGATAGAGAGTAAGGCAAATGATTACTTAGGGGATGATCAGTTTAGGTTTAGAAAAGTAAGAGGTACGAGTGATGTCAATGCAGTATACGATTACTAAGCGAGAGGAATATAGAATACAATCAGGACGTGTTTGGCTGTTTCGTAGATTCAAAAAAGGCGTTTGATAAAGTGAATTAGAAAAAACAAACGTGTCTATTGCAGAAAATACGAATAGTTTGAAGGGACAGGTGGCAAATCCGCAACCTGTACATGTCAGGCTGCTCAAGTGCGAGTGGGGAATTAAGAGTCCAGATGGGTAGTGTTAGGAAGAGGTGTAAGACATGGTTGCCCATAATCACCGGTGCCATTCAACGTATATGTGGAGGAAATGATCAAGGAGGCATGGAAAGTGCTAGAGGTGGGATTGAAAGTCGTAGGAGAATTCGTAAAATCAGTTGTTTGCTGATAACCAGGCTTTTCTTTGTCAGTCAGCCGAGGTGCTTCATGCATTGCTGAGTGAATTGGAAATTCAGTACAATGGATGCGGGATGAGAATATATATTAATAAAACATAGATATTCGATTTTCCAGAAAGAAAAAGGCTAGGCTAAATATTAAAGTAGGATGGAAAATAATAGAGCAGGTACAACAGCATACCTATCTCGGAAGTGTTTTGAACCAACTCGGTCAAAGTATTAGGGACGTAAGGAGAAGAGTTGCACTAGGCAAGGAGGATTTCTCAAGGAGGAGGGAGTTGATTATATGGGAGTTGAGTAAGGATGATTAGAAATAATTATGAAATGAATATGTACGGCGCGGAAACGTGGCCACTGAAGCAGGAGAATAGACGTAGATTGAAGACTTTTGAAAAGTGGGTGTGGAGAAAGGAAAACAAATGAGGAAGTACTGGAGATGGTGGGTGAGGAGAGGGGTTTGTTGAGAGAAATCCTATGGAGGCAGGAAAAATGGATGAAAGGTGTATTGAGCGGTAGGGGAATGTTGAAGAAGGCAATAGAGGGGAGAATGTTAGGCAAACGAGGAAAGGGCAGGAACAGGATAGGGATATTGGACGGAATGAATTTAGGAAGGAAATACAAAGAGATGAAGAGGATGTAGTGTAGGTTGCTGTAATGTGTTTCGTTAGGGGTCCAAATGTATTCCCAAAATGTCCATGTGTATATAAATCCAACGAAAACCTGTCAATCTACTTTTATCGGTAGATTATCTTATGATAAATAAATATTTAAAAGAAAATAATGACGTTCTCAGGATGGTTATGGAGTCGGTTTGGAATGGATTGCGTTAAGATGTCGGAGGGACTTGGTGGTGTTTGGGAGTGAATGGTGCTTAATGGCTATTAATGCCCTTGGTTAGAGCCACGCTGCTGAATAGCCATTTTTGTTCATGTATGTTGTCATCTCTTGGGGCCTCACCTCAATGCTTTTCGTTTTTTTCCTGGAAGTACTTGTTTACTTTTATGATAAAGCAGTATTCAAAGGTTTGATCGTAGCCAGCTGTACTCTTAACAATGGAAGGATCCATAATACGGAATATTTTTTGGAGTGGCATTGATTGTTGACACGGATGGAAGAATGCATTCACCCTTGTAATAACGGAACAGAGATTACAAGAGAGGTTAATTATGGTATTTTTCGAAGCCCAAGCCGCCTGTGAGTGTTTTCCATGGAAAAGTAAGTCAGGATCGGAAAAGGGAGAAGGATTCAGAGTTTTTGGTGGTTGCATAGTGAGGAATGCAGTGGAATAGGAATACGCGTGGTGAATTTCGGATCTTGTGGATTTTAAAACGACGCGCAAATTTGTGTGAGGTTTGAGTGAAAGAGAAGGGTATGTTGGAGGAAGGAGGCATGTAGATTTATTAGCTTTTGTTATGAGTTAAAATTCCTTTAGGATTGGTCGGATGTTGTGACTATCGGGGAAATAGATGGTGATGAGGTGGAGACTATCTTTCTCTTTTTATAGTTTCAAAGACTTTACTTTGTAGTGACGGTCAGGAATCTGCTATTGAGTCATTTTTCTGGGTACCCGAGTTGGTGAGAGAGTGGTGAAAGCTATCTCAGCTATCTATATTTTTGTGTTGGGAGTTGGCGTTATTGCCTCTTTTGTGACTGTGAAAGGAGAGGGAGGGATGGCTGATTATGGTGAAAATGGGGTGTTCTTTATGATTTGCGGTATTATATGAACAAATGTAGTAAATATATTAACACTTTGGTAGATATGAATGCAAGAGAATCTTGGAAAGAAGTCAAAGGTGGAATACGTGTGGTATATTGAAAAAGAGGAATTAACCAAACAGCAACATGAGAGGATTAGTTTTTGTATCGCAGGGTCGAGTAACGAAGATATTGCTATTCTGCAAAACTAAAATATCACACTTCTCCGTTTATCGAACTGAGAACTTCTTGATAAACAGTGACACAAAGGGAATATTATTTTTCTCTACTGAGAAATATATCTCATTGAATGAGAAATTTTACCATCATGCATCAACAATCTCATTTTAGAAGTATAGACATGCCGATGGAAAGCAAACTGACATTTAGCAATCTTTGATAAGGTCAATCGTATTGAACCTTTATTGCTTGTTCTTTTTAAGGTTAATCGAAAGTATTAATGGTGGAATAGATAATTTGTAATTGCGAATAAAATAGTTTCCTAGATAAGGTACAAATAAATGTGTTAAGTTGTTGCTTAGAGTTTTAGTAGCTACCCTAGGGGAATTGTTTCATGAATTGCCGTTTTCTAAAAAATGCTGAAATATAACCCACGGAATCCTAAATCTCTTATGAGGCCTTGAGAAAAGTTAACGTTGTTTTACGGAGTAAGCGATGAAAGATGGAAAAAGATTGAGAAAAGGATAAAGAAGTGAAGGGTGATGAAGTGCTCGGCGTTGGGAGGAAGAAGGGCTTTGGGGAGGAGGAATATGAGAACTCGAAAGAGAGATCCTTATTCTTCCCGACCCCTTTTCTCAACAACTGAATAGAACCTCCCTTTCCACCACCACCCCTCTCCACTGCATCCTCCTTCCTACGTCTCGACCGCAGCAGCCCCTTACCATCCCCTTCCTTAATGTCCCCCTCTCCCCTTCCTTTCAAAAACTTCACCCCCGCCCTCTCCTTCCCCGCCCACTCCATCCCTCTCAGCGTCCCTGAATATTTCAGTCCTTTCTCCCGTGCCTCCTCCCTCCGTCCTTGACTTCCGATAGGAATCCTACTTTAAACGCGGTTTTATCTCGTTCAAAGGCAGGATTTCTCGTGGTCCTTTTTCAGTTTAATTTTTTTCTCTTTTGTTGATTGTTTGAAAAGTAAGTGCACACACCTATCCCTTAGTTTAAAAGAAGAAAAGCCGAACGAAGCTCGTGGAGTCAAAATTGTGTGGATATTTTTCCTTGGCCTTTAAAAATATTTACGTATTTACAATAAAATTACAAAGCGTATTTAGGGACTCTCAACGTAGCATGCCAACGTGAAACATCATAAGGAGGGATTTTAATCCCCGTGACAAGATATGAAAATGACACATGGAGAATCATGATCAAACAGTCAAAAATATTGTTATCTTGTAATTGTTTCCATCATGCTTTTCGTTATCATCAGACTACGATTACACTGAATAGGATAGTTACAATCTTAACCAGTATCCTTAACTTTGATCGTATATGAACAGTATGAATCTCGAAGGTATTTTGCGTATATCATCGGTAAATATGCACATGTTTCTTTCCAAAACAGCCATCTGAGCCATTCAGTTCCAAAGAAAATATCTCCTGTTATATTTATACATGTGGTCGAAAAACTTTCACTTTAATGTTATTATTTTAAAAATTAATCATTAATGAATGATAACCGGATCAAAACTTTCTCATCAAGAAGGGATTGCACCGCAAAAGTGTTTGATGATCAAGCGTATTGGAGAAAATGGACATTCAATTAATTGAACTAAGATATGGTTTTTGAATGAAATTTAATGCCGTTGTGGAGTTCCGAGATTTATTCCATATAATTTGTGTAAAATAATGCAATATGATCTGTATATTTTTAATTTTGCGGATCTAGATGGTTGGTATGTCATACGATACAGGGCTGTTACAAAAAAGAGAAAAATATTCCTTCCCTTCCTTTATTTATTCGATTCTGCTTATGTAGAGTGCTTAATGAGGTGTTTGTATGCCTCAATTGTAATAACGATATGTTCGACATTTGTAAGTTAGTAATTTATTTAATGACAAGAATGTAATTAAAGTCGTATGATCAATCACTTGTAGAGCTCATGATGGGTGATTGAATTTCCTACGGACGAAAATGCTGTAAGCCTGCTGTAAAGGCCCTACTAACTTAATTTGAAGTTATTTCTAGAATAGCTGTCATTTATTGCGTACCGTATCTCTTTCTTTAGTCCCCCAGACGTTATAAAATACTTAACAGTTATATTTGCTGGAGGAATTTTTATTAATCTTTCTTTATCTTTGGTTCAACAATGGACAGGAAAATGATTCATGCATCTCCTAATATTTCTATTATCATAGTAAATTGTATGAAAATTTAGGAGCATTGAGATATTTTTTTAAATATGCCTCCTTTCTTATGTAGATCACCTTAAGTAGAGACAAGTGATGACAAAATAGTTTGTCCATTTTCTATTCAACAAAGTTTTATTAAATACATTTTGCTCATGGCCTATTATTCCCTATATTAACTCCACGATATTAACTTCATATTTCTTCAAAATGTATATTCTGCGGAGAAATCAGCACCCTAATATTTGCCTTTGGAACCACTAAATTTTTTACTTAGATGTAAATTATTGATTTCCAAATCTAGACTGTCACTCCGCAAAAATTGAGAAAATCTGTGTTTCATCGTAATTTTGAAGATTTTTACCCTCAGATTCATTTACCCTCCATTACCAAAAAGAAAAGACACAAGTACGTAAGTATGTACATAAGTATACTTAAAGCAATAATGATCAGTTGTACTGGAGATGCATCAGATCTCGCTTTTTATCTGAGATTACGATTTCGATTTTCCTCAGGAAGAAAAACTTTTTAAAAAGAATATGATCTTTTTTTATGTGTCTTTCGTATTTAATGTAAACCTATTCCGCTCTTAACGTACATTTTACGTTCATGATTTACCATTTTATCAACATTTATCCGAAGCAACCAGGCACAGCCATTTCGTATATACATAACTGATGAGAAATTTATAGAAAATCGTTAACGGAAGACCTCCAGGGTAATAATTGAATTAAAATTAAGTACATTGATGATGATTTCTTTAATTTGGGCAAGAAAATGTCATTGAAATATTTGTATAATGGTCTTGATTACTGTGCATAAGTATCTTAAATCTGAATGAATACACAAAAGCATTATCGTGCCTAAAATCGATTTTTTTATTTGATATCGAATGTTAATTATTGGAATTTTAGGCTATTTCATTGAGAAATAACTTGGTATATCACTTAAGCAACGCAGCTCACCTTAAAAAATCTACAATAATCAATTCAGATGGCGTTGCAGCCTTTTTTCGCCGAAGCTGTTGTCATTAGTTAGTTAGAAAGTTTTAAATAGAATGTGGACAACATTCCCCACTGTAAAATGACCTAATGTTTATCACTTTAATTTAATTATTCCACCGTCTTGGAAGAATAAAGAGATACCTCAAGGTCACCTTTAAGGTGTTGTTCTTTCTAGAACCAGCGAATTATAAGGCATTATGATTTCCTGAAATGAGAAACGAGAAAGGATGGAGTGGCACGCTACAATTTCGTCGAGTCCGGATAAGTTATCAACTGTGAAAGTTACTCCTGCCTTTCCGCATGTAGTCTACTTCTTAAAATCCTTCATTAATGATGAATCACTGGTGAATTTTAGCAGCCAGCCAAGGCACACTGAAAAGTAGTACTGTAAAAAATTTATTCAATTCCAAATTGTAATTCCTTGTGACTATTTATAATTTTCATAGAGGCAACGAAGAGCAACGACCCCGTTTTACTTCGTGAGCGTGACGAGTCTCCTTGAATAGGTAACAGAGTAGAAGGAATCTCATAATTTTGCAAATTCACATTCTCAGTGATGAGAGCCTTCTTGCCCTCAAGGCACCGCTGAATGGTCGTTAATTACGTCGCCCGTTTTAATCTCCCCTCGCCTTGTTCATTCCTACCCGGAGAATGCTTACTCTTAAATTGGTGAAACGATATCTGCCTTTACGCTCTGAGGTCTTCATTCCCTTAGAAACAATTTGGAGCAGCTGAGATATCCGAATTCAATTCCGTCTTTTCCCACCACCAATACAGACCGTTGGGAAAAAATATCAAAATTTCTTTTGAATTTATACTTCAAAAGATGATAATTGGGAGACATAAGAGTCAAAGGAGGAGTCTTTCTTCTCGAGGAGGAGCAGTTCTGTGTATGTTCGGCCACGCTAGCATGTGAAGCAAAGTGTTATATTCTGAAATGTGGAAGACTTTAATTAGGACTGGCTTTGATCGAATGGTAAGACAGAGGAGGGTGGGTCGAGGAAGGGATTTTATGATTCCGGTAAGCTTGCTATCAGAGGAGGAAACGAAGTGAGTTTCACTTTCACCGCGTCAGAACTCGATGCTGCTAAGGTCTACCGTTGGGTTTCACTCCTTAAAATTTGGCGATTCGTTTCCCCAGCCGTTATCCCATCCCCCCTGGATGATTTTTTTACTACCCCCCCCCCCTGTCAAGTAACTTATTGCTTACAGTTTGCCCAATAAATACGCGAACTGATGCCACAAAAACTTTATTTTGCAAAATTTAGTCTGCATCGATTTTGCAACCTTCAAAGTAGTCTCCATTCGTTCCTATGCACCTTTCCATCTTCTTTCCAACTGTACTTTTGGAAGTCCTAGGCAGTTAGGCTTTTTGGTTGTCTCGCCATTTCTTGCTTTATTGTGTCCGCATCTTCCCAGTGATATTCTCTCATCACATTTTTGCATTTTGGGAATTGTAAAAAGTCGCAGGGGGTGAGATCTGATGAATAAGGGGGATGATCAAGGATGGTGATTAGATTTTTGCCAGAATCACTCAGCACGATTTTGGTACACATTTTTTTAAACCTAAATATTCGGTTAAAATAGTTCTACTGTGTAAACTTCCCTAAATTCAGTCAATCAGCTGTCTTTCGGACAGTCTTTCGACGATCGGTAAGAACAAGGGACCTCCGCGTTACCTCCATTTTCGACAACCAGTAAAAACAAGGAAAAGAGAAACTAACATAACTAGCACCATACGCACAGGTTAGGTTCCAAGGTTATCTTTTATGTGAAAGGGTTAATTTGACATTTACCCCGAGTTCAAATCAGCGTGTCCCTTGACACCTTAATCTTCGACAAAAAATAGTTTTGGCAACAAGGGTGAAATTTCGGGTGCCAGTTCTTTCAGAAATGTCACAGGGCATTAAAAAGCCACTGGACTAGTTGAACAGCATACTAGGGGAGCTCAGTCCTGTCGAAACAACCATACGAATGATATTTGTAGTTTTACTTTAGCAATCAGTGAAGAAAGGTCTTATGTAAGTATATCCTGCGTCAATATAATTAAAACCAAGAATAATCCATTACATTTGTTATTTCTACTATATTGGTTCAGAACACTATTCTGACAAATAGTCACCAATAGCTAAATACCTTCGATTTCATAGGAAGGGTACTGGCGCTTATGTTACTGTTATTTTATCGCACTGTTATAGTTTGACAACTCTTAATTAACCCTTTATTCTGATTTAGAAAAATTCAATAAAAGTTCTTTGATTTTGGTATTGAACCTTCTCAAACCATGGTAACAGTGCACGATTTAAGAGCTAAATGTACAAAGAACACATTAATAAACAAACTGAATTTTAGCGATTAACATATACAAGTTAGTTAACTACCTTCCAGTTTAGTCCTATCGAAAAACAGTCTTGTTTGCGGACTTGCTGTTCTCGAGCGACTAGAATATTTGTAGACTTGGTTGGAACTCCGAGAGCACCTTCCCGCCCACATTTCCCCCGAGGATTAACTCATTTGTCAAAGCGCTGTCAGTTTCACTTTCAATTATTTAGTTACGCTTTTCAAAAGCTTTAGGCCCTCACCAGAAAGTTAAGTGATTTTAATTATGGAACTCTTGCGGAGGAAAGTGACTTATTCAAAATGTTGCAACATTTTCAATTTAATTGCATACTGCTTTGCTGCGACCTTCACTATTTACCACGAAAAAAAATTCTGGCGGTAGTTCTAAGTTTTTCTCTAAGCTTTAATGAAGCTTAAGTTTCCTACATGCATGATACGCTTTTCGACGTAATCTCCGTTCACTTCTACAATCTTTCAAGCACTTTCCGTTACCCTGCGCCAGGTTCTTTAATCCCTTAGCATGGAAATTCACCGCCTGGGAATAGAAAACGTTGACAACGGTGGTCCTAAGTTCCTCGACACCTTCAAGTAGCTTTCCACCAATTCAAAGTCTTGTTTTGAAGCGCAAGAAGAGAAAATAGTCGGCGTTCGATAGCGGTACGAAAACGCCCATCCACTCATCATTTTTAGCTCTTTGTGTTGGTCGTGAAGCATTTTCGACGCCATTATAGCTCACAATTTGTGATGTTTTCATTTTCGTTACAATCATGTAAATAACGATGCATGCACTCAGACGAAACTTATCAGCAACAGTATAAATCGTCAATGATCGTCGAGATCCCAGTTTTTAATCCTCTTGCTGAAACACGACTCATCGGTTTGGATACTGAGCTTGCTTTCTGCTCTCGATTTTGCCCAAATAAAGGCATTTATCATGCACGTTTGTGCGGCCATTTTTGAAGTCTCCCCTCAACTGTCTGACCTTCCTTCTTTCATTACCGTAGGCTCAAAACCTAAGAACAACTCCCGATGACTTTGTGCAGCTGATGATCTTTTTGCCCACAAAAATAATTCACGGCAAATCGCAATTGGTGAGAGCAACGATTTTCGCGGTCATTTTTATCTTCACCCAATGACAGGCAAAGGAATGCTGAATTAAAACAATAACTTCAATGTCTTTGGAAACAATCAATCGATGACGCTGCTGGCGTACAAATTTGTTCTGAGCCGCCATTATTTGAATTAAATAAAACGAACCGGACTTATCAAGTATACCATGTATTTTTGTTACCATAGGAAAACGATTAGATGAAGTCTGGCGCTGTGGAAAATGAAAGATGCCCACGTTCCTCTCAGTCCCTTTCGGCCCTTCTGTGCACACTCCCAACTAGTCACTCTTCATTCCCGAATCTCCTCCCATGCATTCACGCCTCCGTCTCACACGCACGCACATCTAGTATATGTCCTCCCGCCCCTTCCAAACACTATTTCTCGCACTCGCAGAACACTCAGCGGCACTTCGTCACTTGAGCCCAGGAATTTCTCTCTCCAAACCGGGATTCCGTTTTCCCAGAGAAGTGTATGATCCAAGGACGCTCCCTACGGTTGAGATGCAATGGCCAGGGCTGAGGGAGAGATAGGGAGATTTTATGTGTACACATGCTTGTGGGTGAGTCCTTTTCCGTCCAAGAAGAGTCCTTCAAGGTCCATAGTAGTTACAAGGGATGATTCCGAGGGCAGTCGCTCTGCGGAGGTCGGAGTCAAGTGTAGGGGAGGTGCGGAAGGTCTCGATAAGGAGTGTTGAAAGAGTTTCCACGTAGCGTGAGAGGAATCAGAGTGTTTACAAAACCACGAGTCACTGTGCATGTGTGGTTTAGGATTTTGCTCGTGTGTCCGGTCAATAGCAGGAATTGAGGCTTCAGAATGTATACGGTCGGAGTCAAGGCGGAAGGAGGCAGTTGTCTTAAGAATAGTAAACTCTTCGAAGAAGATCGGAGGCTATTTCAGTTTATTTTCATATTTATTAAAAGTTAATGTGCTTGTATTGTTTTGAAAGTCCCTTTGCAAATTTATAATAGTACAGTACCTTTTACTTTAAATCTTAGTCTGTTTAGAATTTGACCGCCAGAAATAAATATCAAGGTTTTTCTTCATTTCAATAATTAAATCATGTCAAGTATAGGTGGACGGAAGTTAAAATAAAAAATAGACAAAATAGGATTATCTTACTAAAAAATTTTTCCCATAATTTGATATCACGGCTCGTCTTTTGTATAGGTTTTATAGTATAGTAAAATGAAAAGTACTGCTATCCCAGGTCAAGCAAATAACTTCACGTGTATGTTGTACTTTATAAGCATCTATATGAATATTTCGATGATTTTCAACTAAGGAGTGGAATTCATAAACGATAGAAAGATTGAGGAAGAAAATTTGTTTGACCCATTTATATTTTTTTTTATCAATATATCCTCAAAATAAAGTTATTCCAATCTCGCTTCGTATTAGATAAAAGGAACGTCCGAGGCTGTATTGTCGCTGAAGGATGCTTTGATAATTTTTTCAAAGTCCAAATCAGCAGACGAGATCCAGTGTGTTCCATAACACGGGTAAGGCAAGTTTTCTAAATTGAAAAGTCTCCGGTGGAATCAATTTTAATTCGCACCTTTTTTTGGCCACTATATACGATATATGTTAGCGGTAACACTGTAATGCGAAATATTTTAAATGCTTGAATCCTAAAAACACTTTGTAAAAGAGAGTTTCAGGAATTACTTAGTCCGTTTAAATTATTTCAAGCATCAAGACATACGTATTTAATGTGTAAATACTTGGCGTGGGAGTTGGATGTACTTGTAGTTCCTTAAAGAGTTTTACATTCAAAACACATCATCTCGGTGATACATTACTGTTCCTCAAGCTCATACAAACCATTTAAAAAGGTTATATTCGATATGATATCAATATCATTTCATTTTATCTAATGACTAACTCTAAGTAAAAAATATCTTAGCATAAATTTTCCTGTTTTACGGCACAACCACAATATGGCAGTATGGTGACGAAGTTTCTTGTAAAACGGTGTCGTTCTCCGTTACAGCAAGCTCTGAATATTTTACGTGAATGGTTTCACCAAAATACGACGAGGGAATATTTCACTTAAAGTGTTTTTTTCAATTTTTGAATCCCATCCCTCTCCGTTGGCAAATCACTTTTGATATGTAGATTTTTCAGTTCTGGATTTTCGGGCCACTATCTGTGGGTTCCAAACCATAAATTTCCTTGGCAAGATTTTCTCGATAAGGACACGGCGTTATAGGAAAATTATTTTCGGCTCTTCCCCGTGAAGTCACATCATAAATCAAAGCAGTCGATGGTAAGTACCAGTGAAAATGACGGAGCTTCCAATGAAGAGGTTGAGAGGGTGACGCCAAGTGAGCGGGAATATCACGGATTGAGAAGAGAACGGGCCAGTGAAATCATTCCCTTTTGTCCCTGCCGGATATTTCCTCGTTATTGACATAGCTTTGCAGCGGTTACCTCTTCTGTGGCAAGCAGGTTCAAAACCGTAACAGTATACTCCTAAAACAAACCTTTACGACATAAAATTCTGTGGTGTAAATTGGCTGAAAACGTTACCCACCTTTTCTCTGGAAGGATGTGTATTATTTTGTTGGCACAGATAGGTTTATCATGCCAAGAAACTCGATAGATAACATTTTTTGCAATAGCTTATTTTGGTAAGTACTTAAATCCTAGCAACAGATCGTGGAGATAGAGGCATTGAAGACTAGAAAGGATGAAACTGACATTTTTTGTAAAACAGAAATGAAATCGCTATTTGGAATGAGTTTATGAATGTATCACGCTGTTGAATCCAACCCTTGGAACAAACCGACACCCCTGTCTAACTTGTAGAAATATTGTAGAAACATTTTGAAGGTATAAGTAATTATTACAAAAGCGCAAGTGAAAGTATTAGTTGCTCAGTCAGCCAAGGGGTTGCAAGTATTGCTGAGTGAATTGGAAGTTCAATGCGATAGATATGGGATGAGAATGGGAATAACGAGAAGAATTGCACTAGGCAAGGAGGCTTTCTCAAGGAGGAGGGAGTTGAGTAAGGATGATTAGAAATAATTATGAAATGACTATGTACGGCGCGGAAACGTGGTCACTGAAGTTTACCTTCCGATTCAAGTTCATATTCCACTACCAAATCACAGATTTAAATCCTCAGTGTGGATTAGTTCACAAAAGCGGTCAGAATACCTGCCAGATTGCAAAAGAAGAGAATTGTGATTAAGAGCCAGAGCAAAGGGAGAAAATGAAACGGGCACTTATAGAGATTGTATCTCCTGCTATCGTCACCTACTTATCAATGGTTTATTTCTCACGATCCCCCCCGCACAATCATTTTACAGAATGGTATTGTTTACGAGTCAGCCCAAAACTCCTTTTGCCATGCTTATCCCCCTACTTATCCCACCGCTTATCACACTTCCTCTCTCGACCAGACTCACAGCGGACCTATTTATGTTTCGCCGCCGCTATCCACCTTTCAAATGCCATTGACCGAGTGTTTATTTCCGCGTGCCCCCTCACCTCCTTCATGGTCTCCCTCATCCCTCTTGACCCCTTCTCCAACCCCCGACGAAACTCACCCGTGGGAGTCCTATGTTAGCTCTCACCCCCTCTGCGACCCACCCAGACGCCATAGCTGGCACCCCCACCTTCTTAGTACCCCCTTCTTATCCTTCGGCCCGCAACCAACTCCTCCCTAAAGCACCCTCCCATCTCTCATCCGAGTTGCCCCGCCCCCTTTGACCGTTCCCTCTGCTCCGCTCTTCACACGGGGCCGCTCCCGTCTTCTGACCTCCTCCACCAACCTATTCTCTTCCTCGCGGTCCCCTCGGATGCAAAACCGGATCCCCTTACAAGGGATGAAAAAAATAAATGGCATCCGTTAATGAATCGCAGGTGATAAAAGCGTGCGTCGTAAACGGGAAAAGGTTTGATGATCACGAGCGCGTGGAGTAAACAATTTGACGGAGTGTACGTAATGTGTTATGTTGCCAAGGGAGATGATGAGATCCCGGCGGACTTGACGCATCAGGAGAGAAAAACTTCGATTCATTCCGAACATTTTGTGGGTGTGGTGTACGCCGATTCAAATCACCTTCATTGAAAATCTAATCGTTGTTCCGTAGTTGTTAATGCTAGGGTGCGTCGAAATCTAAGGTCTTTTTGCAGGCATTGTTGCGTCTGAGACAATGTCTCTAACATGTAACCGTAGATTTACAGTGTTATAAATTTTAATGTTTCAGTTATTTGAAGGGTTTTAATTTATCAATTATTTATTCAGCAAATATTTTTTAATTATAATTATTTGTACTGCATAAATAATGATTTTCATACGGTACAGATATGCCACCAAAATAAAAAATGACCAATGCGCGGCACAGTAATATAACTAACTATAATTATTGATGCATTATGGCCAAAATATTAATGCACGGGAAAATGTATATTAAATATATTTTTATATAATATTTTGTCTTAAAAATATTTTTTTGCAATAAGCTTAAAGGAAGATAAATATTTAAGATTGTTTATATATAGCCAACAGGAAAAATTATTTTCTCAAACACAAATATCCCTGATGGATTTAACTTCACTTTTAATGGAATAAGCAATTTTCAGTCAGTAAAAATTAAGCTTTTTTCTCACGACGGAGGTCATTACTGTGGTAAAATAACAGCGCCTTTCTGTAAACAAAGTACAGCAAAGCATTCATCTTATTTTTTTCACAATCTTCTTCATATTAATTAGGTAATACTTCTGAAGAATGTTCAAATCAACCGTTAATGGAGAAGCTCGTATATTTTTCAGCAGGAAATCGATAAATTACTTTAGATTTTTTTATGAGTTACTATAAGGAAACAGATTAAAAAGAATCCTACAATGCGTACTGTATGTAAGAAATATTTTGACTCACTACACGGAAATAGCACGCAAAGTGGTAAAATTGGTGACATTTTACGACATTTTTATGCATCAAGAACTTTATGCGTCTGACTTCCTATAACGGTAGGTTCTTGGAAAATTTTAAGAACGGTAAGTGGTGAAATGAATATCAATTGCTATGAATTATTTCAAAATTTACATGAAGGATCCGGAACAAAATAAAGATTAAGAACTCCAACATTAATTAAATGGATAAAAAAGAATCGTTTCACTCGGTTTCGAAATATATTTCAATGGCTGAGTTAAAGCCGTAGTATTAACCATTAATCTCGTAGGAAATCTGCCCACTACTGTAAGAATTCTAAATCGGAAGATATGTCGTAAAATAATCTTATTCGTCGCTCATATTGCCGGAAGTATCTCGGTCTATTATGATGTGAACAGGAATGTGTGTGCATGTATGACGGTAGGCTGAAAATTAATGCACACATGCTTGTAGACCACAAAAAAATGAATAACAAGATCGGGCAAAAAGTACATTAAAGTGCAATTCTTAAGTTTCAAAATCATACATTTCATTTTAAATATAATAACCGTTAAGGCTAACACATATCTCTCGACGCATAACAAGTTTTATTCATTCCGTCACTGAAAAACTCTTTCGACTTTTCTCGAATCCAGGGCTTAACAGCTGCCTTCACCTTACCATCCGAGGTGTAGTGATTACTCTAGAGGTATCTCTTGGGTTGAGGAAAAAAAAGAAAAATGGTAAGGCGCAAGATTGGGGAATAAGGAGGGTGTGGGGAAGATTGGTTCAAATTTCAGGTTTTGCAGATCCTCTCCAGTTATTCGCGAGGTATGTGGACCAACGTTGTCATGTTGCAAGATTACTGGCGCAAAGCTGCCTTTAACACGACAAACTCGACGTCGGAGGTGTTATAAGTCCGCATATACTGAGAGGAATTTACCGTCACTTCGGGCCGGCAAGTCGAAAGATCCGGTGTTCAAGTTCCGGTCAAGGAAATATTTTTGCGCTTATGATCTGCTCGATTCTACCTTCCCCACTTCTTCTGTGTTCGGTATTAAACCATAAACACAGTAATTTACCCTAAAGTCGGTTTGGTATACACACTAATATTATGCCTTTCACCTTGAAGGCTTCTTCAATTAGTTCATTTAGACTCGTTTAATACATCGTATACATTTGTATGTATGTGAAAATACATACATACTTACATATATATATATATGTGTGTGTGTGTGTGTGTAATGTATGTGTGTGTGTACGTGTGTATGTGAATGGATATGTGTGTGTGTATGAGGGGAGAGCATTAATTTCTCAATTCGCTTACACACACACTCGCTGCAAACCCTCTCCGAGCACACCAATGTGGGAATTCAAATGCGCACTCACGTATTGTGAGGATCGAGCGATTGTACTACTCCCCAAAGATCAGGTGGTGTTGGGCGGCGGGGGGAGGCGGAAGGGGTGGGGATTTCAGCTGCTAGAGGGAGAGGTTAAAATAGAGGGAGGCTAGGGATGGGGCGAGGGCATAATTGAGAGGGAAGTATGCTAAGGAGGGATTTGGGTGGGTGGAGTGGGCGTTGCGGAAGGGAATGGGGACTGGGGAGCCGGAGCGGGGCGGGGTGCAGGAGCGGGGAGGTGGGAACCGCCTCCTCTCAAACTACGTTGCCTCACGATTCCCGAAAAACTCTCCCTCCCACCCGTTCGTGCCAGGAAAGCTCACGTCATGAGCGAAAGAGATATCGCTTTGGGGAGAGCGTGGTTTTCGGGCTAGCGAGTGAGTGCGGGGGAAGGGCGAAGGATGGTGGGGCGGGGGGGCATCAGCGCGCAGGGTGGTCTCTCTCACGGTGCTTTCGGAGGGCGGCGTGGGCGGACGCGGCTGGGGAAGGGATGGGACGCGTCGTTGAGGATACGGGGGCGGCATGCGCCGGTTGCCGCGGGATGGGTTGGCGGCGGAGGCCGATGGAGGGTCGTGGGGGATGTTGGGGGAAGAGGCCGGGGAGGATTGGGCGGCGTCGAAGGAAGCGGAAGGTGAGAGAGGTGGGAAACACATAAGATGTGCACTATTGGGACGTGAAAAAGGATGGCATTGCCTCGAAACATATTTTCCTGGTGCATTTTCTGATGGAATCCGAATACGTTGGAGAGATTTTGGAGATTTAGCGAAGGGAAGATGGTAACGCTTCCGAGAATGAAAAACTTGCATCAAATATATTATGAACTCTTAAGATTTATCGTTTCATTTTTTTCTCTGTAAACCCGAAATCATTATTGTTTACTGACAACGGAAAAAATCGTAATTAATTTATATCATGCATTATTACGTGAAGATTAAAAAATGAAATCTCAAATTATGAATACTCTGTACGGAAGGGACAAAAATGCACCGGTTAGTTATACTTCAGAGAGCGTAGGGCAGATTGGAGTCCCGTTTAGAGACACAAGAGGAAACCTCCTTGGTGTAACGTATTTTATAATTTTTATATGATGGGCATTTTTTATTATTTAATGCATTAAGGGAATCGGCAATAATTTCCATTCCTTAATATTATTTTTTAGTCAGTACAATGACCTGTCAGGGAAGAAAAAGTATTAGGGTATGGCATGATATCAAAGTCGTGTTTTTATTTAACTCACTAAGGAAAGAATGTTCCCGGGTGGGTTCTTTTCAGCGTTGAAATGGTGATTGAAGAATTTTGTGAAGTTTTGTTCACATTCCACTATCGATTTGTATTTGGCTACCTGTAACATAATAATTTCCCTTTGATGGAGGGTGAGAGGTGAGAATTACTTTGAATGACTCGGTAATAAATGACCAACATACGTGCAATAAATGGAATGGAAAAATGGTACGTCTAGTGTTGGATAAGTAAATATTTGCCTAATTCTATCAAACCTAGTCGTAATCCACCAGGTGGTCTTGGAGCCTAAGGTTCCCGACCGGAATTCTTTTCTGCTTATGCAGTTCGTTCCCTCAACCAGGCGGGATAAGATAAGCTCCGGAGGGATTTCACTCTTCGGTGCAGGGCAGGTGCTGACTGTGTGGTGGGGAATCGGATGAAACAAGCAACTTGCTAGGAGTAATCCTTCAAAACCCTGCGTCATGCGTATTGGGGAACGGATTACCAATTTTTTAGAGAAGAGTCAATAATTGATCCGAAAACATATTTCCACTCACTCATGCACAGTCAGATGGGACTAAAAATGGAGGCAATTCCAAGTCAGCAACATCGAATTGATATAATTTTGACTGATGCTGAAACACCTATCAGTTTGATGAAGGACAGGATTTATCTTCCGCAGCTGATATCCCTGTGTAATTTATGGTTGATCCCTTTCTTCCATTTATCTGCAAGCTCTTCTTCTTACCTTCCAATTAATTGGATCATAACTCTGGTAAATGTATGTGTTAAAAGCGTAGGATCGAGCAGGGTCAGTAACTTAAGGTGGTTGCGAAAAATATGTGCGATTGCACTAAAATGTTGTTCTTTTTATTGTTGGAAATACTTTTGGAAATATTTTTCATCCTCATTGTTTCAACGGAACCAGAGGTGAACATACTTACATTTATGTTGGTATAGAAAGGAGGCCCTCTGACAATTTGTAAGATATAAACGCTTAAGATTAGGAAAACATTAGTATTTGGTCTAAAAAATATTCCTAAGAAAAATGCGAAGGTTTCTTTCCTGATTGAGGCGTGAAGACCTTAAGTGGCTCATCATCATCATGTACCGACGAGCGATATGTTGATAGAAAAGGCATAAATTACTGATATATATTTCGATTTGTAATCATATATTGCTATATGCTCATATCGACTAATGATTCAGCGGTACGGAACCATTCAAACCATATCTAGAGTGAAATGAACATGTCGTCGGACAGTCTACATGCTTGATAATTAATCCTAGGAGGCTATGTTGTGTGTTCTGAGGGTATTAATCCTGGGCATGTATGTAGTTCTCACACCCGAGCTACGTACTCGTGTACTTCGCGTGCCCGTAAATATGTACCATGCGTATGAATTGGTAACGGACAGATGGGATTTAATTCGAAGTGCTGTTGATGAAACGATTCTGATTAGTGATATGCACAGTTGCTTCTTGTGAAATACTCCTCTCTTAGTAGGATATCCATGCATGCCTATCATATATAAGTTTGCAACATGGGTTAAGAACGTGAAAGGAATACACAGGCAAAATCTATACCAGGATGTTATAGATATCCATATTTATGTTTGGCAGCATCTCTAGACAACGCACGGAATCGACTTCCGTTCTGCGATTAATGCAGTATATCTCCTTCGTCACAATTCGTCAAAACTTTGGTCCAAAATGAAATAGATGACGACATTTCCCTTCATTAAAACCCTTTCTGGTTATGCATAAAAAATTCGCGAGTTCCTCGAATTTTAGCCCCTAGCTGTCGGTCCTTCTCAAGAAAACCAAGGAACTTTTATGACGGTAGTAGCCCGGGGTTTGTTGTAAGGTTGTGAGTCATTTCTCTGTAATAGACGTCTAGTTCATCAAGCATTGAGAGAGCGTAGCTCTTACATGCCCTTAGAATTTCATTGATTTGAGGGTGAGACTTGTAGTAGATAATGCTATTTTCATACGTTATCCTCGTCAAATATTCGTTAATTCTGTTTAAATTCTCCGAAAATGCAACAGTTCATTTATTTTTTTGTTCTAAACGTTTTCAGTAATTCTATTATTTAATCGATATATTTTGAATGTATATATTACACACAATTTTTCAGCGGTAGCTATTACCACACATATAATATATTACTCTTAAAATAAACGAAGGAAATTTTGTGCTATAATTAAAACCATGCACTGGAACTATGGCTAAGATGATTAAATAACCTAGTAGACGGATCTGGTTCATTAAACATTTTATTTAATGATGACGATGCTGACTATTTTCACAATCGATTATTCCTGAAACGGATGGAAAGTGCGTGCAATGTGCTCCTGAAATAAATCATAAGGATTAAATCCAAGCTCTTTCCAAGACAACACTTTCAGTTATGAAAGCAAGGTTGAGAGATCGGGGAAAATACATTGGCAGGATAACGGTTCTTTGGTTAATGGTACCAATTTAATTACTCCGAACCAGTCATTTAGACTTTCAAACATTGATGTTATTCCTCAGAACACCTAACATTAAGAATTTGTACAATATTTGTACAGTAAGTACGGCTCGATATAAAATCTCTGACTTTCCCAGAAGGGTTCTTAAAAAAGGAAGCTTTTCAGTTTCAATAAAGACGAGAACGATTCGACCGAAATGATATTTTTCCATAAAAACAACCCAAAGGAATGAAAGAGTCGAGAGGATGGAAACTGAATAGCCCATTTAAATTTCATTTTTCATTTTTCCTCCCCTTCAATTTCCTGTCCTGGGGTCCAAGCACATGCCCAGGGGTCGATTGTCGCCGTAATGACTCTAGTGGTGATATTCTTTAGCGTCATCAAAAATCTTGCTTGTTCTCCCCCCAATCCTTGGATATAGACGCGTATATTGCAACAATAATATATAAGCGATCGCCTTCCTTGCCCATTTTCGAAGTGAGAAGATCGTTCGTTCGCAGGGAATAGCCTCCGACGATGACGCGGCTACGCCGGCCCTTCCGAAAACCCTAAACTTGGATCAAGACTTCCTCTCCTTCTCCTCCTCCCCTCCCTTCTCAAATCGTCCATTTCCGAATCGTTTTTTATGTACCCCTTCCTATTGTGTGCGATCATCTGTGCCCCGATGAGTTTAAAGTTCCGTAGGACTCCCAATTCCATGGGTCTGCTCATAGCCACTTGAAGATCGTGTCTTGAATTCGCAAAAGCCATGACGCTCTGATATCAGCAGAGAGAACACTGCCTTTGGGATCCCGTTAAATGCTCACTACAAAATCTAAAAAAATAATGGCGATGACGATGATGAGGGGTCTGGGGGGTTCCATGAAATAATTCTGTCAAACTTATGAATCTTTAATTGACATTTATTCCGAAATATTGGAAAGATACATGCGCAAAATGACCTTCCCCAAAAGGGTAGTTTTTTCCGAAGGGTGTGTTTATGATGGCAAGACACGGTCCAGTAGTTTTGCACCCAAAGATGTGTTCATTTAAATAAATCAAATTCTTTGAATCCATTTAGTTGTGTATAGAAGCACGGCAAAAATAAAATAAGTTCAAAAATTGTCATCACTTTCCTTGTTCTTTTAAGCAACTCCGCCACATCATACCTGGCAAAATATGAGGTAAGGCAGATAGCTAGTACATGCATGCTTGTAGAACACAAGCAAAATGACCTTCAGAAGCAATACTGGCAGCATATGGAAGTAACATTCTCCCTCAACACGCATGCGCAGGTTCGAGCTTGTTACATTTATCCAGTGTATTTTGAGAAGCGGAGGTATTCAGGCGTGTCATAGTGCTGTGTCAACGCGAGGTAAACAGCTTGCTGGTATCGAATTTTTAGCTATTGAAAAAATAACTCCTAGTGAGATTCATCGTCCTTTAAAGGCTATGAAGACTATGTTGTTGATAGGTATTCTGTAAACGGTGGATAGTAATATTTCGAGCCTTGAAAAGCCATAATATTGGATGAAACACGCAGTCCAATCCAGTCCGATCGTCCGATCACTGCTACAGACGATAAACATTGCAAACTTGTCAAAGATTTGATTTAAAATGACCAGCAAATCACTTAAAAGCGTATTGCAAACCAAGTTGTTCCGAAACCGAATATTCAACGAGCGTATCGGCTTCACTGTTGAACAAACGGGATACCGTAAAACCTGTGCACGATGGGTACCACACCGCCTCACAGACGAGAACAAACAAAACCCTCCTTTTTCCCTCAATCTTGCGCCCTCCGATTTTTATTTTCTTCCTCAACTCAAAAGACACCTCAAGGATAATCATTACACCTCGGACGATGAGGAACAAATTTGATAACAGCACGCAGTTGAACTTTAGTTGACAAAGTAGTAAAACACGTCTCTATACTTCCATAAAAAAACTTGAAATACACTGGATGATGCTAATGACCTCAAGCCTGCTCATGCGTGCTGAGGGGAAATGTTACTTCCACATGCCACCAGGAGTGCTTCTGAAGGTCTATTTGTTTGTGGTCTACTTGCATGTGCGCATTAGTTTTCAGCGTTCCACTCAATATATAACGCCAAAAAAACATTTTTCCTAAGTGAAATGCGCCAGCAGTAGAGTCATAAAAACTTCTCTTTCATGGTCAATGGAGTTCTCATGAAAAAGCAATTATTAGTTTGAATTCTCTGAAATCGAACGTTGAAATTTAATATACTAATTAAAATAGTCGACCTGTATAGCTTGATGGAGAAATGGCTAACGGACACACAAAATTAGTACGTTCGATAACTGCCCGGCGGTGTATTCACTCTGGCGACTCGTCGCATGGGAATTATAAATGCGGGAGAGAGCTTATCAGGATCCCACAGGAAAACGAGAAACATTGTCCCTCGGCAAACCCAAATAAACTTTGAACTCAGGGCTTATTCTTCAAGTACCCACTCCTATCTGAGATTGTATATTATTGCAACATTTCGGATAATATTAACGGATATTATGAATCAATAATTCACCCAGGGTCCGTCCCAGTTAACAGTGAAAGGACTTCTGTAGCTTCATGGTAATCCGTTTCAAGGGATTTACGTTGAGGATGTATACTTGAACCATTGCAAAAATTGCATAACTTTATTGGTTTTAGAAACTGAAAACAACATATTACAACAAAATATTCATCTCATTTTTATTCCTCTGGCTACATGGCCTTGCAATATTTTTCGTCATACTTAGTGGATATTTTCCTAATATCCTCAATGACCATAGTCAAGATTATTTAATTTCCTTCTTTTAATGGTAATAATAAAATATTTAATAGAATTTCCTTGAAACAATATAAATTACATAATAAAAGAATTTGCCAATACAGGGCTGCAAGAACAACAGATCGGGTCAATTGGGAATTGGAATTTATTCCGCTGATTAAATGAGTATATTAAAAGAAATTGACAACCGACTTATTGTAAATACTATGGTACTTTAAACAATGATCATGTTCCATAAGCTATTTTAATGGACTTTCACACTTCAGTTCCATAGTAATATGTATTTTTAAATATTTATTCTGATTCCTGACATGTGTTTTTCTCTCGATTCTTGCATGTGTCACTGTGTTTTACGGATATTTATTATGCAAATGTTTGAAAAATATTTGGATATCTTATACTTCCTATTAGGTGTAGCGTACGTTTTACAATTTACAGCAACGATCTTCGTTCAAAATACTTTCCATTTTTTTCTGATATGCAGATGTCAGCAAATTGGTTAAATATGTGCTAATATACAGCTTTTGGTAATTTTTACTAATTTTACATACACAATAAAAACAGAATTCTATTCCTGATGCATCTATTTCATTGTACATTCCACCTTCGTACAGAGTGCAGTTCATATTCACTCATTCTTTTTGCCCTCGCTGTTTTATTGCGATCAACGGGATAATTATTGACTTTAATAAATACCCAAACAGCTCAACTTGTTATTAATTTTCGTTGCAACGTTAATTTGGAAAACATCGGATGTTTTGACTTGTAATTTCCTTTTAAAACATTACATTCCTTAAATTTGCTGTAAAACTAATATTGCGAAAAAAGTGTTATCACTTCACGTCATGGGATAATAGTTTATCCACAACCTTATACCGTTTCAATTAAGCTTAATAATTTTGAATGAAACATAATTCGGAATTATACAGAACCTTGTTAACAGTTCAGCTCCCTTTAATTGCTTCATTTTTGTTGGTTATAGCTGAAAAAATCTCTAAGGATATCGCCGAACCTTCTACGTGGTTAAACCAAATATTCTTCCATTTATTTATATGCTGGATGATAATTGGTAAGCTTCCTTTCTTTAATTATAACTGTCAATTAATATTATATTTCAACTATTAGATTATGATTTGCTAACCTACAACTAGGTGATGGATTTCAAATAATTAAGATACCAACAGAGTCCTTATTGTTAGGTCCATGAAATGTGGTTTGAGCAATTTTTTACACTGCCTGCTCCGAAACATTACCGCAAAACTTTATATGAATATAATGCTTTTGTAATTTTTTAAGAAATAGAAGAATGAGCACACTCCGAGCCTAGAATGAGTTGCAGTTTCATCGAACAATACTCACTGACTTTAAGTCAATGGTTATAATTTTGTTTTAACTACTGAATAGTTTTCCATCGAATTTGGGTGACCAAGAACATGGAATTTATCATTTATATAAATCTGATTATTTCGTATTTATTAGTTGGTAGCAGATGACTGAGTAGGCCAATACTCAAACCAAAGTATGATTTGATTAGGAGGATGATGCGTACTTGTTCATACCAATGGTCCTATCCGTACCCCTTGAAGTTACTGGAACGTCTGCTGGTAACCATTCCAACGATGGATTTATTCGTATCTTGACTGTTAATATTCATTTGAACTATGTATGTCAAGCGAGGCATTTGACTGAGGGTCTTTGCAGCTTTTGTTAAAAGAAATAACACATGCTAAATCCAATCCACTCTTTCTGTTATCACTTATTCAACCTATGTCTAACTGATCGTCTATTCTGAATAACGAAAATAATCTCCCTCACTTATGCCAATCCAATTTGCCTTCCTGCGAGGGCATGCTTTGAGTGAATCTTCTTTGGGTACACCTGAGGCCAGATAGGGTCTAAGGTATTTTGGTTTTGTAATCTCGATACGCCCCTGGTCAACGCTTACGAGCCCAGACCTAACTTTTCTTTATTATACCCTATCCTAAGGCTAGGAGCGCATTTTAAATTATAGCGCCATCACCCAAAATTTTAATCCTTATGAATACCCTAATTTCGGGGAAAGATCTTCGCTCCCTTGTACTATAACTTTCCTCTCCCAGCAGCACTAAAGTTAATAGTTGTGAGATGGTATCATTACAGCATTCATGAGGATTTTGAAAAGCGTTTGTCGTCGGCAACACGAAATATCCATTGAAATACGGGTATTTCCCAGGGGCTTGATAATACGGAAGTTTTCCGATGTAGAATTATCATCAATATTTATTCCCACGGTTAAGTGGAAAAAGATCGAATTTAACATATATTTTTAAAATTGAATGAAATTTATTTGTGGCAAAAGCTTAATTAACTTGAGTCCAATATTTCGACAGTGGCAGTCATTGCAATTTGAAAGCTGGGCCTTTCGCTTACGGCGACGAACGAGGTGACGCGCAACGCTGCATCGAAATGTTGATTTCGTTTGAGAAAATGGTTTCCCGAGACAAATGTAATCTTACAGGAGACTTAAGGAGAGTCTGTTTTCACTTGCTCACAATTGGAAGAAAGTTTATATTGTTTTAGGATGGAAGAGAAAACATTTTAATTAGAGGATACGGAGGGCTAGAAACTTGTCTTACGAAAATAAACATTAGCAGCGCTACTGCCATTGTGAGAGAAGGCCGTCGAATTACGTTAAGGGCACTATCAGATATATTTAAAATTTCATTATGTGGGACAAAAACCTTGGAAACAGAAGAATTACATGAAACATAGCCGTGCGCGTGGGGTTCCGCAAAACCCACCATAATTACCTTATTACAATCATTGTGAAGTGTTTTTCCCATCTTCCTCGTAGTCCTGATTCAGCCCCTAGTGATTTTTTTCTATGTACCAATAATATTTTTATGTAAAGCATTTATCACCATCAGTAGGTGGGGTAAGTAAACTGAACGTGTTTCAAATTGCATCGCTTCCAACTAACACTGAATACTAAATCTGTATGAATGAAGTTTGAACCACAGTAGTAGAATGCACAGTTTATTTACCATACAACTTACAATTAAAGGCGATATATTTTGTGATATATTTTGTTTTGGCGATATAAATTGTGAATAAATAGTTAAGTTACACTTAGTTGAATTTTTTCAATAGAACATTCCTCGATTTAAATATTTTTTAAACTCAATAATATAAGAGGCTCTTATTCATCGTAGTATTGCATGAACTTTTCCGTTTGATGGACGGGACACTATGCTATGTGGTCTTGCCTTCGCTATTTGAGAAAGACATTTTGAATCATTTCTTTGACTCTTTATTCAACTTTTCGGTCAGAGTAGATGTTTTATTATATTCAACGATATAAATAAAAGATTCACCTTTTGTTATTCTCCCATTTTTTTCAAACTCAGTAATCATCGAATTAACCGCTGAATGAATTAGTGAAACAATCTCATAAGTAAATAAAAAAAATTAACTAATGTGAAAATTTAACCTTGTAACATTAACATATACTTCTAAATATGCTTCAAACAAGCATATTGATGAAATATGAAATAGAAGGAGATATTATTTTAGGATGCTTCCGCCATAAATCCGTTGCAGTAAAATCAAAAATTATGAAAATTGAGATATAAAGAATGGATGAGACAAATGAAGATTAATTTTCCTTGTGATTAACGATCTAGTTATTGCATTAGTTCGATGGAACTCTATCCCAGGAATGAACCTGGACTTCACCATTTGCTCAATGCTCTTGCCTGCTTCAAAAGGAACATTTATTTATTTGCGATTCCTAACATTTTGCCATGAAGTATTGACTCAATATTTTGCTTCAGAAATTATAGCTAAGTAATAAACGAAAGTAAAATGAAATGTTAGAAACGTTAAACTTAGAAGTATAATGAATACAATGACCTAAATCCTTATATAGTATTCCGTAATCCTTAGACCTTATAATGACTCTTAAGAATTTAAGAGGTTTGGATAAATGGCACAACTGTCCCCCATTGCTATTGTAGTTCTCTAAAGGTTACCATAAAGTATTTTTACATTATGATGTGGTCCCTAAGATTTAAATTACATAAATATATAATTTATATAATTATTTAATTTTCTAATGAATTAATT
The DNA here is from genome assembly GCA_037158775.1 of Hetaerina titia. NCBI lineage: Eukaryota > Metazoa > Arthropoda > Insecta > Odonata > Calopterygidae > Hetaerina > Hetaerina titia. Next base: position 83,952,824 of record CM073778.1, read on the forward strand.
TCTTAATCTCTTTTAAGACTTTACTAAAAAATGTTTTCTTTCGAGCTATAAGGAGCGTTTAAGTACAAGTTACAATAAATATATACTACCTGAGCTTTTCGGAATTATAGGCGTTAACTTAAAAGGGTGGTGTCATGTATGTGAATATGATGATGGAGGCTCTTAACATAAAAAAATGGCAAAAAGTCCGAATTGGCCGAATAACAAGGGGCAAAAACTAAATGTTTCCAGGGGGATGTAGGGACGAGCGGGTTTGAGAGGGATCATTTTTGGGGGGTTTTAGGTCCAGCCTAGAGTGTCCTCTGGAAAGGGTTTGTCGTGGTCACGAGGAGAGAAAGGGTTGAAGGGAGAGAGGGACAAGGGGATGGGTGTAAAACGAAGGATCTCCTCCCTGGCTTATGTCCTCTGCCTCGGTCGCAGGTTGTCGACTGCAGGGAAAGCCTCCCTTTTTCCTCCGATCCCCTTTTGTTCTTGTGCAAAGGGTTCTCCATGGACACAGGGTGGTAGGAGGGATGGAGAAGGATGGGGGATGGAAAGTAGAGGAGATGAAGACGGGAAGCAAGGACCAAGGCAAAATCAGGGAGCGTTCCTTTTGCAAAAAAACAATACTTAAGCGTCATAATTAAACTTGCTTTCGAGGAGACGTCATAACTTAAGTGGCAGTATTTTATGCAAAACTAACGTATTTTTTCCTATGAATCTGCAAAAATATCACAAAAACTGATAAACCTCTTTCTCTATTTGATTCTGGGAAATATTCAATAGATTACACATTCTTTACCTTTTTGTGGAAGCGAAAAATAAGTTAGGTAGGAATTTTCAATTCAATGTATGTCTCATAGCGTATAATTTTAAGAGGAGAGTATTGTTATTCCATGCAGCTTATGACTGGTGAATGTATCTTTTATAAAATATCTTTTTAACTGGCGGATTTGGTTGTATTTTTCCAAAATTCTCTAAAGTCTGTTTTCACCATTTCATATCAGTTATTTGTAATTATCAGAGTGAGCATTCGTTTCAATCGTCACCATATAAAGCTGCCAAGTTTGGTTGTTATATGTTAAGAATGAAATGTAAGTATTAAATAGCTACATGTATGTCATAAAATGCTGACTTCTCGTTGCGGTAGGTACGGAGTATGCTTCATTCTGGGAACATTAAAAAGTTCCTACCTCATTTTTTATCATGAGTAAACTCTGCGTGTGTTCAAGACTTGACATGAATGAAAAATATACTCCCGAATAATGGGAAAATGCTAAATTTTAAGTTAAAAGTATATTTCGGTTTCTGCAGATTTTGGGTTTATCCCTCATTCCCATATTTTTTTCAACGAACCCGTGAAACGGAGCAAGTAAAACTATATGCGTTTTATGTTGATAGAAGTGTACATTTTCAGTCGACCTCGGAAGAATACCCTGGAAAGGTCGTGAGACGAGATAAGTTAAACGCATTTAGGTGCATCTGAATTTCAGACGTTGCATTAAACAATATCCACTTTTCAGGAAGAAGCATTGAGAAAGTAGCATTTTGGTTCAGTTGTAAGATTATTATTTATATATTACTTCAATTAGACTCAGATCAGAATAGAGATAGAGATTAATAGTGACTGCTAAAAGATGATATTTCATGTCATTTCAATAGGCATTATATCAGTGTATTAAATAAATACTATGGTAAATATTTTTGAAATACTATTAAAAATTTGCATTGAGAATATGTTTTTAAAATGTTGAAATGGGTTAATATTGCAACCATTAGCTCTTTAAAATATATTTGGGGAGCCTTAATGTACTGATTTGAGGTGGGGAATGGAATGCCTCTATTTTTTGGTTGTGAAAAGGAATGACGCGTGCAATGATTTACTCCATGGTACAGGGAAACGGGCAAACTCGGATGCTATCCCGCAGTCTCAGTTAGCGAAGGAAGGTGACCTGAGTTCGGGAAGGGGGCCAAAAATTCGTGGCAGAAATATATCGCCGTACACGACTGCTGAGTGGACCTTCTTTGAAGACCGTTTCCCCGACCTTTGACCATTGCCAAGGAGCCAAAACGCCTCGAGTCACTGTGGGTTTTTGACCGCGATTCCAGGCCAGTTCACACAATTCCGATTGTGAAGGCGCTAACCCTTTAAATCACACACGCACCTCCCCCCCTTCGTTTCGACCGCTTGACCCCGTCCTTCCTGTCGTCCCTCTCACCCAAAACGACTCCTTTCTCTCCATCCCCGTTAAAGCTCTTAAAAGACAGCGAGAGCAGTTGAGCGAGGGTGCGGGAATGTGGGGTGTGTCGATCGACGTCGACGGAGATGCCTTCGGGGGCAGGCCGCGAGAGCGGGCGCTTATGGGAATTTCGCCAACGGACAGAAGAGATCCCGTTCGAATGGGAAGGCTTCGACGGGTGGAGGCATCGGTGAAGATGAGGGAAGGAATAGTGTTTTATCCTTTCACGAGATATAAGCTGGTGGACCAACGTCAAAATACTGGTTGACTTTTTGTCCTAAAACTCTCATTCGGGGCTTCATCCAAGTTTCGTTTCAGACACCATGGTATAACAAACAAATAAATAGTGGTTTTAAAGAAAAAAATGGTGAAAAATGTAGGATAGGAAGCGAAATAGTTGGGTCGTTTCTTTCACAAAATTAACCCGAGAACCGATTTTATAGGGACGAATGGTATTATCTCATATTTTTCTCTAAACATGTGAATTTGGGAAATGAAATGGTAATAGATGTAAGCACTAAGAACCTCCACACAAAGAGCAAACTTTATAGTGGTATCCCTTAATATATATGTTCCTAGAATAATAAAATTTTAAAGCATGAAAGTATTATCTGTATCAATTTTTTTGCGCACCATAATAAACCGATTCGCGGGAGCTTCTAAGATACGTATAATATGAGCGGAAATAAATTGTAGTAGAAAATAGCAAAATATCCCACGGTATTACACTTTATTTTCAGAGCATATTATTATAATTATTGGTTATCTTAAATTGCAAAAATAACTCAAAAGAGATTTAGACATCTAAACTGTAGACAATATGCATAGAAATGCAACTGTACATTTTTAAAAAAAGCATTTATTCAATGGAACAAAGCACTTCATTTTCGTATGCAGTAAGGCGGTTAGTAGGAGTATTTTAATTGCCGGTGATGAGTACTTTTTTGTTCCGTAATATTTATTATAGAAAAGAGAATTTCTAAAACACAAATAAAAGGAGTAGGTAATAAAACATTAAGCTTCGATTTTGGAAAACTAAAAATAAAAAACGATTTACGGAGCGATGGAGGTTAACTGAAAGGAAGTATTTAGATAAATGGAAGATGGGACACACCTTGGATGAGGAATGATTAGATTTTCAAAATGGAAGTTTCCATCCAATTGGTATTTTGGTCAAAAAGGGCAGCGAGTGAGAGTTAATTCAATGCAACCGCAGGAAATATGTCCGAGTATCTGTAGAAAGAAAACGGGTTTAACACTGAACTTCATAGCCAAAATATCATTTATTATAAATCTCTCGATAATCAAAGCAAGACCGTCATCTATCTGGGCTTTAAAATCGAGAATTTAATCCATTTATGGCTGTTCAAATCCGTTTACGAATATTATTACTCATTTATTGTATTTGTAAAGCTACACTTGATCACTATAGGGAATAATTGTCGCATTACTACACGTTTCCTCAAATTAGACATCCATTGTCTCATGCGGTTTTGCGTTTCAACCAACAATGGTCCAAAACCATAGGTAATTCGTCCATATATAGCATTACTTATTTGGAATCAATTTAAATCGCCCAGTTGTGACAAACATGACAAAAGTTTTAACTGAACACATTTTAAGCTCAGATAAGTGTATTTATACCGTTCACATTTTAAGTCCAGATTCGAGTATTTGACACCGTGCTTGCCTTTCGTTATATCCATTTCTGGTATTGGGTACCTATTACACATATGCCTTCGCTTGAATCCACCGTATTCATTGTGTTGATATTCTCAAATCCAATTTCCCCATACTTTACTAAGGCAGATGGAAACATAAAAATTCAAAGATGGATAGGGATCATTGAGCCGGAACATATGAAGGAGAAATGCATAAATAAATCTTTTGGCTCTTCGTTTCATTGCTTCATTCCACCCGATTATCTTCGCGATGAAGTGGAACATAAAATCCCTCCCTGCTTTCATTTCTTATCGCGTGTGTATACATCATTCATTTTGGTGGCCCGGGGGGGGGAGGGGTGGGAAGGGCCGCTACACCCTAGGGATGGATGCAGGCGGAGAGTCACTGGAGGTCCTCTCTCCTCCCTCCACTTATTCCTATTGCAAAGGAACGATGCCACAGGGAGGAAAATCGATTTTTTGCAATGAAATTGAATAAAAAAAGTCCCCTGAATCCATTCCTTACGCTGATGGAATTTCTTTCTTTTGTGCGTGTCTTTTTATCTCCTCTGCCCGAAAATTTGGTATTTGCGTGTGTGCGTATTCACGAGACTCTGTTCAGATGTTCCCATGAGTGTGTTACGCATTCATGGCAGACACGTCGTACTGGTCACGCGAAAGCAATTGCACAACTATTATGCTAGGATATTAATTTTTTTATTTGAAAAATAGTGACATTCGTCTTCTCATTTATTTCATCTAACCTAAAGTTAAATTTGTTTTAATATTTCACTAGTTGTAGATATTTTTCTTTACTATACATAGATTACACTCAATAAAATGGAGATATATCTAAATTTGATAGAAATATTTCCGAGTAATGTCAAAAACTGATCGCAGAAATAGTTTGCCCTTAATGGTTCTACCCAGTGTTATTTTTCCCCAAAAAATACGCGGTCCATCGTGTATTACCCCGTCGCAAAAGCTTAAGTTAAAGAAATGCGTCAATATAACTGAATATTCTTGCTACACCTGAATTGAATTGCAACGTTTGCCGTAGAGGTAGTGATGAATTTAAAAATTATTCTCTTCGATTTTATAACGAACTCTTAACATAAACTTGTCACCTTGTTGAGGATTTAGCATCCTAACCTTAATTTTAACTAATTCATTTGAAATTAATATTTATTTCCATCTTTAAGCCGCACTATTACTGTGGCGGAAACTTTGTGTAATATATATATATATATATATATATATATATATATATATATATATATATATATATATATATATATATATATATATATTAAAAGATAAACTGATTCACTCATTGGGAGAATCTTATAAAGGACACATTAGGGCATAAAAAATTTCATAAATTCTGATCCCTTATATTAGGTGCTTTTTATGGTGAATCAGTAGCCATTAATATTACAAATAGTTTTACCTGTGGTGACGCTGGAAAACCGACTCATCCCTGTTGTTTTTTTGGATACAAAATTGATCAATTGTTCATATTCATAATTCCCACCGTTTTCTTGTTGAGGATCAAAAAATCTCGAATCGACGTGAATTTAATACGAAATTTTTAATTTTTCACTTTGAAGACGTTCTCATTCCTTTCCTATGACACCAAAAAATACAAGAATAGGAATGATTTTTGTTTCCACATTGTGAAGTGGTCTTTCTAAGTATTTCAAATGTGTTCCTAATACTTCATTCTCCTCTTTGCTGTCGGTATTTTATCTATAGAGCTTACTTTAAGAAGCTTTTTCAGCATTAATCCGAAAACAGCCAGTTATGGCCTTGGCATCGGACTTTAATCAATGATATATAGTATTATACATAACAATGAACACAATTACAAACGTGCAAGCCCTAGGCGGAGAAAAACCCACCCAGGTGGGAATCAAACCCGCGAACTTTTGGTTGGCAAACGAGTATGTTACCTCACCGCAACCGGGGCCAGCTTTTTTGAAACTATTCGAAAAAATACAGCCTGTAGGTAACCACGCCAAGCTTACTTATTGTTAATGTAATACAAAGATGCCGCTCGGAAAACTGGATTTAGTCTCTTTGCTCTTGATAAATATCCCGCGTTATTCAAAAGTTTATGGCGTTTCTTTTAAGAATCGCTTGTGACTAAGTATTCCCTTTCAAAAAATAAACGTAATTAAAATCCTTAGGCTTTTCAAAATTCTGTTGATTAAGTAAATTGCAGTGTTATTTTTTACCAACTTTTCAATATGGGGAAATCCCACGTACGAGCCCTGAGACAGTATTCCACTAAGGAATCATACTGGCTGATCGAGGTAGATGAACGAAAAGTTGGAGTGAAGCTTTTTCCGGAAGCGAAAAAGGTCGATTGATAGTACATGGAGCAGAAAAATGGTGTTCTATATTGCGTGAATTAGAGAAGGTTAGGCGAAGTTTAATGAGGAGCATAAAAAACGACTGGTGGATCCGACAATTTTATTTATAAAAACCTACGGCAATAATTAATAAACAATTTAATCATAAAAATCGACGGCAATGCACAGCACTTTCAGCTCAAGTGGTGTTACATGGCTACTGCAGCATTTTTAACGTATCTTTGCCCATGTAATGTTGAAAATTTCTTCATGACTTCTGGTACCAAAAAGAAGAAAGTAGTATTAGGCGTCAACCAATTACTAATTATAACAATACATACTGCTTAATTTCTATTGTGAATCGTAGTCTCACCAGTTTGCCTTTTACGTGTATTATTGAAATGTTAACCTTATTCTGGAAGAGCAGGGATACTCGGTGAAATTCATAAATCCGGAATTCGAGCAACTCCAGAGGTACGGACATGGACAGCCCCCAAGTGTCCGTGTAAGCGTGAGCGTGCTCCGTGAGTGGTGTGTGCGTACGCGGGCCGAACCCACTCTCCCACCCGGCGACAGACTCGAACACACTCTCTCGTATCCACCCTCGCGAGGATCGTAGACCCCTCACCTCCGACCGCCACCCCCTTATTCTGCCCAGCATTCCCACCGATTCAATTTCCAGGCGGCCCAACCGCTCCCCGATCCAAACGCTCCCTCCCTTTCCCACTCCACACCCCCTTCTCTCCTCCAGCTAAACCCTCGCAAAAATTCGCCATCCACCCCCCCCCCAAATGGGAGTTATCCGGACCAGGACGGCGACAAGAGGCAGAAGAAAAAAATTTAAAAAAGTACCAGAGAGAGAGTTCACTCTCCAACAAGTCCCCCCCCTCTTCACATCTGCAGGTGGTCCGCCCACCCTCAAAATCCCTCCACCCCACGGCCGTGACGTCATTTCAATCGCTCCCTCGGTGGCGAAAGTAATTTCTTTTTCACTCTCCCTCCGCCTATTCTCTCCCTCTCTCCTCTAACCCCTTAACATTCGCCCTTTCTCCGTCACCCCCTGCATTTTCTCTCTCCCTCCCTCCCCCGCCATTTTCCCTCGGTCCTCCTTTAAACGAAGCACTTTCCCCCTTCCGGTTTTCAATCCCGCCACGGTAGTCACCGGGCCTGATTCCTAAGACGAAAAATATAATCCTCCTCGTAAATAAAACTATCAAATTGTGCTGAGCGTCTTTCTAAATATGATCTCTAGGGACGGGCATATAGGTACCATAATACTCTTAAGGAGTATTGCCAAGAGAGTAAAATATGTATGAATCATCCTTAAAAATGAATGAAAATGATGAGATCCAACGGTGGATTTGGAAGATATTAATACGTTGGTAGCGGATTATGATTTAATCGCTCCAATAGCATTATTACTTTCGCTGCTTATGAAATGATGAAGGGATATTATTAAACAAGGCAGTTAAAAGTTATTCCAGATTATGTTCTGAAGAGTACGCATCAATGCAAATTAAATAGAACAACGTATTCTTTCATACAGTGAATACTTTTAAGAAGTTTTAAATTCTCTACTGAAAATTATTTCTCAATTGGAAAAAAGAAGAGCCAAAAAACATTTTGTAGTTATTCACTGGGAAACAATGTAAGCCTGCAATGTACGAGTATGTCAATCTAAAGGTACATTCTATTAAGTCTCTTGAGACCCTTTAATCCTTTAATTTAGGTTTTTTTTATATATTACGTAGTATCGTATAAGTCTTATTGTACAACGCAAAACTGCGTAATTTCTTTTTCCGTATTTTGTTTTCTCATCCTGTTTTCACGATCCCATTTACTCAGGTGGGTTGGCTACTCTCGTGTCAAATATATTATATTTGATTATTTATCCCATGTGTTAGTACATTTGCAGGTAAATTATTTCCAAATATTAGCCCTTTGAATCAAGCGGAATCCGAGAGATAAAGTATACAGATAGAGCAACAGAGGTCAACGCTTGATCCGACTTGTGAAATTACCTAAGTGGCTTTCATTTGAAAAGGATTACATTTAATTTGAAAGGAAAAGGATGACTATCAACTATTTGAAATTTGAGGTGTTTTATTCATTGCAGATTAATTTAGAATGCAATTTTAAGAGTGGAATTGGATGACTAATGACTGAAGTAACCCCTGTTTAAATCCTGATATCCCCTCTGGTCTCATTCAATTAGGGCAATTATATTTGCATATGTCTATAGCTACTTACACATGTATGATGCCTATTCATAAGCATATTTAAATTCATATGAATCTAGTATAAAAATGATTTGCATTAAAAGAAGTTACTGAGATGTTTCACAGGTAAGGGAGTACTACTATTCACATATGCGTATTATTCTTGGGTCACCAGGGAGCCGTTTACTTTGAAAAGCGTTTCAAGGTTAACAAGCATTAACTCCGATGCTCCTCTCTAACACACACTCTCGTGCTTGTGTCCTGTGTCATACACACGTGAATTACATGCGCATACGTGCATGTAATACGTGTGTCTTTGTAATAAACGTGCATGTATACATGCAAACGACAGATGCAAGTATGCGCGTAAACGAACGGGGCTCCACATTCCACAGACAGAGATCACCAACGTAGCACTCTCGCTCGCTCTACCATCTCTCGGCGTCCTTTTTTGAGCGAGTTCTCATCGACGGCGTCAATCACTCCCGACTGAAAGTGCGCCCAAGAGTGAGTGGGTGGGTGGGTGGGCGGTTTGCTCGCCCCCGGCTTACAGACGGTGATGGTCCAAAGACCAGGCGGACGGCATCCATGACGAAATGGGATGCTCGGTGGAATTAAAACACGCGATCTGGGAGTTGCAAAAAGGTTAACAATTTGGACGAGGAGGGGAGGCGAGAAGCAGTTTCACTTGATGCGCTTGCAAAAAGAGAATGACTCCATTCCATGAAAAAGTTTGATTTTGCGTAAAAAAAAGGAGTCTGCACTAGCTTTGCTGGCATCCTAGGGTTAGTGTCTTCTCCCTGTATAATTTTTAGAAGTTTAATAATGCTGATTCGCCATCGATAATGGGAAAACATCCATTCCCTTACCAAGTATTATGAAGGATACATTATAAATTCAGGATTGTGAGGAAGTAGCAATTGAACATATAGCTCGCATTTCGACATCACTTATAGCTTGTAGATAATGATAGGAAATATAAACAAATTGAAGAATTTTCCATATTTCAAATGAAAAATATAGTCACTATTTCTGCAAGTTACTGATTTCAAATGATGAAGTTGTCTTCATTATAAAAATACGTATTTACTTTATTTTAACTAATTTCATAATGTGTAACGTATGTTAAGTAATGGAGGGGTTTTCGAAACATAAATACATCTAGTTCTGCATCATGTATTCCTGTTTGCCATGCAAAAAAATTTAGATTATTATCAATCTTACATTTTTAATTTCCAATATTTTTTTATTTTGTTGTAAATAAATTAGGCAAATATTCATCAAACATTTGGGTAGGATTTTTACATTATAATATCATCAAATATAATTAATTTTGCCACAAATATCAGGAAAAATATTGTGTTCTTGAAAACGAGCGAATTAAATAAATTGAATATGGTTCACATGATGGCCCAGATTTTGATGTGCTGACCAATAGTTTTTGATATTTGAAACAATTATCAGTAAATAAGGGTCAACTATATTCCTACTAATTCTGATTACTTGTCTATTTTCCAAAACGTGAATGTCGCAGGTTTAAAAACGACATAATTTATTTGCCACTCATCAGAAAAGAGCCTTCCCGCGTTTTACTTAGGATATTTTAGTATTAATACAACAACGGGGGCACTCTGAAGCACCAAAATCCACCCCTAAGGGAAGTGAAATCCCGCTAATCACTAATCGAATCCATAAACATGTGAACTGACACCCCCCTCCAACGATACCTCGCTATACGTATTATATCGTTTGACCTCCGCCTTGCTCAAGACACAAACCGGGTCTCTCTCATTCTGGAGAAGTTCTAAAACTAAATTTTTTATGTAATCACAGTGTTAAATACATAAAGATGCTAAAAAATGGATATCCTATGTTTTAACTTCTTTCCAAAGAAGAATAATGGAGACTAATTTTGACGAAATGGAAAAATATTGAGGATTGGTTAACACATGGACGTGTATGACGTGGCGATTTTGTGCCCGAATAATTTAATATAAATTCTTAAAACAAAAAACATATTGAAAATATAATACTACATCATGATTTAAAAATCAAAGTATATGCATATAAATTACATAATATTATTTTTAGGTAATATACCAGTTAAGGTAGGTTTTTGAATGGACACAACTATCACATAAATAACTTACGATTCCAAACAACAGACAATCGACCAGCATAATCTACATCAGGTCCCTCTTCATCTCTGTCTACGTCTTTCCTCCCTTCATCCCGTCCACCATTCCTATCCTGTTCCTGCCCTTTCCTCGTTCGCCTATCATTCTCCCCTGTATTACAGTCTTCAACATACTACTGCCGATCATTACCCCTTTCATCTATTTTTCCTGTCTCCCTAGAATTTCTCCCAACAAACCCCAACCCTCACCCACCATACCTAGTTCTTTCTCATCTGTTATTCTTTCGGTCCATTTCACCTTCTCTATTCTTCTCAAACCCTTACAATTCAAAAGCCTCCAATTTACGTCCATCCTCCTGCTTCAGTGACCACGTTTCCGCGCCGTACACAGCTACGCTCCATATCAGAGTTTTTACGAGTCTTTTCTTAACCTCCCTGCTCAACATCCCCGTCAGCAACTCCTATCTCCTTAAGAAAGCCTCGTTACCAACTTATACGTTGAACAGCATCAGTAATAATGGGTACCTCTGCCTTACACCTCCTCCTAACACTGCCCACCCACATTATATATATATAAAACTTAGATAACAACACACAATATGAGAACACATAAAAGGAACACTCACACGTAATTTCTTGATAATTTCGACGGAATTATCTTCCTTGGAAGATTAGTTAGGGCTCTATATAATAAACATATATATATATATATATATATATATATATATATATATATATATATATATACATGTATATATTTTTTATACATGTGTGTGTGTGTGTATTTATTACGGTCGCTAATCTAGATCGAAAAAGCACAGTTTTATTTGTACAACAGCGGAAATTCAATTAATGTCCAAATACTTCAATATGTCACTCATATATCACTTTAATTACTTATGCCTCTGGCATTGGAACATTTAATAACGCGCCACTCAAAACAAATGGAACTTTCGGCATTTTGGGACACATTCTTCTGGAAAGAATAAAAGTCGTTAATACGGCCGCAGAATATCAATCATTATACGCTCTACGGAAGCAAATTTTGAAAATTTATCGTTCTTCTTTGGACATCGCTGCATGAATTTTTATTAAGCATTGAACCATTTGAAAAAATTTATGCTCCAGATGCACGTGAGAACAAAATGAGGAATGTGAGAGAGAAATATATTTTAATATTTATATATCACCGAAAGGGATGTACCTCAATTTGCTTTCATGGCACATTCCATTGGGGGGGGGAGAGAAATGTTTACTATCTTGGCAACTTGCTGCAACATATTCCCAAAGCCCTCTTTACCATGAAAATAGTTTTAGAATCTGATATGAGTGTAAGATTAGACATGTGTTTATTTATTTGAATGTAAGAACTGTGAACATGTACTTTTGGCTCGAAGAATAACAGACGTTTTGGAAGATTGAGAAATAACATTCCGAACAGGGATATGTGCTTTGGTGTATTTGATAGCGGATGTTTTCTAGCTTTTCATATGAAAATGCAAGTATTTATTCTTCGGTGCGTGTGGGCCTTTTGAAGACCGTATTGAATGGAAACCATATTAACTACGGATAAATAATCCACAAGATGTATTTTAAAAATTAACGCAAAAAAATTAAAGAGTAAGTGTTTTGAAATATGATGAGGTTAACCAATACATGAAGGATAAAGTTACTAGTTGGGTAATAAGCCCGTATGTTCACAGAGCAGTGTCAAAACAACCTTGGATTTGATGACTTATGATAATGATGACCAATATCCAATATTTGAAATATAACAACAACTAATACTCGTATGTCACCATTCTTTTCTTATATGAAATCTCAGAAACGGATTTCCTTGAGCTTATTGAACTTCTCGCTTGGAAAGTGGTATACTTTGAAAGGCTTTTGCTGTTTTTATGAATATTTTTACTTAGCCGTATACCTGAAACTCCCCTTATTCTGAGTGCATTTCGCAGTCGAAAATTTTCGAAAAACATCTTTCTTAGAATTGCCATTCACGTTTCCCTAAAACCTGTTGAAAAATTTCATTTTCCTTCATCATTCCTATTTGGCATACTGCCGCGCAATGAGTAACGCAGTCCCAATACTCTCCGCTGATGGAGTCCACAGGGTATTTTTTCCTCAGTGGTCAAATGCGGTAGCAGTTGATCTGAAATTTAAAAAAAAATTAATAAATATTTTCTAATTTTGTATGTTTAAAAAATGGAGAATTGCGGTAAATTTACACATGACCCTAACTTCTGATCAAACATCAAGCTAAAATCTAAATGGAAAAAGTTAACTATTAAACCGAAATAGAAGTTCATTTTTGAAATAATAGCTTCAGAGAAACTATTTTTTTTCATATTTCAAATAAATGAATTAAATATTTTGGTAGGGTAATAATAATCCTTCGTTAATGAGGATCAATTGCCGTTTTGCCATTTGATATTAGCTCTTGTACAGCATATTAAAACTAATTCAAATTAAAACACAAAATCTCTTCTGATTATATCTTTTACATAATTTCATTTTTCGCGTTGCATGTCACTCAATGAAGGCTACTGAGACATTTTTTAATCGTTGGTCGGCCGTGGTGGCGGTACCGCCAAATGGAATTGTTACCTCCACATACGTCCAGGTGAACCGCATATCTTTCCCGTTTCCCTCCAAATGACGCAGCATTTGCCCAATATAAGAAATAGAGGTTAGCTGCCTTCACTAATAACATCAAACGCGCCAATGTAACTATTTTTTGGAGAACTTGGTGATTTGAATTTTCTACTACTTTTCTTCGAAAATCTTTTTTTTACTTAGTAACTTCCATTCCATCGCTGGGGTGTTTGGCGGGGGGTGATTACACACCAGACTACCCTTGTCCCAAAACACTTTTCTATCCTATCGCTGTCGGACAACGTAACTCTGATTCCTTATCTTTCGTGGAAAAATGGCATCGTAAATCTGTGCTAAACTTAATCTCTCTAACTTTATTGACACTACTAGTCTAGTGTAAAAACGTTGGACGATTGTATGATAAGAATGCATTCGTAAAATTATAACTGACTGATATGATATTAAGAAATTCACGATATTACTAATTGGCGACTTTGTCAATGTCCAATAAAATATGGCGGACGTGAAGTCTAATGAGTGCCCGTAAATTGTTGGAATATACCCGTATACCCGATCAGTAATCAACTTTTAAGCTCTGTGTGCCAACACATGCAATGATATACGTACAGGTGGTAGTCCAAAGTTGTTTAATGAATATAGGTGCGAGTTAACGAATAAACTGTCCACATTTGACAAAGCGAAAGCAATTATGTAATGATGTCACCATGCCTTAAAGCGTGGAGAAACCCTTACAAATGGAGCTGCTCTTCCTTGGGTCGGATATACTTCATTCGCCCGCATCTACGATGGCTCGGCGTTGCAAGTTCTATATCTGCGGTGGTGTCCATTGTCCTACTCGCTCTCCTTGTTGAATGGATCGGCAAACACGAAGTAATACCCAGGGAGAGGTGGGCGGGTTCACAAGAAAAGAACCCAGGCGGATTTTCCCCGGCGTCCTAAAGAGAAAATTGAGGCGTGCAAATGGAGTCGTGAACGAACTTGCTAGTTGAGAGTTTATAATTATGGTGGATGAAGACTTCCACGGCGTCCCCGGGTCTGACCCCGCAAAACTTCGGAGAATAAAGTTGCCTCGCCGCATCTCCTTTCCCTCGGCCTCTTCTCCATCCCCCGCCAGTCTCGCTTTAAGGAATTGTCACGCCCTGCCCACGTTTCGCGAGTTGGACGCCGTGGAGAAAGGCCCGGTCGGGGAGGAAGAGCGCGTATGAGAGCCCTGGGGATCCGAGGATGGAGGGGGTGGTGGCAAGAAGGAGAGAAACGAGGCAAGTTCTTTTGAGTGGCAGCGCGTCCAGTTTCAAGAGAGCGCCTGTCGTGCGGTGCTCCCGAGGTCTCCTTCCCTCCCTGAGAAGAGGGATGCTTAGCAACGCGGACAATTTGGGCGATCAGTATGCGAGTCACACCTGCTTTAAAAAGTTCCGTAAATGACTTGATTATCGCTCCCACCCTTCCACGTCCCCGTCGGCCGAGTTTATAACCCGCTACGGGACTCATTTCCTGGGAAGACGCGACTGCTGAAGAATGCGCAAGAGAGGGGGCGAGAGATGAAGGAAATAAATGGTGGCGTGGGCAGGAAGATGTTGAGGGTTAGAGACGCGTCATTGAACCTTGGGAACGATCCTTCAGGGCCTCACCAGTTCCGTGCGGTTCTTTTGCGCTACCCACTGACAATCATACTTATTCACTAACTGAGAGAGGCAGATAATTAGGTGGAAGCAAATTTCAGAAGTCAGGACTACTGCTGTTCCACCAAAGTCACCATACGCTACGCTAAAAATAGTTTGTTTTTTTTATACTATCCAATAAATTACAGTGCTTTTGTCGCCATTTGCACGTGATATTTCACTCAACACTGGATGCCCTGAATTCAATATCTGGACGACGCGTCGTGGCGTAGATCCTTCCGTGTTGCCTTCGGATGCGAATAAATGTTCCCTACCTCTGCTACAAGGAACTATAAAAGGAGTTAGGTTGAGAATTACTGACAGCGAAGGTTAAATTACAAAATAAATATCTTGCTTAAATTAAAAGGATGTCTCCTTAGCGATGATTTTGAATATGTATTATTGACCCCATCGTACTACGGTAGGAGATATCATTTCAATAAAATTAGAGAGATTAAGGGTCGAACAAATATATTTAAGATGTAATTTCTTCACGAACGATAAGGGATTAGAATAACACCGACTAACCGACGTAGGGTCATATTCGGGTAAAAATTAGTCTGGTGTGTATTCACCCTCTGCCACACACCCTAGCAATTGTTTACAGGGTGCTAAAACATCCCCATAAATATTTAGCTACGTATCTATCATGGAAACTTTCCTCGAATGAACCAATGAAATGGTACAGGATAGGAGTACCATAATACAGGAAATAAACAATTGATTTTTCTTTTTCTGCGAAAGTAGACCCTCACCTCACTCTGCGCTCTACGATGAGTAAATTTTCACAATCAAGGAAGGGGTGTCAGTTACATTCTTGGTTCCAAAAGCAATTCCCTTAACGAGAGAATACCGTATAAGATTGAAATCCGAACCTAATGAGGGAGGTGGACCATAAAGTTTGGACATTAAGACAGGAGGGGTGGTTGAAGTTTGCGTAGAACTACTTTTCTGCAATTCTATCCCTTTTGTTTTCTCATATAGCGGCCCTCAAAATTCGTAATTCTAAGGCGTGATGAAAAAAAAGATTGGTATTAAGTTTCTTCTCAAACTCACTCTTCCTCAGGAGAGACTTGTCGTAACGAAAATTCCGTATACCACTCAAATCTTACGTAATGGAAGCTGCACTTGCCTGAAGTTCAGAAGCTATTGAGCGGAGATGTAGTTGCTGGTAAGCAATTAGCACGCAAAGCTCTTCTTGATGAAT
The DNA here is from genome assembly GCA_037158775.1 of Hetaerina titia. Classification (NCBI taxonomy): domain Eukaryota; kingdom Metazoa; phylum Arthropoda; class Insecta; order Odonata; family Calopterygidae; genus Hetaerina; species Hetaerina titia. Next base: position 83,968,895 of record CM073778.1, read on the forward strand.
ATGTCATATGAAGAAACGTGAAGAAATGAGCAAACTGGGTTTCAAAAACCCATGGTCTGTTTCAAGGCTCTTTTAAAGGTAATTGGTGTGAAAGGGAAAATATAGGTAATACCTGAAAAAATGCTCAATAAATTATTTCATGATTTTGTCAAAATTACATAATGAAAGTTTTTTTAATTTCTTATCTAACCGATTCTGTCCATCAAAACCCATACGCCATATGAGCTAAGGGCTCTTAGTGCTTTACAAATCAATCACTTCTACACAGTACCCTGTAAGCCCTACAGGGTACCGTGTAAGCTATACAGGGTACTGTGTACACAGTACCCTGTAAGCCCTAGGGTACTGTAAGCCCTACAGTACCCTAGGCGTGTGCGGCAAGGAGTGATTATACACTAGACTACATTTGACTCAAAATATTCTCCTCACCAATAGCACGGTCGGTCAACGTTATACAGGTGCCTCATTGGTCGTGGAAAAAATGCCATCTCACGTTTACCTGCAAGAATTTTAGTTAGTTTTAGCTAACTAGTTTAGTTATATTTTAGTTTAGCTTTGTCCCTCTGGTTATCTTAAGCAGCAATCCGACAAGCTAAACCAAATTTGCGAATGATCCTAGCTGGATTAAAATCCAACTGGTTGGACCGCACGCACGAATATTTCTAAATACTAATCACATGACCTTGTTGACGTCATACGCGCGGATCATTCAGTCATCAGGCGAAGAAAAACAGATGAGATTAGTGAACTCCTAGTGAAAAGGTTATGTCAATCAAACCTGCAGATGCTGCTCGACATTTTAGAGTCTGCCTCCTTTAAAATATATTTTTTTTACAAAACGAAAATTGATTTAACTGTTTTGTACGAAGCTCTTAGGAAATGTATCCAGAAAAAATATTAAAAAGTGAGCGTATTCTTTCGTTTAATGACGAAAAATATTAGTGATAATGCCATATACTTATGTTGAACCACCAAGTAGTAGACGCAATTTCAAGTTTATGTTAAGACTCAATTATGAGTTGTGCAGGAGTATAATTTCACCTTCCATATATTTATTCATCTGACATTTTTTGTATTACTTTCCATCGTAAAATAAGTTGTTTGTTAAAAAATCCTTACTCAATAAGAGTAATTGATGGCATGCAATTTTGGATGATATTTGCATGAAATCACCCCCTTATACATATAGTATATTGCCTATGTCTCGCAAGGCGTGTGTGAAATTTTGTTAATTATAATTAAGCTCATTATTTATAATTTTTTTATGATTTTCACTTAAATAATATATCAATCAAGTACTTCAATCCATATTACAACTGCCTAATTAATGTTTATTGAAAACAATACATTAATAAAAATGGAAACATTTTAATTACCAAACGTAAGTAAGTGGGAAGGCTTTTAGAAGAAAGTGAAAGGCTAGTTAAGAGAATAAATGTTTAAAGGGCTACCAAAGGACAAAGGACAAAGAGGAAAAATTGATGAGGACAAAGAACTCTTACTTTTATGATATCAACATTTTGACAATTTATCATTTTTACGATATCAACACGTCTTAAGAAAAAAATATCACACAAAAATATTTATAATCTGAATCTTGAAGTAGATATACACCAAGCAAATCAGTCGTGCTTATCTGAGTTCTCTTGGAATAGCAATAAACATGATTTAATCGTCCTAATTTTCTCATCAGCCTTGTTGTTGCCCTCACGATGAGTATCAGGCTATAGATTTTTTCTACGGTAAGTATGCAGTCATTTCCTCGAATCGGGCCAAGCAACCCTTCAATGCCGCGCTTGGAAGAGGGCCAAAATATACAGGGTGGACAGACTGAAATTGGTTCTCGTATGGTGAAAGACCACTACATAATTTTAAAATGCAGACTGATTCATCCACGGTGAATTAAGCGACGGTCCGATAGGATGGACTATCGTAACATTTTAAGGGGTTTTTTATAAGTCATAGCTTATCGAAAATGACCACCTTTCCATTCAGGTGTAAAACAGCTGTATCATCATCATTGGTTATCAACCCTAAGGTTCACTGGCAGCGGGTCTCCACTTTTCCCAGTCTTGTGCTATTATTTTCATCGTTGGGTAAGTAGGGAAGGCGGTACCCTTCTTCAGTTGGTAAACTTGGACAGACCATAGAGTTTACACATTCCACAAATCCTTAGGACTGGTCCTTTGTGTGTCGTGTGCTTCCCGATTTACCATACATTATTCTTCTTTTCTCTATCATATCTCATAGACACAGCTTCTCATTCTCTACCATTCCCGGAACTTCCTCATTTGAGACTTTGTCAACTCACGGGAATTTTTAGCATTCTACGAAAACGCCTCTTCCCAAACGGCGTCTTCATCTACTTTTCTGCCAGCCTGGTTCTTCACAATTTACTTCCGCACAGTAGAACACACCGTAGGAATATTTTTAACCGTTTTTTCCTGAGCCGGCTGCCTTATATATTGTTGAAGTTAGTTGAGCTTCTTGCTGAATGCCATATTCGCTTGATTGATACGGTTTTAAACCTCTTTTTTTAGGTATGCTGACGGATTGTCATCATTTTCTCCTGAAGTATTTGAATGATTCCACGTCCACGTCATAATTGCCATCCAGGGAGCAGTTTGTCACCTTTCCTTATCTAATCACCATCAAGATCTTTCTCCCTCGTTCTATCTTCCCCTTTATCATTCCCTCCAACACGGTCTTCAACAGGCAATCCTTCCTCTTATCTTAATCCCCCAACAAATTAGCCTTTCTTACCTTGATTACCTCTACTAATTCCTTCTACTCTTCAATTCTTCGTAGCAACGCCTCATTATTTACTTTATCCTATCCTCTCATTACTTCCATCCAGATCCATGTCTCGAAGGCCTCTCATCCTTTCATTTCATGTTCCCATGAAGCCCATGTCTCTGTTCCGTACAAGTCACTCTCCAGCATTTAGCCAATCCTTTTCTCAGTTCCTTTTCCAAAAGTCCACACAGTAGGTCTGATGCCATAATAATGATGTTTTACTTGTCTATGTTATAGGATAAGAGGGGCTTGTTGCGTGTAAGTGTAGGAAGTTGGATTGTGTTTTGTTAAGAGAGAAAATATATTTATTTGGTATTGGTGTCTATCCAAAACCTACTTTAACCGGTAGATTAGTTATAATAATAATAATAATATTATATGAGGTGTTAAGAGTGCTTTTCATTTATGTAAGCATGGTTTCCCGGTCATTTGCATCGCCGACCAGGACGACGATGTCTTCCACGAGACGAAGCATATAATTCCTCTCCCTCGGGGCCCAAACTCCTATTCCACGCAAATTTTCCCTCATATCACCCAATCACCTCCGTATTGAGAAAGACAGCAGACTGGTCTCATTCCTTGCGTGAATTTTGCTTCATCAGCACACCACTCCAGGAAACAACTCTTCTCTATGGTGATTCTCCAACCCTTTCATGTCCTTGGGCTTACTCCTTTCTCAACATGACAACTTCTGCCATATGGTGTGTGGGATGGTGAGTTGGCTATCCACCCCGAGGACTTGGGTCCAAATCCCGGAAGTGGGAGGATTCCAGAGAGATATCCCGAACCCTACTCGAAGTGCTATGTAGAGAGCACTTCAAGTGGAGTATGCCATCAGATGGGACGTTCAATTCAGGACCCTTTGGCGCATTTTGTTAAGAGTATGCTAGTTCCAATCCCGAATTTCTCTCCACTCTTTCACAACTACCTTTAATATCTTACCCTTACCGAATCAACCATGTATCAATCGGCGTGCAAATGGCCTTTGCTCTCGTTCGCCTTCCCTAATAACTAATACTACCCCTACTTCTCTCAGTCAGCTCATTTGAATGTCTTTTCCAGATCTATGAAGACGAAACAATTTGATTTATCCTTTCATAATCTTTTTTTAATTATAAAACGAAGAAGTAGGATTCACAAGTGTCCGTCGTTTTTTAAAAAACAAAGGGATATTTGCTCATAAGAATTGTTTCAATTTTTTTCTTGTTTTCTATTCATTTCATGAAAGTTAGTATTTTTATGTTCTAATCTAAGTGTACAGTATTGGATTTTATATGCTTAAAGCATGGCTGAATTTTTTTATATTAAACTCTACAACAAAACCCCAGACTACTTGTGATAAAGTTCTTGAGGATTGCATTGCCATCTGTAAGAAAAGTTGCCTCTGGGAGAATGCCTTCCAAGCTTTTATAGTCTTGTCATTAGTCCATTGTTTGTTATTTTTGTTCCATTGTTGCTGATTTGCTTACCAAAATGGCTGTACTCTTTCTATTTCTCTAAATTTTAATCCCTTAAATTTCTAGCAGAGCTTATCTATTCTCTTTTGACAAAGTCCACGATATTTGGCTGGTTTTTATTTGTCTTTATTTGCTACCCTTTCATTCCATTCTTTAAGTTGGCAAGAATATTCTCTATATCCCATTATTTTTCTCCCAGAAAATATCTTGATACCCAAATATCAACATTAATTTATAGTAACCAATAAAAATAAATAAATTAGTATCGAACAAAATAATAGAAAATGTCTGATCCATTGTGAACCATAAGAATTTTTCATTTCCTTGTATTAAAAAATACTAAGTGAGCGCACCTTAAACTTGTAAAAAACATTATCGTTCATGTGTACAAAACTATTCCGCAAAAGTTTAAGATGCAGATAAGATACTCTTTTTGGTCTGAGCTAAATGATACAAAATCCAAAAGTGACCAAACTATCGAAATATTAAATTAACAGTATTCCACATATCAATTTATGCAAAACGTATGTGTTTAATATTCCCTTCGTTTCAATTTGATCTCGAATATGTATTATTTAACTGTTTCCCCTCTTATCTTTTTCCTGATTCATGAAGGCATCCTAAAGTGGGTTGACCTGGAAAATTTTCAAAAATGAAGTAATAGCCCCGTCAACCGATATATAGACCCCGGCGACATTAGATTTTGCAGTGTGGTCGTGACGGAGCGGTGGCCAAATATTGGTTAAAAAGATTTTTTCATAAGTTCTCCAATCACATCTCCCCCTCCCCTTCAGAGATCAAATACCAATTCCTTCCCCGCCTCTTCGCGTCTAAGCAAAAGCCACTCGCGCCTTCTCATCTTCGGAGCCGAGCGACGGGATGACACGGGCGCTAAACCTTTCCGTCGCGTTCGCCTCCGTACCCGAACGATACGCGTGAGCGGGACGACACTCTGGGACGGTGCCGATGGCAATTCCCGGGTGGCGGGGGGTGTGGGGAGGTTTGAAAGGGCGTGAGAGGAGATCTCGCCGCGGCGACGACATCAACCTACTTTCCAGAACGGCCCTCTCGGAAGGCGGCCCGCGCGCCCGCCGAAAACGTGGCCTACGATTCAATTACACAAATCGATTGACTCTAATTAACCATGCCTGGAGTCACCGGGGAATGTCAAAGGCAGCCCTGACCCCACCCCCCGTCCAGCCTCCCGCCTCTCTGGTGTAGTGCGACCGCCGAACACTTGTTCCGGGAGCGAACTCAATCCGATGAATAACTAACAATTATTCGGTGACCAATAAGCGGCGCTAGTCGGCGGGCTGATGAATAGATTGGCCTCGATCGCCGGGCCTTTCCGCCAATTCCTTTCTGTCTAGGACGAATGCAATTATTGATGGATTCGCTCTCTTCCCACTCCCACTCTTTATATGGATGTATATCCAACCCCTATCTTCCTTCATCAACCCCCCCTCTCTCTCTCTCTCTCTCTCGGTTACTCTCACTCGCACATTATTGATGCGGCCGAGTTTCCGTTTTTTTTTACTTCATTTTTATCCTCCGCTCCATTGGCCGGTGATTAGTGATGCTTCGTCTCGCATGAATTCTTAAAAACACCATCGACGTCCCGTCGTTGGGAGTCACTGGACGGGTTGTTTATAACAAAAGGCATTCGGAATGCATGACTCGAGTTTGTGCAAATGGCCAACTAAATGCCAACAAAAGAGAGAGAGGAGGACGGTGGATCCGAAAAATATTATTCTCCGAGTGAGAGAAATAATCCAGCTATCCTTGCGTAACAGGGAAAACAAATATTTGAGAGAAGGGGTACCAATTATGCATACCGACCGTTCCCATCTGCAGAATTTAAAAAATATTATTATTGAATCAATTAATGGCGCAAACTTTGCTCTGAGAAATTGAAATTTAATTTTTTAATGTTCATGCATAATGTTTCACTGATCGTTGCTGGACCACGAAAAATAGGTTAAAGTCATTTCTACTGACACTGACAATGAATGACATCCATATTAAATTTTGCTTTCAATATTTTTTCCTTTCTATTACCTACTTTGAGGTTGAGTTTGGATTCCAAAAATATTATAATTTTATGGAAATGTAGCACTCAAACATTATATGATCTTAAATATCATTAAAAATACTATATTTATTGTTGATATTTTCTACTATTGTCTTTGATTCGTTGATTGCACCTATTCTAAGTTAAGAACGTTTGAAATATTTCAATAAATCAACGATTTAATAGATCAAACTCTTGTAAACACTTTCTATGCCATTAATCTTAGAAAAATCTGTCGAAAATAAAAATAAAAACCACTATGTTTTATTAAAAAATATTCCCCTCTCTTCCCCCACCATAATTTGAACATCAACGTTTGTTTTCTTTTCAGTCCATTTCACCTTTTTGATCATTCTCCATATCCACATTTGAAAAACCTTCAATCTACTCCAATCATCTTGCTTCAATGACCATGTTTCCGTGTCATATAAAATTTCACTTTGTATCAAAGTTATGACGAGTATTTTATTTACTTTATTTATTATATTTTCAAATTATTTTGCTCTAAGTTACTATTTTAACTAGTGCAGCCTTATTTAACGACGCTGTTTCGCTGTTCAAGGATTTCGTGAGATGGCGACCGAGGGAGCCTTGCCTCTCCCGCTGCCAGACAGGACTTACATATTACCGATTGGGCCTGGACCCGTATTTGCTAGGATTCATTTCCTCTATATTGCCCATCATGACGTTCTTGGGATAATAATTGAGGTGAATTCCCGTGTTTTCAACGTGACACCATCACTCATTGGCTGCCCCAATGGCCACTGTGATCAGACGACTGTAAACAGCCGTCTCACTGAGCAGCACACCTATCACTGTCTAACTTTCATCCAACTTCTACCATGTAACCTACGACCTACGTGTAGATGACTTTACGATGAGAAAATTTCATTTCTCCAGCCATCTCAGCTCTAAGGTCATAAGGACGCACATACCCTTCCACCGCCTTGATGTTGTAGTCCGTCGGGAGAGACTTAGTTAATATGTTACCAGTTATAATGTTATAATAATTTTTAATTTATTTAGAATATATTGCATAAAGTAATTAAAGAAGAACAACCATTCTATTTGGAAATTACGGAAACAATCGTCGTAATTGTTAGACTCACAGACATTTATGGTAGATAAACATTGACATCTGCCAAAGCTGTGAGTCTCTACATGATACACGTAATTCAGACTTTTGCATTCCAGGAATAGGGAAATGTCACATGATTGATATTAATTCTTTTTCCCTCTTTTCTTTCTCAGCTTCGACGTCCGAGGCAAGGCTCTGAGTCAGGCGACGCACTGGTCCTCGCCCAACGCTTTCGGGTCCCGGGCCTACTTCCGGACCGTCTCCGACCCGGCGTCGCTCGTCGTTGACGACGTTCAGAGGGCTGACGAAGGCGTGTACCGGTGCCGGGTCGACTACCGGAACACTCCCACCCGCTCCTTCCGATACAACCTCACGGTCATCGGTGAGTTTTTTTCTAGCCCGTGTGGTACTTACATTTATCCACGGTTCGATGCAGAAAATGTGTACCCCGAATCCACCGAGAAGGGCACCGCGAGGCACTGGCATAGGAGCGACGATGCACATGGGTGCTTTTTGGAGGAATTTAGAATATATATCAATTATCGGCTCCTTCCCACTTCTGGTCGATCTCCACACCTAACCCTCCAAATCCCTCTTTACCCCTCTCGTTCTCCTGAAGTCCCATTGCCGATTCCCCATTTCCTCCACTTCGCTTATGCCCTTAATACTACGCTGTCAGTGTCTTCTTCCTTCTGTTAAAAGGAGTGTGTGTGTGTCAGGAAAATATGCCGAAATTCGTTAGTTGCAATTTTCTCGTTAACTGTTAATGGTATTTCAATTTGCTGGTGCTTCCTACACGGATAATTGAGCATCTAGACGATACAACCCAGACTGCACATTGCCACGGAAAACCACTTACGTGGACTTACGCAGAAACATTTACCGACAAACCCCAAAGAATCCGTGAATAGAGATTCTTAGTATATACTAATTATCAATGTGCCGAACAAACTGGAGAATCTTCGATTCTGTTGGTAGTTATAACCCATTTATATTGGGACTTTAGTTATATCACCATGTGCTTTAAAGGATGTGGTGAGATAATTTCATGTTATCGAAATGGTATAAAATTTTGAAAAAAAAATCATTAGGTTTTAGACGTTAAAACTATGCATAGCCAATTAACAAGAAGTGGAATACATGTTGTCGCAATCATTAATCTCGTTTTAAAATTCATAATAAAATAATAGCGTTAGAGCTAAAAGTGTTAAAGTAATAACTTTGGGGAAAAAACAGCTCCCATAAGCTGCTAAATCAATTAGTGCTTAGCATAGTAATACGAATTTATTTCAATGCAGGGTTTTCATTACAAATCATGCCAACATTTGTAACAAAAACATTTTTTCTACCTATTGGATATGGTCCGGATACGGTAAATATGGTATCAGCCAACATTAGTATTTCATTATAGAACGCATCCGCCTCGATAAGGTGGAGTGTCCTAGATGGCTGAAGTACATGGAAAACAGGCTATGGCAACCGTATCAACAACATGTTTAGCGTGGGTACTGCAACACGTCCTGATGTAGCTTCGCGTAAAATGGAAGTTTCTTTAAGCGGATAGAATTCGTCAGTTGCTCGATTTTTCTTGATGGGTTTTTCACTGCATCTCACCTTTGATATTTTTTACGAATAAAAAGCCCTTCTTTTACGTAATAAATTCCATTTAACGTGGTGTATTTTGAGATTTGGGTGTGAAGAAGAATGGAGAAGGTGAAATGGACCGAAAGTAAAATAATTTAGGAAGTACTAGGGATGATGAGCGAAGAGGGGGGGATTGGATGAAGGGTATATTGATCGGCAGTGGGATGTGGAAGTCTGTAATAGAGGGGAGAATGTTAGGCAAACGAGAAAAAGGCAGAAACAGGATAGGGATGTTGGACGGGATGACGGGAGGAAGTACACATAGATGGGGGGGTCCTTATGTAGAGTAGGTTGCTGGATTGTGTGTGTTAGGAGCCACAAAATATTTATTTGGTAGTTGTGTCCATCCATAAATCTACCTTAACCGGTAGATTACATATTAATAAATACTGGTAATTTATGTAGTTTACCTTTTGGTTAAGGTGAAAATTCGTAATATTGGGTTCATTTTGATTTTCATTAATGCATCTAAGAAATGTTATGAATCTTTAAACCTAACATAATAAAAGAAACTATTCCTAAACTATTATTACAATTCCAGACCATGTCGTGGCTAGAGGGTCCTATTTCTCTATTGTAATGAAACTTAATATTTTTTAAACCAAGAGAATGGAACACATTTACTTGAAATAATATTTGATAGAAATGCTATTTTTTTGGAATTTCGGAAGTGACAAAAATAGTCAAGCTACTGTTCTCTTTTGTCGAATAATGATCATTCTTCTTTTTGCTAAAGCCCTTTCGTTGATGTAATATATTATTTTTATTTGAAGTAATGTACACGTATGTTTATATATGTAATGTATATGTTTATATGTAATTATTTTTATTTGAAGAGAGAGACAGGAAAATTGACGGATATGAAACAATTAGCAAAGTAATTTTAATCGAATTTCACCCATTGAATTTCAATTGATAACCTTGTTGCTGCACCTTGGTGACCTTTTCCATTGGCTTCCGAAACTTTTCCCGCCCTTTGACACTACTAATGCAGTGATGGCATCGTTCGTTGCCAGCTGCACGAGTGGAAACTGCAAGACCGTTACTCATAGATGACGATGCGTTAGAACGATGAAATCGCGGTGAGAGCGCCTCCTACGGTCTTTCATTAATTCACTTTTTAAATGCCTGCTCCACTTGGTGCTCTCACCGATCGTTCTCTCTCGCCATCTCCCTGGCACATACCAAGTAACCCTGATCCCCCCGACCCCTCCCCCACCTCGAATATCCCTGATCTTCGCTTGCTCGAGATCACCCTCTCCCTTCAGCCAACCAACCGGTCCCTCCTTCGGTCTCTCCCTCATATCATCTCGGATCTCTCCTCGCCTTCCCAAACCGCCTTCTCTATTCCCCGCCCGCCCCGCTCTCACATCCCCAGCAAAGACCGCGGTCGGCGCAGCCAACAGCAGAAGCATCACATCAGAGAGGAAGAGAGAGAGAGAGGAAGCGGGATCCGCCCAACAATAGAATCCAATTTTCCAGTGCGATAAACGTGGAAACCCAATCGGCGGAGATTTCTTAAAGAAAGCGAGGGAGCGGTGGAGGAGAGGATCTCGGGAGACGTCCGCGCCACGGAATGGGAAGGATCTGGGAACCTTAAGGGGGGTGAGAATTGGGCGGGAAGGGTTGGGCGACTGGTGGGAGGGACGGAAAGGTGGGGAGGAAGGGGTGAATGTGAGTGAGGATGATGTGTTTGTACATACATTCGCACAAAAGGGACCCTATTCTCTCTCTCTATCTCTCAATCCTTGCAATCTTATATTCTCTCCCGTGATGAAACCGCTCCCTATGAGACTGTGGCGGGAGATTCTGGGAGAAGGCGACGAGTGAGGGAGGGTAGGGTTTTGATCGGTCGGTACTTGGCTCTGAGGCGCTCTATAACCCTTCACAATCACCCCAGTCACCCCAACTTACTCCTTTCATTCGTAAAACCCGGTTGAAATCCTCGGAGAGAATCCTTTGTCAATGCAGTAGGCTGAGGATTTGAGAGGTCCTGTAATAGAATTATTTCCAAATATTTCGATATTCTTTATTCAAATAGTTTCACTGTAAACGAAAGTGTCTTATGCAGCATTAAAGGAAAATATAGAAATTAAGGGTACTATTTTTTATGCTGTGTTTCTTCCTCCATTTACTATCAGTTAGTAAACAGAGTGTGTAAAATTTATATCCGATTTCAATAATATTTAGCGCTCTAGTTGACTCCAAAAAAAGGGTAGGAGAGGGAAATTTGGGATTGCTCGTTATTGGCCAGGACTGAGAGAGAGCCGCTCGTAGTCGTCATTACTTTTCAATACACATGCTAAGGAAATTGTAAGGGTAACACGGAAAGTCCATAGAATAAATGAATTAGTCGGCGGTATGGAAAAAATAGCAAAGGCTTGTAGATGATCAAGAAAAGTGAGTCAGATTATCAAGGGATTCCAGTTATCAATGAATAATTTACAAGAACAATGCAAAATGAGTACGAACCACAGTAAAACAAAAGTAGCCAAGGGAATTTTCGAGAACTAAGAAAGTTAGATAGAACATTTAAGTTGGATGGAATAAAATTAAGATGGTGGAGTAGTTCAATGGGCAAAGAGGCAAAGGGCACTTCATCGTCGTGTGGACACTTGGAGATGTAATTCGCTAGCGAAAGAGGCATTTATATATAATTAAACTAGTGAATACGGATAATGCCTTAAAGATGTCTGTGATGGTTTTTGAGGCTAGAGGATGACCAATAACGGAAGCCCTTGAGACGGGGGTGTGGGTGAGAATGGAGAAAATAAGTTGGACGGAGAGGAAGACAAACGCTGGGGCTTTAAATAGGGTGGGCGAAGAGAGGGTGTTGCTGGGGGAAATCCGGAAAAGGAGAGAAAGTGGAAGGAAGAAATATTTTAAGGTAGTGGTATGCTGACGGCTGTGGGTTGGACGAGCGAGGTAGGGAACGGAAAAGAGTAGACCTTTTGGACATAATGAAGGCGGGCAGAAGTTTCGAAAAAAATGATGAAAGAAATAACGGAGGCAAAGAAAGACGAAGTTCTGACTTCTCTACATACGGATGAAAGTAAAGATTCGTTCGAAACTGCCAGAAACCTGTATTTAAATAGGTGGAATGTCTTAATTGAAGTGAATTATACTCCGTACTGCAATATCACATTATTCAGCGACGGATGCATTCGATTTTCCTTAGAACCTTCTTGAACATTTTTCTTCTTTTTCCTCCGTCTAAATGTCCAGGTTTCTCTCAACATTCTCTGCTGTCTCCATCTTAAACATTTCCTTACCTCACGGTATCCCCTGCATGCACTTCCTTTCTGCCTGCCTCCAATTTCTCCCTATAACCTTCTCTCCTCTCCTTACTTGCCTAGAAGCTCTTCCATGTTTTCTCTCTGATGTCCATTTTACTTTTTCCATCCTCCGCACCACATATAAAAGGGTCCAAACTTCGCTTATCCTCTTGCCTTAACGAACATATTTGGTAGCTATACGACACTCTATTTTAATATGCATTAGTAAATGCTCGTTTAAAAACCTTAAGAAACTCATAAACAACTACGGCCTCTATGTAAAAGTTTATTTACGTGCCGCAATTCTTCTAACAATTTTCTTACTACTTATTATAATTAACTTTCTTAGTAAGCCCAACGTTCTTCCTGTTCCCATTTTTCTCTCTCCTTCCATATTGTCTTGACATTTCTATTTTTTGCTCAAGTCTTCATTTTAGTTTTCCACTAATTAATTTTCGCCAAAATGAACCTTTGATGCATTAAGCATTGATTTCAACTGACGACTAAGCTTAACATTCTGTAATTCCAACTTTACCAGCTTACCGCATATTTTCATTCCTATTTGGGACTTTTTCCGTTCCTCTTTTATGTATTCCTGTGAATATGCATTGAAACTAAAAGGTGACAGTGAACAATACTGCATATCTAGGCCCACAGTGCGCCACCCATACCTGCCTAATATGGGTCATTCCCAGTTTTGCGGTCATGCCATCTTAAATCACTCAGTCTACACCTAATATTAGCAAAGCATTTCTGGATTCTACCAAGTTAATCAATTCCCTGAGACGCATTGAAAATCACTTAAAAACAAAATTATCCCATGTCCCCGTATATTATAAACTATTATGCATTTTATATTTCATTATATTAACAATTCTTTGCTACGATGACATCTCAGGTCCTCTACCTATTTATAAATTCAATCTGATCATCTTTTAAGTTATCATTTCAGATGCACCCCTCTCCCTATATTTTTATTGACAGCTCTTAATTGCTACCTACATTACTTGAGAAATAGAATTTATTATCCCTTAGTTCTAATATATTGATAAATTTCCCTTTTTTGGTGATTTTTTACTGTTTTTCTTGTTTTGCGATGGGTATCCAACTATACATTTGGCATCAAAATACCCTTAAGACGTTACCTTCTAATGCATTTAAATGCATTCGTATGCCTAGTCTTTTGCGTAATTCCTTTCATGGTTAAATAAAAAGACCAAAATTTGTGATTCTAAGAAATTCCAACGATTTACCAAAAATTACTAGTTCCAATGGGATAAAATTATATATTAAAACCATTTCGTCATTTAGTCAATAACAATACTAGTTACATATCGTTCACCCGTCTTTGTAAAAGACTTCAATCTAGCTGCGTATAAGTAGGATAAGTTACCGGCGGATTTATACAAAGCAAAATGACCTTTGGTGTATGAAGAGTGTATGACCTTTAGTAAGAGGTGGGAACCTTGTTGGAACGAAACATCCCGAATAATTATGTCAATAATTTTCAAAATTATGGATATTCCTTTAAGCCAAGCATGCATTGCAAATAAAATAGGACTTTTTTTCTATTATTTCGTGGAAAAACTATTTTTTCGGTAAACAAGATGCAAGCATTCATAATTTCTGGACTTAATATTTGTTCATTGTGTCATTCCGCCATTATGCGTGTACACACACACATGAGATGCCTGGCAGTGTGTCTGCTTGTAAACAAGTATAAATCAAAACGGTAAAGAGATTGCAAAAGGGCCCAGGATAGGCATAGCGCCCTCCTCAAACACCCACCCCATCGTATCTTCCACTACTCGCGTAGAAAAGATCCCGGGACGAGCTGCACGAACGACTGGCGTTAAGAATAAGAGGAGCGCTAAGATAATGATGGAAATAAGGGGACTGGCGTTCGGTCAGGGGAGACATACCTTCGCCGCTGCTCACACTTCTCCACAGGAAAGAGAGAGAGAGAAAAAAAAGAACGAATTGTCCAAAAAATAAATTCCAGAAGTCCATTCTCATTGTTTTTCCACTGCACGTTTCGAGTTAATTTTTTGTTGTTTGTTTTGGAAAAAAATGCACGTTTCCTTTACTTAGGGTAACGAAACTCCTCTCATTCAACTCTTTCAATGTTTTATTATAGACAAAATAGAACATTTCTCCGCAGTGAACTTTTTATGAAACACGTTTACCTTACAGAAATGGGTATCTGATGAAATCAGTTTCATTGAACTGGATTTCGATCAAAGCGCCATTTTCACACATGATGGGAAAATTAACCCGTTTTCCCACGATTATTTTTTCAATTTCATTTTCTTTTTGAATAATATATGCTATTTAAATAGTCTAGATAAAAATTAATGTGTTTGTCAGCATTAAATGAATGGCCGTAATACGTATGTAACTTTAGTACCAAAGCCATTCCTTAGAGGTATCCATATATCCACTTTTCCATTTTTGTTCACTTCTTGGACACATCTTACGGTCTGATATAGTATTTCTTGTTTAGACATCAGGAAACTGTCTCCTAAATCTTGATTCTAAACATGCTTTGAAAAATTGTATCGCCTATCGTACGTGCTGTGTACATCAGAAATATCCTGTGATCAATGTTTGGTAGGAGAGGAATGTCTTTGATCTTGATTTTTTCTTCATGACGATTGAACTTTTCCAATTGAGTATTTCGACCAAATTATATGGAAATAACAACGTCTATGCGTTAATGACATTAATAATGGACGTACTGAAAGATTATTGAAATGCTTTCATTCAATGAAGTGGCTTATTTTTTTCTTTGACCAATTCCAAGAAGATAACGCCCGCCATTTATCACACGCACCTTCCTTTGAATTCACATATGCCAGTTGCCCAATACCGTTTGCGAAACCACCTTTCATTTGAACTGTCATAAATTTTGCAGAAATTCTGTCTAAAATTATCCACCAAATTCTGTGGGTACGATATTCCATTTATTTTTCTCATGTCTATCTACTCATTCGGCTATCACAGCTCCCTTACCCTTTTTCTATTAGCATTAATTTTTCCCGTATTTTTAAATTTCCATTAGAAATTTTCACTCTTCAGGCCGCCGTGTTGAAAGCCGCAGTGTTTTTCGTCCGGTTTGTCCTTCATATTTTCTCACACACCATCCGTACTCATATCTGAAAGGCTCCAAATCTATACCCACTCTCTCGCCTGAAAGACCAAAAGTCACATTCATGTATCGCTACGCTTCTTATTAAATTCTTTCCTATTTTTATTCTTACTTATTTACTTAGCTTATTTACCATCATTTTCGGCTCTTTTACCGTCATTTACACGTATTATATGAATTCCTCCTCTACTCTGCCCATTTTCTTTTCCAATTCTATCCCAATCTGTGCGCGTCTCCGGCAGCTCGAGCTCAATTCTACCTGTTTTAATGGTGAGCGTAACTGTTGCACTTCTAATACTCTTATTACTTTATTTTCTTTTGGTTAACATTTGTACCATGACTCTTTCTGTGTTCCATCTAATTTCAATTTTCAACATTAATATAATTGGTGTATTTACTCAGCGAAATTTCCCCGTTCATGCACTTGTTGTTGTCAGCTGTTCTTTCGTTAAGTATACCCAGTATATAATTCTGCCTTAATTCAACAGATCCACCAATACATCAGTTAGAAAACACGTTATTAGTTATTAATTTATAAAATTTAGTTGGATCATTTTGGTCACAAATAAATAAATAAGCAGAGTGTCAAATAACATTAATCACGCGAAAGGGAAATGAGTCGACCTTCTGCTCGGTTCTTCCTGGAGATGAGAGACTCTTTGGCGACTGCCCATTGGACAGACACACTACGTGGACTGAAAACAAGCCGCGGTGCGAATCGTAAGTACGTGGCTCAAAACGGGGAATCGGGTGATTGGACAGATACCCACTTTGCCGTTTCCGCAACCTTCAATTCTCAAACAGAGCAATGCGATCGCCGCCTAAGATACAAAGTGAAGCGCGCGCCGCGCAAATAACGCCGTGCTTCCGCTCCCGCGGAGTTTCCCTCGGGCTGAATGGGTCCTCGTCCTCACCCATACCACCATCCACTCACTCCCAAGTGCGTGGTCTCTGTATCGGGATTGACAGACCCCGTTTGCACACGCCTTAGCGCCTGCGCAAGGATACATTTATACCCTCGCATTTATCTCGTCATTCCAGCGAGCCCTCCCGAATTTTTAGAGTGGAGTGGAGGAGAGCGAGTGTGCGAAGAAAGAATTCTCCTAGGGCGATAATGAAGAAAGGGGTGGTGGGACCGCCGGGGTGGATGGGCGAGAGAGAGAGGACGGGATGTAAAAGGGGAGGTGATATAAAAAAGGGGACTAGAAGAGGTGCCGACGGGGGAATTCCACGTCGGAATTCCCGTGGGGGGTCGGGCCGGGAAAAGGGGGGGCGACGCCTCTCATGAAAGGGAGACGACGAATACCCTCCCCCTAAAAACCCTCTCCCGACCACCCCTCCAGCAACCCTTTCACTTCCCTTTCCTCCATGTGTCCCCTTTCCAATTCCCTTACACCCCCACCCAACCCCACCCAACTCCATACGCACACGGCGCTCTCTCAACATCTAAAAAAAAACTCCATTCTCCTCTCCAATGCCACTGGAGATGTTCCCAAAAGGCTGCGAGGATTTACCTCAAATACTCTCTCTCTCTCTCCCAATAACCCCTTCCCATTGTCAGGCAGGAGCTCTCTTCGCAGCCAAGTTTTCGAGGGGTGGGAAGGGGGCGCTATACACCAACCGAGCCGGTCTTCCCCATTCGACTGTGCGGCCCTATAAAAGGAGGGTAGCAGAGTGGCGGGGAGGGGGTCAGAACAGAGTCTCCTCAGTGGGGGAGGGAGGGGGCGAGATGCTAGCGTAAGAGGAGTGTAGCTGGCGTACGTGCTTGTTTGAACATGTGAGCGTGTGTGTGAGTGCGTGTCGCAGCCGAGAGGTTTGATTTGTCTTTGCCCCTTATTTATAGGCCTCCTCGCAGTCTCCGACGACCTCCTACTGTCCTCTACTCACTCTCTCTCCCGCTCACCCTTCCGTTCTTGTGTTTCGTCAGCCTTTATAAAGTCCTGCGTCACTCATGCCGGCCCGTGACGACCGAGTCCAGTCAATTGCAAAGTGTTGAACAACGTCGACCCAGTGAAATCACCCAGTAATCACCCAGTATCCGTTTCGTTTTTAAATAATGAGTATTATATGTGTAGGTCTTAGGGCCGACGGGATAGGTTAAAGTTCCAAAAAACACATTCTAACCTTTGAATACTTGAATAGATAGGGTTTTCAGGGAGGTTGGTTTGGAATTGAAGGGATGAGAGAGGTGCCATGAAAGGTACTGTAGGAGGAAGGTGAGGGTTTCGGTGTTTGTGAATGAGTCGAAGGTCGTCATTCTCTCCAACATTTCTGTACCAAAGCTGTTTCTGAATTCACTTCAAATTTATTATCACACTCTACTAATCCCGGGAATGGTCCTGGTTCACGAGTCCTCTTTCATCTTCCCTTTTTTGAACTCGTGTTCCTTTTATCGCATGATTAAGGTTTTTCCGCAGAGACTCCGTCAAAATCGAATGGGAAGCTCCTGAAATCTCGCGGAGGCGACGCCATTTTTCTTAAATGGTGGCACTGTTGTGGATCTCACCATAGGATCCCCTCTGGAAATGGTTTCTCCTCCCGTGACGATGTGAATCCTGAAAAACCTCCATGTTCAGAAAACCCCAAGGTGAAACTTTCATTCAAATAAATTGCGAAACAATTTATTCGCAATGTAGGACTTTCCAAATTAGAATTTTCACACTGCTGAAAACATAGAATAGCATCTCCCCATTAATGGCTTACATAATTAATTGACATTGAAATGAAAATGGACATAAATGAAGTGTACAATTAATTGGCATAAAAAATTAGTCGACCTACATTATAATCAACTTACAAAATTTACCTTTGATCATAGACACCTTTGAGCATCAATGATGTTCAACTTCCCATTTGTGTAAAAATGGCGTGTTTGTGAACTCTGTTGAAGTGAGTATGAAGTCTGTTTTTCCCCATAAATGGCTACCTACACTTCAATTCAGATTTTAAAATACTGAGTTCACTCAGATGGTCTGGACAATGAGCCTTGATTTCGCATTGATTTGGATTATCTTAGAGTACTTAATATTTTTTATTCTGGCCTCAGAATACAAAATTGTTCCCATCTCATTACCTCAGCCTAATTGATGCCAATGCAATCCACAGAGACCTACTACGTCACGTGTCTCCGGGAGTGAGAACAGAACCTATCATTCAGCATTAAATAGTATTAGAATTCGTTCTTTTATTACACTTATCAAGAGCGTTGGCCATAAATTAAACTTTGAGAACAAAATTAACCTGCTCCGAGAATCTGGGCCCTCTGATTTTCTAATTAATTAGATAATTGTATGCAGAAATAGTTCCCAATTAGTTCTGTCTCTCCCCAAAATAATCCCTCATGGCATCCTTGGTTATTTAAAAAATTATTTTTAACTGTCGATAAAACCCCAGGTGATCTCTCATGGCAGAATAAAATTCGAAATGTTACAACGAAAATAAACTACGTATTAATCAAATGGTGTTTGTCCTTTCATTAGCATGGATGGTAGTTGGGTTTTATCGTTCTCTCTGGAATATTACCGTCTTAAAACAAGTTCATGTGATATCCTGATGTTAGCGCGATTGTACTGGAATCGTAAATAACACTGATCTTAATCAATAAATTCGGAATTCAGACCGGTAATTCATGATCAATGTTGTATATTGTTATTATTATGTTCACGCAATCTATTTATGAGCAGGATGGGTGTTCACCCTGGTCAAAATTACAGTGGATCCCTAAACGAGCGTCTAAATCCTACGAAATATGTTATGTCCACTGCCGACCTGGAATAGATTGACCCTTTTAACTGCCGCATAGAGTCATGGATCATTTTAAAAAGCAAACATGGCCGCAATTCCGCTCTGGTTATCGCTTACTTCAGCTACTTCATCCCGGCGTCTGTAGGTGGACAATATCGTCACTGTCGGTAAATCGAATTCGTGGACAAATCGCTAGATGGGGAGATTGCATCAGCCCTCTCATACACAATCACATTGACCCCGTGGAATCACCAGAAGCTCCGATCGCCGATCTCTTCGCTTTCCAAAGGACGCGACAAGGTGGAGTGCCAAAACCAGAGAAGCACTCCCGACACAACGGATAGTTCAATCACGAGCGTCGTTGCGAAAACACTAATCAGCCGTATCTCGCCCGGATTACCCTGAGGCGTAAGTGCACAAGGGCGGTGCAAAGTCTGTCTAGAATTTCCAACATGCGCCTCTGTCGGCATAGGAATTGCGAAGCATGTAACAAGGCGTCAATGTTGCTTGTTGACATCATCCGACATAAATTTTAGGATTAAATTATGTTCCCCAATTAATTATCCGCTATATTTACCTTTAAAATCCCCAATATTTCTCCGACGTCACACTTTACGTATACGTATGTAGGTTTCACAAACTTCATTCGGGGAACGTTTAGTTTCCGGTTTACTTGATACTTATGTATGTAATTTTAAGATTAGTGCATGTGTCGAGAAATTTTCCGATGATTCCGGTAAGGAAATCCGTTACTGGAATATAGGGTGAAAGTAATTAATTTGAAATCAATAATTGGCCGATGCTCGACCGTATGCTACATATTCCCACGAACGATTGGGGATCTGTTTCAAACCGCGCTAGGGGGAAAATTATTTTGGATCAATAGTAGTCTTGTGTGTAACTACCCCTTGCCACTCACTCTTACGGTGGCTTGCAGGGTACTATGCAATGTAATGTACATGAGCGGTCGACTTGTGGTAAAATCAAGCAAAACAGCTTTATTAGTTAAACTCAATTTATGAGAAAAACAAAGCTGCACTTTTCTCAGATTTATTTGTAGTTTCAGTTCATCGAATCATCTTCAGGTACAAGGCAAGATTCAAATTGTAATACATCATACTTCAGGAGCCTGTTTGAGGAAGGGGGGGAAGAAATTAATGAGGAATAAGGTAAGTGGGGAACAAGAGGAGAATTAAGGGAAAACCCAAAGACACAGAGACACTAAAGAAATGAAGAGTTAAAAAGAAGGGGGGGGGAGATAAGCACTTATGGTCGTTATTGAGAGGACGGTGATAGGTTGGAAGAAGGATTTTAATTTTTTCTTGTCACTGAAGATAGGTCGATGAACTGAAACGCATTGTACGTTACAAATAAATCTGTGGAAAAGTGCAAATTTGTTTTTCTTATGATGACAAACTTCCACTACATCTCGCCTGAAACTGTTGAAACTCAATTCAAATAATTTAAGAAATATTTCATTAAGATGGTTCACTTTTTTTAACTATTTGGTGTTTTAATAAATATTTTTCAAAAAAGATTTTGAGCATTTTTTTGAAATGATATACGTGATGGATAATTATTCACGCTTTTTATTTGTTTCTGTGAATTATATTACTGTTCAAATATCAGCTCTCAGGTCTAAACCGTATGATTCATTTATTTTAATTCTTTGAATGGCTAATTTTCCGTCTTCGACTTGAATCTTTCATCTTATTTATAAACACCAAATGTCTTGTGTTGCGCTCGAAATTCTCATAATATATAGGATAAATAAATCACAGGCTTGAACGTAATTTCTAGTCGAATATCTACACTCTGTTTGTAAGGGATGCAAGTGGATTCATAAGTACTCTGAAAACAGTATTAAATGGAAAAAAAATTCAGTGTGATTATATATAATTTATGCAAGTAATCTGGACTGTACCATCTACTGATGTCTTTTTTAACGGTAGACTTTGCATTTGAAAATCCTAAAACTTGTATTCAGGTTTATCACTTTGATAAAGTGGCTTCAGTGCGCCCACCGGATTCCTTTTTCTTCCGTTATCAACTCCCAAAACTAATTACAAAAATTTCAAATTTTTGTGATTTTTTCCTTCAACATTCGATAGCATTTGACTCAATAGCAAGTTGAACAAGGTAATGATAATTTTCATTTCCATAAATTTATTTCTCTTCTATTTACATAAGCCACTCCCATTGCTATAACTTGTTCGTATTAATGATAGATTTGAATAAGAAAAAGTCAAACTACGTTAGGATCAATTCGATAAAATTTTTGTCTTTCTTAAAATCATTTTACAACTTGTTTGTTTAATCTCTGTCTCCACAATCAGTAGTTAAGGAGCCCCTAAGTAGAATGCAAATTCAAACCTAACCTCACCTCTGATATACTATATACCGATTCCAAATGAGTTAAATTCATAATCAACCTGCCGAAAAAAATTGTCCACCTACGTTAAAACTTCACTCCATGGACAAACCATCAAAGTTCTTGCCCCTGCATCTCTTTGTCTTGATGCTGTCATCATTCCCCCATTTATCGTCTACATTGCGCAACTCAACGCGTCTCACAACAAACTTCCAATTTCCATCCATGAAGAATTACATTATGATCTATTAGATCTACATCTTTGTGATCCAGCAGAGATCTAGTAGGTACCTTTCCTTGCCAAAATTATCATTTTTGTTTCCGTTCATGTACTAATATTTGGTGACTTTGACTGGTTTCGTATTTGGCATGATCCCTCGTCGATTAATCAAAGCTGATGAATCCCTGCTGCCATACCACAATGACAGAGAGCGGTCACTCTCATCATTGTTGATCATTCTTCAGAAGTGAAACAGCCGAAGGGCAGTGAATCTAGCGGGTTCCTCGCAATTTTTCTATCTTCAATACATTTTATTGGGACCTATTTGCCATATTTATCGATATAAACTCTCAATCCTTGGCTCGAGGAACTCGAAATCTTTCTGTAACAGAAGAGTCTAAAAATAATACGCGTAGATTTAAAGTCATTGGACTCTGTGTACTCAATTATAAACTCAACACGCCGTAGGTTATAAGGCGACCTCTATGTTAAAATTTCCAACAGATATTCACGTTAATAGAGTAAAAGCGAGTATTTGGGGGAACTACAATTATTTTATTATACTATATTTCATAAAAAAACAAGTATTTTTTTCTTTCTGGGGCATATGAAATTGCCCATAGAGTGTTAATTTGGCCGAGTGCCTCAGATATCAATTGGTCGACATGAATCGTACGACATATGCCGTCAAGGGTTACAGATCCCTGTTATAAATTAGAGCACTTCGTCCTTCGACTACCTAACGACTATACTGAAGCAAGACATGGACAAATAATTACCATACCCCCGCACAATGGGATTTATACTGAGATAATGAAATCCAAACAAGAGTGCCTCATCTAATTGCACCTATTGCCTAAAGGATGTAATGAAATAAACACGAGTGATACGATAGCAAAACATGGGAAGAATTACAATTACGCGTGATGGCAGGAGGCTAACCTTTAAAGTACCGGGACCGGGCTTTTACAAAAGTGTTTTTCAGGTTTCGACGAGCGGTCTTAAATAAGTAATGCGAATTTCAATTTTCATTTCATTTTCATTTGTCACCAGTTCTGCGTAAGAATCGACGTCACTGCGTGAGTGGAGGACGGATGAATTGATCAAAAGATTTTACCGTCTGTGATTGTTGAAAAAATAAAAGACACCGTCAAAAAAGGAAAAAAAAGTTTTTTTTTAAGTTAACTCCAAATGTGTATCAAGATATCGGGGATTTTTTTTGAAAATGGCAAGTTGTCGAGGAAAAAATGTACCCAAGGAAAAAATTCATTCGCTCGAATTGCAGAAGCACTTGGTTGGTGTCCATTGCAAATTTCGATATTTCGGGTAATCCGTTCGGTGATTCGGTCTTTTGCTTGGGCAGGGTCGGATTCTTCTTGAAAAGTGAATTATGTGCGGAGGCCGAGTTAACACCGGATGGAAGATGCTGATTGGGTGGGGCACCGCTTGAGGAAGAACGTATGGAGGAAGAGGTGACTCCTCCCTCCCCCCTTTAGGAGAGCGGGGAAATGCGGTGGGCGCTGCTGGGACCATTTTTGGAGGGTAATCTCTAAACAGCTGAGCGTCGCAATTTTGACGGCTTAACAAATTTGATCTGATTTCAAAGAGGTAAGGGTGAGGGGGATGTTGGCGATGTATTGGGGCAATTTCGCGAGAGTATGTGGGGTTGGGGGGAGGGGAAATGGAGGGCGAGAGGTGAAAAGCGGTGTGCAGGAACGTGGGGAGGGACCGAGGGTTGTAAAGCGATTGGAATTGTGGGAAAGAACCTACGATCTGCGAACTGGCATCCACGTGTCGGGTAGGGGAGAGGGTTGGGTTGGGAGGAGGGGGAGAGGGGAGACACGGTCGGCGAGGGGGGGGGGGCACAGATGGAGGATGAGTCGACACAAATCACTGCCCGCGGACAGGCAATGGAATATGCGGGGGCGGGGGTGGTATGGGATGGGAATTGGTGAAGGCGGAATGGCATGGATGGTGGATGTGGAATAGCGGAGAGGGGGAATTCTGAAACAGGGATGGAAAAGGAACGGGTGGAACGGGACGCGAGGAACGGTGGTAGGAGTGAGCCGCCTGAAATAATCCGCGTCCCACCCGAAAAACGATTGACGGGCGGATCTCCTCTTTTTTTCTTCCCTTTCATTATTTTTGATTCGGATTTATTATTTTTTGTCCTACGGATTTATTTCGCCTGGCGTCGGTCAATAGATTTTTAAGAGATTAGACTGCCGAAAAAAATGACGCAGTTTAGGATTCAATTTGGAACGCGCACGATATTTCATTTGTCTCGCGCCTCGTGAAAACTTTCACATTCTCGCGTTTTATAGCGACGTCCGTCATACACGACCCAAGTGGGATCTCTGTTATGGTGAGGCCGTTTTGTATTTCATAAATAAATGTCACTAAATTGTTTTCCGAAAGGTCGCTTGCATTAGAGGCTTCCAGCGTCGCTTATTCCTCTCCGATTTATCTTCGATTCACCCGGATAGAGAATACGTCCCTTCGCCATAAAAATTGTTTAGAATGCATTGATAAGTATTTCTACAGTTTGCGTAGCGTGCTGTGGAATTAATATAATTGAAAGGGCTATGCCAACATTTTGCTGCTTTTATAAGCGCAACTTGTAAACACTGGGTGATAGCATTTTCCATGCCTCTTTTAACAGCTTACCGTAAAGTCTTCAGATCTGTAGAGTAATGTAGCAATTAGCAAGTTTAACAAGTAAAACGTTCAGTAGTTAAATAAAAATAAATGGATGCCATGGCAAACCTACTCTTTCATTTGATGCAAATGGATTCTAGTCACTTCTGTTTGTAGCAAGTTGAGGATATTTCCCATCGCGATAAAGACTCCGATTCTATAGTCGAATTCCTATTTCAAGCAAGTGTCTTGTGGACCATTCATGTAACTGCCATTTTTGTACGAAATTGGAAGTGAAGGAATCGTGAGAGGTCTCTCATTTGGCAGAGTCCTCTGGTGTTATTAGAGCGAAATATCTGTTAATGAACGGAAGCTATGTCGGTATTATGATACTCTCTCTACTAATAAAATGAAACTGTTAAATTGAATTGAAGTGATTATTTTTCGCAGTTAAATATGTTAAATATAATTAAGATAAAATCTATTATACCTTAATGAAATGGGTGGCTCTGGAACAGATTAATCTTTTTATTTCTCATAACTGAGAACTTGATACAGCTTAATTGCCGTATTTCGTGTATTACCTACCGGTAATGACCAATATCTAGTTAAAAATTTATTTTAGAAAGTATTGAATGGATTAAATGACGTACACTACACGTACATGTACAAATTCGTTTAGAAATTATTTGTTGAAAAAGTAGTCTTTACTCATGTCGCTATCTTACAATTGATTTTCATTAAATTCTAACGTAACTACATTAATTGCATTGAATAAATGTATTTTACAGCAATATGTTTGTCATTTAAAGGATAAGCAGAGTAAAAGGAAGATGATTTCGTTTTGAGCCAATTATTAACAACTTTCCTCTCTATAATGCAACCATTTCAGAGAGTAAAAATCATTCGCCTTGACCGGGATTCGAACCCGGATCAATTAGGCGCTGACACTTGAAACCGATCAGGAAGTTGCGAAGGGAATAATGTTGACTCTGATATTGGGAGTAGTTTTTGACTCTGTACACTTAGAGCGATGAATAATTATTTTGTCTTTAATTTAGCCATACGAAGTTATAGCTACGAAATATGAGAAAGAGTAGTTTTTTCAACACCATTTCATGTACAATAAAAAGCCCTTGAAATCAATTACCAGTCCTCATTCATGAAACGGGAGCATATCAACTGAGGAGTGTACAGTTACAACGGTCATTAGGGGAGAAGCATAAATTAGAAAACACTTATTCTCTCTTGTGTTCCATTCACAAATATATGATTTTTGCCCATACTCTCTCATTTTCTCTTTATAGCGTCATTTGATCGTCGAAAAAATCGAGTGGTAATACATTGGTGTTATTTTCTAGCATAAAAGACTCGTACTTGTCGCTGAACGGCTTGGTTTTCGTCGTCACAACCAGAAGTAAATTTAGTATCGCCTCCAGAATTTTTCTTTAGCTAATAATATCATGTTTAAATTGTTCGCTGTTGTAACAGTTTCAAATATATTTGTTAACCTTTTGTTATTTTAGTTTTACTATCCCTCCACAATATTTTCTTCCTTTCTTTTGTCATCATGAACCCAAAATCCGTAGCACGAGTAGAGAAATAGATAGCATTTTCTTTTTTGGCTCCAATAAATTTACGCTTAAAATTTTATTTCTCATGAACTCTTCCGAGAGCGTCCTTCCCCTCGTGTTACTGCATCAACGTTAAATGAAAGATGAAAATAAAATATTCGTGTATTAAGTTTATAGTTTGAGGGTTATCTTCATGGTAGCCGCACATACCCATAACAGTACGTAGAATAGCATAAGAGTGTACTTCTCCACAGATCGTTTTATTGGTACCACGCGTTTAACATTGACCCGTAATTTTAGATAGATCTTTTTTAAATGTTTTAGTACCCTGCAAGCCTCCGCTACGTTGTGTGGCAGAGAGTGAATACACACCAGACTAATTTTGACCCGAAAATGACCCTACCGGGGTCGGAAAACGCCATTCTGATCCCTTATCGTTCGTGGAAAAAATTCCATCTTAAAACTTTCTGTTTTACATTTCATCTCTCTAATTTTATTACCAACATCTCTCCTATCGCAGTGCGATGGGGTTAATAATATAATATATTTTCAGCGTCACTGCTTAAGAGACATCCTTCCAATTTATGCAAGAGCTTCAATCTGTAATTTAAGCTTCGCTCCATGAGTGATTCTCAGTCTAGCTCCTCTAATATTTTTTATACGCTACTAAGTTTAGAATAATAACGTTTTAAAAATATAGATCCTCTACTGAACGCAATACAATTCGGCAATTAAGCCAACTTCATGAGGATCCCATATACAAGCAGCATATTTTAATAAGGCTTATCCAACGAGAGATAATATTTCTCTTTGACCTTCTCATCACATTCACCTAGTACCCTTCTAATAAATCCAAATTTTTTGTTATCTTGTCCACCTATTCCCCCCGAATGTGTTTCACCTGGGAGAAATCGTGAGACTTGGTTTTTAATCGAGTCCTGATGATGGCGAACACCCATTGATAGCCTTAATTTCCCATGCTCACATGTATCAACAGCAATTCTTTGGATATGTTCGTTGTACCCTCCGTTGTTTTTGATCACTTATGAAATGAATATAATCAGATTAGTACGGTACAATAATTTTGAATCTGAAAATGTTATACATGTGTGTACACTACTCACCCCGAGTTTTAGATCTATTAATTAATGTATTGTAATTATTATTTATTACAATGCAATTTAGTAATCACCAATGAGGCAAAGAGCAGTCCAACCAATCAATAATTAGAAACAAGCTAGGAAATAACACAATCAAACTATGACAGAGAAATATTAATTCAGTCCAGATTTTGGCCATTCTTTTCTTCAAGCTCCTGACGTTTTTAGGAAAAAGTTTAACAATACCTCCAGGCAATTTTTCCAATATCTGATGTCCTTCTATGGAAAGGAATTCTTAATTAAAACCATTGCTTTTGAGTGAGACATTTTAATTCACGTGAATAATATCCCCATCTTTTGTATCGTCCAGCTTGGGTTATTACTTAGACTCCTCCCCATACCTCGTTCCACGGGTACAATTCAAATATCTTCCCCAACCTTAAAATTTTTCGTCTTTAAGTTGTTCCATCGCAATTGACTAATCATATCACTTACGCTATCATCCCTTTTGATTTGAATATACCTTGAACGAAGTGAGCGGCTTTTATTTAAATTATTGGTATTTTTTTCTCTAATTGATTTTGATGATAGTACCATAAAATTGATTTATACTCCATTGTGGATACCTACAGATTTCCAACTTTCCGGTAAATCACAGTCAGAGCAATTGGTTAAGATCAAGAAACTACAAGACCTACACTATACTTCATATCCCAGTTTCATGTGGAAAACCGAGATTTTAGCACCGTCTCCCATATTCCCTGAACTAGTTACCATGGGATAACTCCCACTCTCGCTAAAAAAGTTCCGAGGAGACTGGTCATCTTCTACAGCAGGAGCGAAGCCGAAATCATTTGGATGATACTTTTACCATCGACCGATAAAGTTCATGTGTTTAAGATAGCATTTTGAGTAATAGGATCAGGTCAAATCGAATTGCTGAGGACACAGAATCCAAGGTTAGGCATAGGTACAAGAAAAAGCATTTTCAACCTCTTTCAGAGAGGTTCAAAAGCAAACTTTTAAAATTCCTTCTTTCAAAACGTTTTTACCAATGTTTCACCGAATGTCTCCTATGGCTTGCCCAATCGTTTTGGCCAACCAATGGCTAAAAAAATGCTATAAAATGGAATAGAATGTTAGTTGAAAAATATTAAAATCAAATCCTTAAATCTTCCAAGTCCGGTCAAATATTAGCTCTTATATTAAAGAAAATGCCGTCAGAATTTAATCCACATGTATAAATCATATTGACTGAGTTCCTGGTAGATCAAAAGCTTCTTATGTGACTGGAAAATGGTAACACATGTATATCCAAACTGTGACAAGGATGGACCGATAAATTGAAATATCAGTACTAGAATAAAGCACTAGAATTAAATCAGCAGATCCAAGGTTTCTTATCCCGATTCCATGATTGCGGCATTATCATCAGTGGAGATTTCAATAGCCCATCTAGTGACTAAAGTATATTTAGGTTTTACGGGGGTTAAAAAGAAAAAGATATCTGCGAATTTCTGTTGAATTCTTTTACGTTGAATTCCTTGAATCAACTAGGAAGGATAATATTCTTGAATTTTTAGCAACGAATATTCCCGAAAAAGTCTTAGCTATAGAAACTACTAAAGGAATCTTTGACACCAGGGCAGTAAATGCTGAGTTTTCGCTACATGGGGTCTAATAAGAAGCGTAAAAGAAAAATTTACATATTTAAAGATGGGGACCTCAATGGCCTAAAGTACCAGCTACAGAGTCAATTCACAGGTTTTAAAAAAGATAGTAATCACCGAAATTCTGAGGACACTTGGAATGACTTCCTTGAGATAACGCGCTCAATCAAAATTTTCAGTCCCAGCAAATTTATAAAAGATAACTCGGAACCTAGATGGTAAAAATCGGATGTTAAAATAGCATTGCGATGTCACAGGCTATGTCCCGCCAAGATGACAAATATTAGGGATGACACCTATATTGACCGAAAGAATGAGATAACTTATGATTACAAGATATCTAGGGTGAATGCCAAGAAGGAATTTTGGGAGCGTCAAACGAATTCAAAAGGAAAAGTTTAGCGGAAAATTTGAAAGAGAATCCGAATATATTATTGTCATACGTCAGAGCAGTTCAGGGAAACAAGTCAACTATAATTCACTTTTTGAATGATCGCGTAAAAAGGTTAGTCATAGATGGTGTTTGCTCAAATACAGTAGAAGTAACATAAGATACTATTGGACATATTTACTCCTTTTTACGGTAATGGAATAACTCCGTTTTTAATATTAAGATACGTTTAGCTGAAAAATTCGTGGTTTACAGAGATCTCCTCAATCCTGGGGTTCAAAAACCCTTAAGAAATGACCGAAGTGCTATGTAGCGTTGGTGGAACACATGGCAATAAACGTTTGACTTTAAAAAGTGCTTAGTAATGAATTTTGGGATTAGGAGTAGTCCCCTTTTGAATCCTTCATCAAGAATATCGAAATAGAAAATATAGACTCAGTTAAATGCTTAGGCGTTACCCTCATTCACGAGTTCTCTTGGGTGAAAAATGCGAGTAATATGAGGAAAGGCTAACAAAAAGTAAGGATTTATTAGAAGGGAGAAATGGTGGTATAAAATTAAAGAGAAATGTTTTATTTCGTCAGTTAGGCTTCATTCAGAATATGCTGCTAGTCTATTTATGGGATTCTTACGAAGTTGGATTGGTTGCCAATTTAGGTCACGTGCAGCGTAGAGGAGTTAGATTTGTAAAACGTAACTGTGATAAATAGAGCAGTGTGTAAGCATTATTAGAGTAGCTAGGCTGGAAATCATTCATGGAGCGAAGGTTAAATAATAGATAACATTTCTCTCATAAATTGGAGGGAAGATTCTTTAGCGATGATGTTGACAATGTATTATCAGCTTCACATTACCACGGTATGAGGGAGATCTTGTAAACAAAATTTGAGAAATTAAGTGGAGAGTGAATTGTTTTAAATTGTCATTTTTCGCCCCCCAACACAAAGGGGTAAGAATGAGACTATCCGACCTGGCTCAGGTGGAAATCTATTTCGTTCCAAAAGTAGCCTGGTGTGTTATCACGCCCTGCCACACATCATAGCGGTGGATTGCAGGGTACCTCATATAACATAGTAGAGTTGGAGTAATTGGAAGGCACATGCTATACCTGAATGGGTAAGATAATCAGAAGATCGTATTAAAACCTAATTAACTAGAATGATAAGCCAAATGACGAAATGTTGAAAAGGATGAATTCAAAAAATTTATAAAATCTGGAGAGGATTGCAATAGAATAGATATTTCAAAAAATGAAAGTACTATAATTATAAATTTTCTAATGGGAATTTGGTTAAAAAAGAAATTGACAGATGGTGGTTTGACGGGAAGTTTTTTCGTCTGTTTTAGTCAAGCCTTCCCTTCTGTATACACCTCAGTTTCCATTTATCTGAAAATGTGAATTTTATATTACAATAACCTATTTTATCGAGACAAAATCCATTACTCCTTGAATGCAGGGCATGGTTTTGTTAGCAATGTGTTGCAAGGGCCGTCGGGGTATGGAAAAGTGCTTTGACGCTAATCAAAGCGGGTTTCATTTCATTTCGCTGAGCTTTTAAGCACGTTTGCCTTTTTCCCATTTAATCGTGACGTTGCACGATGTCACACTGCTGGCTCAATGGAGCAACCACTCTGCAAAGAGTGAAAATGGAAATGCTTCCCTCTCCTTTCGCATCTGCCCGCTTGCGGACTCAGCGTCGCGTGGTGCAGGAAAATGAAAGACAAAGACCCTAAACTGAGGCAGGACGAAACATTTCAGCTTGAATGAGGGCTCTGGGTTTATGGCGACCTCATTTTCCTCACCTATATGACTGGTTAAAAATGTATTTGACTATTCTGTGGAAGAATAACTATTAACTACAACCACCATCGGGAATGAGCTTCCCAGCGAAATGTATTGAATATACCTGTATCGATGTTAAGTGCGTAATGCGACATGAAAGAGTCATAGATTATGGCATTCGTGTGAAATTATATCTCGGTGTTTATCTACCATGTGATAATATATGCAGCAGTTATCCCAGGAAATCATGTTGTGTCATTAGCATATTAACGGACCATAAATATACCATGAAGTTATACCATATACTCTTCAGTTAAATTTCCTACACACGATTCAATTTGCAGTCGTGACCTTTTGTGATAAAAGAAAAATGGAGGACGAAACATCTGCACCCTTGCATTAATTAGAATGTACCGACGTTCAGCACCTTCAGTCAGGTGACAAACTTTCTTAGGAGGAATGAGAGTGCCACCAGTCACTGAAAATCGACCATCTGTGAGAATCGTGCCGGGGACTTTATTTTGGCGCGATGCACACCTACAGCATGCGCCTCACCTAACATCAAGTTATCACAGGAACTATATCCATCATACTAAGTACATTCATTGCAACAAAGTAGCATTTCCTGATGAAAAAGGGATTACGGTTAAAAGAACATTCCTCACAAAGCCATTTTTATTTATCTGCATTACGTTTTTTATGAATTCTCATTTATTTCAAATAAATGTATGTCAAGAGCGTATTGATATACTAGTGCTCGTATACACATGAAGCATTTTATAGCCTTTTTCGTAGTTTTAGAATTAAAACAGCCTCTCCAAGGTGATCAATTTTTAAGGGGCCTCAAAAGAAACGGCCGGACATAGCAGTCTGATTTAATACGATATTGCTGTATTGAGAGCCGCGGAATGCGAACGAAATTGCTAGCCTTTCGGTTGCACGTGAGACCAATGAAATTTTTGCTAAAAATTGTGCATGGTGGTGAAATGAAATGATGACATTTTTCGCAATTGGAACACACTCTCCGGAAAAAAATGTCACTATCCCGCGTTAATCTTTTCTGACGCCATAATGTATGTTGAGCTTTCACGTCACTCATTTAAAGGCAAGTGAGAATTAGGGAGGGGCATTGGGGTAGCGATAGTATATTGACGCCATTGGGAAAGGGGTGAGAGTGCGGGGAGGAAGAGGAGAGAATGAGAGAGGGAGAGAGAGAGCTGCAGCTTAGAGGAAATGCTCGACTGAATGGAAAATGAAAGGTAAAACCGATAATCCGTCGTGGAAAAACCTCGCCGTCACATGGACGGATTGAAAACCCATATAGAGTGTAAGGCTCAACGTCGAGTACATTCGGATTGGATTGATAAAAACGGAAATAAAAAAATACGGATGGTGGAAAAAATATCGCCAGGAATAACCCCCACCTCCCCGAAAATTTCTGCTTGATTGCTAGTAAAAATATAAAAAAAAGGTATACACATATATAACGAAGCAATTTTGACGAAATACGTTTCGTGGAATATGAAGTTATGGCTTCGGAAACGTCATCAATGAGTCAAGGAGAAAAGATGGAGGGTGGTGGACGGAGCGGGAATGGGTCGTATTGCGGGGCTTTTTGGTTTTTTTCATGCGTGCACTTATTGAGGTGATCCGAGAATGGTGGGGGAGGGTCGCAGGAGTTTGTGGTGGCGTCAGGGCGGGGACAAGGGGGCGAGGAATAGGGGTGTTACGGCTCGGAAGAGGTAAGCAACGAGGAAAGGGGTGAGCTACACGCGAAAGTGATTGAGATGGCCTGCCGGCGTAGTGGTTTGGGGACGAGAGGGAGGGCGAGAGAGTGTGGAAAGTGATTTGGCTGAGAGAGCCATTGGCCATTGCGCATCGAGTTGCTCTTTCCCCCCATTTAGAGTGACGCAGCTGTTTGGTCTCGGCTCAATTAGTTTGTTTTCGTTGCCATTTTGGATGAAAACCCCGACGGCAATCTATTTGATAGGTTTGCTCAATTAAAGTAAGAGTACCCATTGGTAAAAGTATTCAATGCATCCGCCTCCCCTCTCCCTCACGCACGGGTTTCCGCTCTGGCGCGAGTGGCTCAACCCACGTCTGCTACGCGCACGCCAATGGAATCGTCAACGCCAATGACACCGTGACAAGTTCATGCCTGCGAGCTAAGAAACAGGTGTTTTCAATGGAAATTGTTCATTTACCAGCTCATAACGAGGCAATCGTTCCCTGAGTGCGTGTTTCTGTCGTTAGTTTTCGGTCGTAATCCCAACTCACCGCGAGTTTTACTTAAGCAATTCCGTTTTGTCTTTTGCAAAATTTTGAGTTGAGTTGCTTATAAATAACGTAGGATGACTCGCTTTTACCCCTTACTCCTTTGACCGATTTTTGAGCCCTTAATACGTCTCCCCTCTCGTGGAACTTGAGAATTTAATCGAGTTTCCTTTGCAACACTAGACAGAATTTATTCTCCTGACCCAATCGTAGACCCTCCGTCTCTTTGACGACGTATACTAAGCCTGAGAACCTGAAATTTATTGGTATTTTAGATAAAGATATACGTTCTATCTCTTATGTCTTTACATGCTGTAAAAACAGGAGATCCTCAGACGGTGGCATATTTCCCATGAACTGAAATATTCTAAAATATTAGTGGGTAAGCAAAATGATCACGTTGCTTTATCAGTTCACTCTCCGTGCTAGTATTGGTTATTGAATAGGCACATTTTAATTCTATGTGAAAATCATAAGATACGTTAGCTACTTGATCGTTTAAGTATTATTAAACCACATTATTTCCCGCATATTTAGATTCAAAATCGGTTTCCATTTGTTTTTACACCATCGTATGTAATTTTATTATTTTGATAGAAAAAAGAACCATAAACACAGTAATCAACCTGAAGGCCGGTTTGGCAGGTGTTGGTAGAGTTAACCCAGTACTAAGTCCGACGGCGCATGAAACTCACACATCAGAGTAACGGGACAGTTCGTTTCCCTGTATTTTGATAGTATTTTCATTATTTTAATTAAATTATTTTTCATTTATTTTATAAGCTGAAACAATCTACAATGTAAGTGTCGTCCTACGTGGTATTAAATTTACTTTGTGTTCTATTGCGCCGTCCAAATATTATATATGTATATATTTTAGGTAGGTTTTTGGATGGGCAAAACTATCAAATAAATATTTTGTGACTCCTAACAAAAAAAAATGGAGCAACATAATCTACATCGGGTCCCTCTTCATCTCTATGTACTTCTTTCCTCCCTTCATCCCAATAAACATCCCTATCCTGTACCTGCCCTTACCTCGCTTGCCCAACATTCTCCCTCTATTACCTTCTTCAGCATTCCACTACCGCTCAATACGCCTTTCATCCATATTTCCTGCCTCCATAGGATTTCTCTCAACAAACCCCTCTCCTAGCCCACCATCTTCAGCACTTCCTCATTTGTTTTCCTTTCGATCCATTTTACCTTCTCCATTCTTCTCTACACCCACATTTCAAAAGCCTCCAATCTACGTCTATCCTCCTGCTTCAGTGAGCACGTCTCCGCACCGTACATAGCTACGCTCCATATCAAAGTTTTTACGAGTATTTTCTTAGCATCCTTACTCAACGTCCCCGCCATCAACTCCCTCCTTGTGAAAATCTCTTTGCCAAGCGCAATTCTTCTCCTTACATTTTTTTTACTAAGACCGTGTTGGTCCAAAACACTTCCGATATACGTAAAACTTTCTATCTGCTCAATTTTTTCCCCTCCTATTTTATTGTTTAGCTTAGCCCTTTTTTTCTGGAAAATCGCATAACCTATGTATTATTAATATTGATCCTCATCCCATATCTTTTGTACTCAATTTCCAATTTATGTGCGAGTACATACGCTTATATATACACTCACACAAACTCATATTTAAATATGTCTATGTAACAAATTTAAATATGAGAGTGCATTTCTCTGAAATGTGGACATCAAGGAATAAAGAAAGTAACCTCTCCCTATTTCCTCAAAGAAATGGGGAGATACTTCTATGCCCACGTGGACGCTCGTGAATAAGTATGCCACCTTCTCCAGTTTTGCCATCCTATTTAATGTTTAGCTTAGCCTTTTCCTTTCTGTAAAATCGCATAACACTTGTTTTATTAATATTCTTCTTCCATATCTATCGCACTCAATGTCCATTTAAAGGTGATAATGGGCAACCCTGCCTTTCACCTCTTCCTACCACTGCCCATCCGTACTCTCCGCTCCCCACTCGCCCCTGAGCAGTCAGAGTACACGTTACGGATTAGCCTCTAGTACCACCAATATATCCCTGTTTTCTACCGTATACTCATCAGTTTTTC
Organism: Hetaerina titia; assembly: GCA_037158775.1. Taxonomy (NCBI): domain Eukaryota; kingdom Metazoa; phylum Arthropoda; class Insecta; order Odonata; family Calopterygidae; genus Hetaerina; species Hetaerina titia. The sequence goes on from CM073778.1 coordinate 84,004,206, forward strand.
CCAATTCACTCTATCAAAAGATTTTTGGAAATCTACTTAACAGGCAAATACGTCCTGGTTTTATTCTATACTCCTCTCTATTAGTGATATATATATATATATATATATATATATATATATATATATATATATATAATTATATAATGTAAATGGACTAGTCGACACAAAGACAGAAACTGAAAAACATAAACGAGGGACTCACTGGGTCTTGAATTTTCGGTGGTGCAACCACCTTTCTCAAGAGGAGTAAGGAACAGAACTCAGTTGCATGTTTATATATATATATATATATATATATATATATATATATATATACATGTATTTTAGCGAATTAGATAGTGCAGAGCTCGATGATAGGCCATCAACGCCTGCTGACCGCGTACACCGTTTAACTAAATGGGAAGTGTAATATTTTCCTCGATTTTTTGCTCGATGAATTTGATCGAGTGCACACTTCCTCCCTCGACTTGAGCAGCCTTCAGAGGTTCTTTTGCTTTCACTTCGGTCAATATATCAATCAACGAGCTGCGCAGGCCACGTGCCAGATATTGGCGTCCCTGTCACCCCACCATGCGCAATTTTTTAAGTACTGCCCTCAGCCCTTTACTCCTATTCCCTCTCCCCCTCCACCAACCCTTTCCAGTCCCTCCCGTCCCTCGTCTATTAGCCCCCCCTCCTCTGAACCTCATGTCGATTTATACATGTCATGTCAGTTTGATTTACACGTTCCGCGATGTCGTCTTTTCAACGATCAGTCTCACCCTATATAATAGTAATAATACAACGTCTTTATATTTTCATTCTTTTTATTTTCACAGTGCCACCAGAGCACCCGGTGGTGTTCGACAGGAACGGCCGAGCCCTCACCACGTCCGCCGGCCCGTACAACGAGGGCGATGACGTCATTCTCAACTGTCGCGTCGAAGGGGGTGAGACATTATTTTTTTTGCTCAACTTCCATGTTGGACAAGTCTTCCTTATTATGTTTCTGTGTTATTCCTAATTAACTGCATGTAAATGTACATAGCCAACAATTTTAATTAATAGTGACATCAGTTAATAATGAATAGAAACTCAATTATTCAAAGAGATGATATAATTGACGTGATGCCATTGATGGTATAGCATTTATCCTAAAATATTTAAATATAGATTTATGATTAAGATAATTTGATTACATTGCATAATTTATCAATGACACACCCATCTCGAGAGATGCAAAAAATAAAATGTACATTGGTTTTTTACAGATTTTAACAAAATCAGTTTTCGAAATCTGGTGTAGTTTTCTTTGTTAATTCTGAGAAACTGTGGAGCAACGAATTTCTGAGAAAATAGATCTAGGCTTAAATCATATGTAATTGGACGGGTGAGTTTATGTATAACGGAACATGTAAAATAATTGGGAATCATACTCGTGCATCAGACCATAAATATAGAAAACATGTCATGAAGTTCTGCATAGCTGAATCAAAGAAACTAGGCTTCCTTTAACGAGATGGAATAATGAAAATATTGGAATTTAAGGAAAAAAATAGGAGAATTGTTATTTTTTGGCGTTGTTTGAACGATGAATTGAATGGAGTACTTGAAAACCTATGCGAAAGAAACTATTTTCAGAATTATATATTTATGAACGACGTGAAAACGTCACATTATTTTTAAAGTACAGAAACAAAATGCCTAACTCATACAAATTTTACCAACAATTCTGACTGTTTGAGTTGAGTTGCATTGTATTGCGTTGTAGGAATGTAACGAGAAGTAATGGGAATGAAATATTGAACACATGAAGCCTTAGATTAATTATCTTTCACACAATTCGTGATCTCAGAATTAGGAATCATCTATTACCGCGTTTGTAAAAAAATTAAAGCACCGCTAAAAATCACGAAATTCCGTAACGGATAGTGACCAAATATCTCCTGACTTGGCTCCCCTGAGTCGGCTTAAAGGGTTTATTGGAGAATTCACAAAAGGTTGGTTTTTAAATGGTTTTCTTTTAAACCACCTACTAGCCCAGAGTCAAGGGAACATTTGTGCTAGAGGGACCGACTTTTCTCCCTGTGTCACTTGCCAATTATCAATAGTGCAACTTATACATAGGGTATAAGTTTATTAAACAAAATATGAAATTTTCCATTCCGAAACGCTCCTGTTAGTTTTTTTAATGTTTTACCAATTAGCATATTTGCTCCTCAAGATAGAACAAAAGTAATTTTTTTATGTGCAATAATCAAAATGAGAAAAACGAAACGAGGTTTGTATCATCGTCTGTTTGATAATTCGCTCCATGTATAACATTCAATTTTTTCATTACAAATATTTTATTTCAAGGAAAATATATAATAATCCACTAAATGAAAACGACTCTTTTCTCTTGAACCCACCCAACGTCTTTTCCTGCAAAATTTGGAATTCGACACGAGATCTTGTAAAAATTCTTCCCTCTTGTGATCATATCGCGGTACGCCTCAGCCCCCCGAGTCATAATGTAAGCACTACTACCAGGTTAATGCAATAACCGGAAATTAATATTCCATATTCGTGTACAATTAATGCAGCTGAGAAAATTGATGATGATTTAGTGAATCAAACAAAAGCACCTAGAGACAGCAAGCCAGCAAGACTACAAAAGATGGTGTGCAGTTTCAACTGAGGGCATTATTGTAACTATTACTGATTCTGCTTCATCTTTTTAAGTTTTAGCAAAATATTTAATTGATTTTCTGGACAAATAATGGCACTAAATAATAATATTGGTTATTAAAATAATTTTCTCGGGTACTCTTCGTAATTCTATTTCAGAGCATCCACATCCTCAGGTGATTATTTATGGTAACATTTTTGTCCTCCACTCAGGGAATCCACTCAAGTACACTATTTTTTTTATTTTCAGGTATTTTGATAGTATTTGTAAGTCCAAGAAGAGATGCCTTTCAAGGATTTATATAATAATACATTTATTTAATCGTAGGTATCCTACTTTTTGAAATAGCGTTGAATAATTTCGTGTCTCAGATTTCTAGAATTGGGCGTAGTTTTTCTTAATGGTCCTGATTTTTAGAGGCCTGGATATTTTTTCGTTTTATTTAAGGATTTTACGTATCAACTTTGCAGTATTGAAATTTCCACGTCGATCAATATTTAAAAATAATTACTCAAAATGTATTTCCAGTGGCTATCTAAAAATATTTTACTGTCGTATTCAGTCATAATTTTCAGAGGAGGTACAGCCTTTTAAAATTTGACAAATTTTAAGGTGTGTATAGTGTTATGTTTCAAGAGATCAACTGAAAAAGTTGGAATTCTTGTGATTGATCTGATAATGGTGAAAACAGCAAATGCTTCTAATATCGGATCAATGCACACATCTGCACTCTCTCATGTGTCTGTTTCTTCAAATAGTTAGCCTTGTGCTATATTTGCAAGTATAACATCCGATTAATTAAAATGCAAATGTTTAATTGCTTAAAATTCATTTTATTTAATCGATACTCGAACCCTCTACACCAAGTTATCGAGCGATTTGTTGGATTCCGGATATGTGCCGAGTTTTATTTCACTATAATGTGATTTATGTTGCGTATGAGCTTTCTTATCCATTAACATAACTGAGTATTGAATTCAGATAAAGCATTTCTGGCATTAGTCGTGGACTGGCAGCAAAGGTTCAACCTGAATATGTGTGTACAGTTGGTCGTCTTTTGGAAAACGGATAAATTGAGCCACGATGCGCTTGATTTAATAATTGTCCATACTCGGAAAGCGTGCCTCCGTACCAAAAAATAATGCAAATGCTTTAAATAACACCAAGATGTATTGTAATGGTCGCCCCATGCCAACTTTCAGATACCAATGAAAGTCGTTTTGACAAAGTAAACTTTCGCTTAAACAGCTGGAATGTACATCTAGTAATAAATAAATGATCAATAGGGTTGATTTATTGGTAAATAGTCGATAATCGCAGTTGTTCATCGCAGTAAAATCACTTAGTGTAATACGTACTGGACTTGATCAGGTTAGACCTCAAATTAAATCACCCAGCACCATTTGTAAAGCAATGCCCTGAGTAACCTATTTCTCTAGGAGACATAGTATCTTGCAAATATAATCAAAGGAATAGTATAAGATTAACGAAAAAGTTGAGTTTATAGAATTATCTTCGGAAATTAATATAGTGTAAGTGGTAATTGCTAGGCAACAGGAAGGGAAATATAGAGCATGATATGTTAAAGGGTGTTCGGAAATAGAACCTCACTATAATTAAAAATTTATACTGCAAGACGTGTTACAAGGCGCTAGGCATAGGCAAAAAAAATGATTTCATGACTCGCAAACACCAATCAAACAACAAAAAACAAACTTCGTTTACATGGGTGACATAGTTATGTGATAATGCATTGAGAAACTGACTTTTTTAACCGTCGGTTTCCTTTTGAAAATTATAATGAATGTGAGAATGGGTTGAAAGTTACCACGCGTTTCAGTGGGTTGTCTATGGATAGATTAGTGCAAATAGTAGAATAAGTTATCGCATCACGCCTTTTTATGGTGAGACATTTGGGGATCTAGAAAATTTGGCACCCCCAGGGGTCGCGAATATCGTGTCGAGGGGAAAATGACGGGCAGGTGAAAGGAGCAAGGTGAGGTGTTCCTCGAATTTCATCCAATGCATGATGTCACGGTTTTAATAACATGCGCATTGCAGCCCATCTGTGTGTTTTGGCGAGAGAGTGAGTTACGGGTAGGGGGAGTGTGGAGTAGGGGATTAGGCAGCCGAAGAATCCAGGGCTGGCGAGAAGACCAGTTGCCCGTCCACCCACTTGCCCCGCGAGGAATTTTTATTACCTTGGTGGGCATTGGGAAAGCAGTTCAGGGGCGTGAGGAAAGGAAGGGATTGCAAGTGGACTCCGGAGACGACTCGGGCTCGTTCGCATTTCCTCCTTCTCTTTTTTCCCGGGCGAACAGTGGCCAATGGGATTGAGGGAATGCTGGAGATTGGAGAAAGGGAAGAAAGGGATGGAAGAGGTACGCCGTTGCCAGCAATTTTACTGGGCGTTATTTCTTCCTTTGCATTTCCTTGCATTTTACGACTGTCCCGCCTTACGGCCGGTGTGCCGCAGTGCTCAGTGCACAGTTCGACAGTGAATCCGAGAAACGGATGGGAACGCGGGAGAACTGGCGCTAAAAATAAAGATAAATCTACTCCTCTCACATTTGAACGAACCATTTTTTTGGGATTTCCGGTACGAACCACTTTAAACCACGTAATCGCTCTCCATCCTGTCGATTTCAATCCGAAGTCAAGGAATGAAGTGTTATGCTTCGGCATTGTAGCGGATGATAGTAATCATTGTCCATTAAAATTATTCCTTATTTTTGAACGGTATTCTAATCGCAAAGAAGACGGAATAAGAAAAAAACTTTAATTACTTTCACTCCAAGCAGGGCTCATAAATAAATAATACTGATAAATTTTGGAGAGATTTGGCTGACTTTCCAAATATGTTTCTTTTACTGGTGACAGTACATGTTTAAACTTTAAGAGATATGAAAGAAAGAAGATAAAAATGTATTCTGATATTTAATGTGAGAATATGAGGAGAAAAAAATGTTCATGTTTGGTTGCTCAGATTATATTATTCATAATTTTATGTAACATTGAACAGATTTGTTAAAAGAGTATGTAAAATCTATTGTTTCCAAAAGAATTATTTATGTATTCTTTTATGTCGTTAGAGGTCCTTGAAAGAAAGTGGTCAATTTTTATAAATTAACTATCAGGGAATTTTATCTTCTACTGAGACAACATTTTTTTGATTAGCATTCGGTTTAGAAAGAATTTTGCAATAGCAAAGGTGTCTGAAAGAGTACTTTTCTGTCTCTCACGCCACACATTTTTGGAAGAGAATTTTGAATTTTCATTATCGTTGTTTGATCTACCTTCATTCTATGTTTAAAGGAATGTCTAGATCAGGGAAGGGAATCAACAATATTGTAGGTACTTTTCACAAAAGAAAACAAGCTTCTTTAAATGTGAGGGTCAAAGGAAATATTTTGCCATCGCTGGGAAACAAAACTTTAGATGTGAAAGAGTTATATTGCAGATATCAGCCCATTTGTCAAAAATACATTACTTAGTTTAAAAAGTGGAAGGACGAATTCGAGAAATTTGGAATTTTTCAGTAAATGGAATTAAAGAACAAATGCCTTAGACATTTATATTTAATGCTACAAAAGGAAAAGAAAATTATTATCGATATGAACTATATTTTTAAAATCATTATATATTATTCAAAGGCTAATGATGAAAGCTGTGATTGAAATTAAGAACTTTGGGTAAACGGGATGGAAGAAGAAAGAAAGTAGGCTTTTAGATAACTTGAAACTTTTAATGAAAGAAAAAAGTCTCTGTTTTAAAAATGTTTTACAATCCTGTAATTAATATTGGAAAATCATTTTAGAATATAGGTCATATTTTAGTTAGTCCTTTAAAAAATTAAGTGTTTATCTCGGAATTACTTATTTCCAAATGTTTTATTGCACCGTGTATATAATTTATGATTTATTGGAAAGATACAGATCAATTTGGAAGCAAAGTAAAAGGTAAACTATATGCAATCTAGACAATAAGAAATACAGGTTATACCTAGTATACTGTATCTACAAGTTCGAAAAGAAACAGGAGCCCTATCAGCTGAACAAATTATAAATTTCAATTACACCTCTCACGATTATTTTCTGACTACTCTGCTTACACAACTTCGTCTAAATATGCAAAACCGTTATTTGATCTAAAAATTCTTTCTTAGTACCGATCTTCGCGAGTTTTACGATAAGAATTCTGCTGGCGTCTCGAAATGTGTGAATCTCAACACTTGGCCGGCTTAGACAACAGTTTTAACACTTATACTAAGTTATGACTCCGTTATGACCTTAAGCATCTGGATACCCCATATAATGGTATAGGTAAGATTAGAAAAAGTGAGGAAATAAAATGAAAATTTGGCAGATAAGTTTGAGTAAACAGTGGAAAGTGCGCCAAAAATATCAAAATGATGCAAAATAGTTATAGTT